>JALPQD010000882.1:0-37497 GCA_023101885.1 Typhlomys cinereus
CATAGACTTGGTTGTCCACACCTGTGTCACTGAAATTGATAAAGAAACACCAGGTGCTAATTAGCATTGATTGTTGGTAATTAGAAACACCTGGCCTAACTGGCCTTGATTGGCCACACCTCCTTTACTGAAAAGGCTAATTAGACGCAGGTGTTCCAAATTAGCCTTGATTGTCCACACCTGTGTCACTGAAATTGCTAATTAGATGCTGGTGGTCCTAATCAGCATTGATTATCCAGACTTGTGTCACTGAAATTGCTAATTACAACCACCTGGTCCTAATTAGCCTTGATTGGCCACAACTGTGTCAGAGAAATTGCTAATTAGAAGCACGTGGGCATAGTTATCCTTGATTGGCCACACCTGTGTCACTGAAATTGTTGATTAGACGCACCTGGTCCTAATTATTCTTGATTGTTCAAACCTGTGGCACTGCAATTCCTAATTAGACGCACCTGGTCCGAATTATCCTTGATTGGCCACAACTGTGCCACTGAAATTCCTAATTAGACGCACATGGTCCAAATTTGCCTTGATTGACCACACCTGTGTCACTGAAATTGCTAATTAGACACACCTGTTCCAAATTAGCGTTGATTCACCACACCTGTGTCACTGAAATTGCTAATTAGACGCACGTGGTCCTAATCAGCCTTGATTGTCCACACCTGTGTCACTGGAATTGCTAATTTGAAACACCAGGTGCTAATTAGCCTTGATTGTCACTAATTAGAAACACCTTGTCGAAACTAGACTTGTTTGTCCACACCTGTTTCCCTGAAATTTCTAATTTGAAACACCTGGTCCAAACTAGCCTTGATTGTCCACACTTGTGTCACTGAAATTGCTAATTGGAAAAACCTGGCCCTATATAGACTTGGTTGTCCACACCTGTGTCACGGAAATTGATAAAGAAACACCAGGTGCTAATTAGCCTTGATTGTTGGTAATTAGAAACACCTGGCCGTAACTGGCCTTCATTGGCCACACCTCTTTTACTGAAATGGCTAATTAGACGCAGGTGTTCCTCATTAGCCTTGATTGTCCACACCTGTGTCACTGAAATTGCTAATTAGACGCTGGTGGTCCTAATCAGCATTAATTGTCCACACCTGCGTCACTGAAAGTGCTAATTAGAAAAACCTGGTCCTAATTAGCCTTGATTGTCCACACCTGTGTCACTGAAATGGCTAATTAGAAAAACCTGGTCTTAATTAGCATTGATTGTCCACACCTGTGCCACTGAAATTGCTAATTAGAAACACCAGGTCATAATTAGCCTTCATTTTCGCTAATTAGAAACACCTGGTCAAAATTAGCGCTGATAGCCCACACCTGTGTCACTGAAATTGCTAATTAGACACAGGAGGTCCTAATTAGCCTTGATTGTCCACCTCTGTGTCACTGAAATTGCTAATTGGAAAAACCTGGTCCTACATAGCCTTGGTTGTCCACACCTGTGTCACTGAAATTGCTAATTAGAAGCACATGGTCCAAATTTGCCTTGATTGGCCTCACCTGTGTCACTGACATTGCTATTTAGACGCACCTGTTCCGAATTAGGCTTGATTCACCACACCTGTGTCACTGAAATTGCTAATTAGACGCACCTGGTCTTAATCAGCCTTGATTGTCCACACCTGTGTCACTGGAATTGCTAATTAGAACCACCTGGTCCTTATTAGACTTGATTGTCCACACCTATGTCTCTGAAATTGCTAATTTGAAAAACCAGGTGCTAATTAGCCTTGATTGTCACTAATAGAAACACCTGGTCGAAACTAGACTTGATTGTCCACACCTGTTTCCCTGAAATTTCTAATTAGAAACACCTGGTCCAAACTAGCCTTGATTGTCCACACCTGTGCCACTGAAATTGCTAATTGGAAAAACCTGGTCCTACATAGACTTGGTTGTCCACACCTGTGTCACTGAAATTGATAAAGAAACACCAGGTGCTAATTTGCCTTGATTGTTGCTAATTAAATACACCCTGGTCCTAACTGGCCCTGATTGGCCAAACCTCTTTCACTGAAATGACTAATTAGACGCAGGCGGTCCTAATTAGCCTTGATTGTCCACACTGTGTCACTGAAATTGCTAATTAGAAGCACCTGGTCCTAATTAGCCTTGATTGGCCACACCTGTGTCACTGAAATTACTAATTAGAAGCACGTGGGCTTAATTATCCTTGATTGACCACACCTGTGTCACTGAAATTACTAATTAGACGCACCTGGTCCTAATTAGCCTTGATTGATCAAACCTGTGTCACTGCAATTCCTAATTAGACACACCTGGTCCGAGTTATCCTTGATTGGCCACAACTATGCCACTGAAATTGCTAATTAGACGGCCATGGTCCAAATTTCCCTTGATTGGCCATACCTGTGTCACTGGAATTGCTAATTAGAACCACCTGGTCCTTATAAGACTTGATTGTCCACACCTATGTCTCTGAAATTGCTAATTTGAAACACCAGGTGCTAATTAGCCTTGATTGTCAGTAATTAGAAATAACTGGTCGAAACTAGACTTGATTGTCAACACCTGTTTCCCTGAAATTTCTAATTAGAAACACCTGGTCCAAACTAGCCTTGATTGTCCACACCTGTGCCACTGAAATTGCTAATTAGACCCTCCTGGTCCTAATTAGACTTGATTGTCCACACCTGTGTCACTGAAATTACTAATTAGAAAAACTGGTCCTAATTAGACTTGATTGTTGCTAATTATAAACACCTGGCCATACCTGGCCTTGATTGGCCACACCTCTTTTACTGAAATGGCTAATTAGAGGCAGGTGTTCCTAATTAGCCTTGATTGTCCTCACCTGTGTCACTGAAATTGCTAATTAGACGCTGGTGGTCCTAATGAGCATTGATTGTCCACACCTTCGTCAATGAAAGTGTTAATTGGAAAAACCTGGTCCTAATTAGCCTTGATAGTCCACACCTGTGTCACTGAAATTGCTAATTAGAAAAACCTGGTCTTAATTAGCCTTGATTGTCCACACCTGTGCCACTGAAATTGCTAATTAGAAACACCAGGTCGTAATTAGCCTTCATTTTCGCTAATTAGAAACACCTGGTCAAAATTAGCACTGATCGCCCACACCTGTGTCACTGAAATTGCTAATTAGACACAGGAGGTCCTAATTAGCCTTGATTGTCCACCTCTGTGTCACTGAAATTGCTAATTGCAAAAACCTGGTCCTACATAGCCTTGGTTGTCCACACCTGCGTCACTGAAATTGATAAAGAACACCAGGTGCTAGTTTGCCTTGATTGTTGCTAATTAGAAACACCTGGCCCTAACTGGCCTTGATTGGCCAAACCTCTTTCACTGAAATGACTAATTAGACACAGGCGGTCCTAATTAGACTTGATTGTCCACACTGTGTTACTGAAATTGCTAATTAGAAACACCTGGTCCTAATTAGCCTTGATTGGCCACACCTGTGTCAGAGAAATTGCTAATTAGAAGCACGTGGGTATAATTATACTTGATTGGCCACACCTGTGTCCATGAAATTGCTAATTAGACGCACCTGGTCCTAATTAGCCTTGATTGTTCAAACCTGTGTCACTGCAATTCCTAATTAGACACACCTGGTCCGAATTATCCTAGATTGGCCACAACTGTGCCACTGAAATTGCTAATTAGACGCACATGGTCCAAATTTGCCTTGATTGGCCACACCTGTGTCACTGAAATTGCTAATTAGAAGCACCAGGTCCTAATTATCTTGATTGTCACTAATTAGAAACACCTGGTCGAAATTAGCCTTGATTGTCCACACCTGTGTAACTGAAATTGTTAATTAGATACACCTGGTCCAAATTAGACTTGATTGGCCACACCTGTGTCACTGAAATTTCTAATTAGAAGCACCTGGTCATAATTAGCCTTGATTGGCCACACCTCTGTCACTGAAATTGCTAATTAGAAAAACCTGATCTTACTTAGCCTTGTTTGTCCACACCTGTGTCACTGAAATTGATAATTAGAAACAACTGTTCCTAATTAGCCTTGATTGTCACTAATTAGAAACACCTGGCCCAAATTAGCGTTGATTGGCCACACCTCTTTCAATGAAATTGCAAATTAGACGCAGGTGGTCCTAATTAGACTTGATTGGCCACCCCTATGTCACTGCAATTGCTAATTAACTGCACGAGGTCCTGATCAGCGTTGATTGTCCACAACTGTTTCACTGAAATTGCTAATGAGAAAAACTGGTCCTAATGAGCCTTGATTGTCCACACCTGTATCACTGAAATTGTTAATTAGATATACCTGGTCCAAATTAGCCTTGATTGGCCACATCTGTGTCACTGAAATTGCTAAATAGACGCACCTGGTCCTAATTAGCCTTGATTGGCCACATCTGTGTCACTGAAATTGCTAAATAGACGCACCTGGTCCTAATTAGACTTGATTGACCATACCTGTGTCAATGAAATTGCTAATTAGAAAAGCCTGATCCTACTTAGCCTTGGTTGTCCACACCTGTGTCACTAAAATTGATAATTAGAAACACCTGTTCCTAATTAGCCTTGATTGTAGGTAATTAGAAACACCTGGCCAAATTAGCATTGATTGGCCACAGAGACCTCTTTCACTGATTGCTAATGAGATGCAGGAGGTCCTAATTAGCCTTGATTGGCCAACCTGTGTCACTGAAAATTGATAATTAGACCCCCTGGTCGTAATCAGCCTTGATTGGGCCACACCTGTGTCACTGAAATTGCTAAGAGACACCTGGTCCTAATTAGTCTGAATGTCCAAACCTGTGACACTACAATTGCTAATAGGCACACCTGGTCCGAATTAGCCTTGATTGTCCACACTGTGTCACTGAAATAGCTAATTAGACTCAACTGCTCTGAATTAGGCTTGATGCACCACCCTGTGTCACTGAAATTGCTAATTAGACACACGTGGTCATAAGCAGGCTTGATTGTCCACACCTGTGTCACTGAAATGCTAATTAGAAAACTGGTCCTAATGAGCCTTGATTGTCCACACCTGTGCCACTGAAATTTCTAGTTAGAAACACCAGGTCACAATTAGGTTGATTGTCACTAATTTGAAACATTTGGTCGTAATTAGCCTGATTTTCCACACTGTGTCCCTGAAATTGCAAATTTGAAACACTTGGTCCAAATTAGCCTTGATTGGTCACACCTTTTGCACTGAAATTGCTAATGAGACGCACCTGGTCCTAATTAGCCCTTTTGGCCAAACCTGTATCCCTGAAATTACTAATTCGATGCACCTGGTACTAATTGGCCTTGATTGGCCACACCTGAGTCACTGAAATTGCTAATTAGAAAAACCTGATCCTACTTAGCCTTGTTTGTCCACACCAGTGTCACTGAAATTGAAAAGGAGAAACAGCTGTTCCTAATTAGCCTTGATTGTCACTAATTAGAAACACCTGGCCCAAATTAGCGTTGATTGGCCACACCTCTTTCAATGAAATTGCTAATTAGACGTAGGTGGACCTAATTAGTCTTGATTGGCCACACCTATGTCACTGCAATTTCTAATTATCTGCACGAGGTCCTGATCAGCCTTGATTGTCCACACCTTTTTCACTGAAATTGCTAATGAGAAAAACTGGTCCGAGAACTTTATTGTCCACAACTGTTTCACTGAAATTTCTAGTTAGAAACACCAGGTTATAATTAGCCTGATGTCACTAATTTGAAACAATTTGTCATAACTAGCCTGAGTGTCGACACCTGTTCCCTCAAATTGCAAATTTGAAACACTTGGTCCAAATTAGCCTTGATTGGTCACACCTTTTGCACTGAAATTGCTAATTAGACCCAGCTGGTCTAATTAGCCCTTATTGGCCAAACCTGTATCTCTGAATTACTAATTCAATGCACCTGGTACTAATTGGCCTTGATTGGCCACACCTGTGTCACTGAAATTGCTAATTAGACGCACCTGGTCCGAATTAGCCTTGATTGGCCACACGTGTGTCACTGAATTTGCTAATTAGAAAAACCTGGTCCTAATTAGCCTTGGTTGTATAAAACCTGTGTCACTGAAATTGATAATTAGAAAGACCTGGTCCTAATTAGCGTTGATTGTCGCTAGTTAGAAACACCTGGTCCAATTTAGCGTTAATTGGCCACAACTGTTTGACTGAAATTGTTAATTAGACACAGGTGATCCTAATTAGCCTTGATTGGCCACACCTGTGTCACTGAAATTGCTAATTAGACGCACCTGGTCCTAATCAGCCTTGATTGTCCACACCTGTGTCACTGGAATTGCTAATTAGAACCACCTGGTCCTAATTAGCCTGATTGTCCACACTATGTCTCTGAATTGCTAATTTGAAACACCAGGTGCTGATTAGCCTTGATTGTCACTAATTAGAAACAACTGGTCAAAACTAGACTTGACTCTCCACAACTGTTTCCCTGCAATTTCTAATTAGAAACACCTAGTCCAAACTAGCCTTGATTGTCCACACCTGTGCCACTGAAATTGCTAATTAGACGCACCTGGTCCTAATTAGCCTTGATTGTCCACACCTGTGTCACTGAAATTGGTAATTGGAGAAACCTGGTCCTACATAGACTTGGTTGGCCACAACTGTGTCACTGAAATTGATAAAGAAGCACCAGGTGCTAATTTGCCTTGATTGTTGCTAATTAGAAACACCTGGTCATAACTGGCCTTGATTGGCCACACCCTCTTCCACTGAAATGGCTAATTAGATGCAGGTTGTCCTAATTAGCCTTGATTGTCCACACCTGTGTCACTGAAATTGCTAATTAGACGCTGGTGGTCCTAATCAGCATTGATTGTCCAGACCTGTGTCACTGAAAGTGCTAATTAGAAAACCTGGTCCTAATTAGCCTTGATTGTCCACACCTGTGTCACTGAAATTGCTAATTAAGCGCACCTGGTCCTAAGCAGCCTTGATTGTCCACACCTGTGTCACTGAAATTGCTAATTGGAAAAACCTGGTCCTACATAGCCTTGGTTGTCCACACCTGTGTCGCTGATAATGATAAAGAAACACCAGGTGCTAATTAGCCTTGATTGTTGCTAATTAGAAACACCTGGTCGGAACTGGCCTTGATTGGCCACACCTCTTTCACTGAAATGGCTAGTTAGACACAGGCGGTCCTAATTAGCCTTGATTGGCAACACCTGTGTCACTGAAATTGCTAATTAGAAGCACCTGGTCCTACATAGCCTTGATTGGCCACACCTGTGTCACTGAAATTGCTAATTAGAAGCACCAGGTCCTAATTATTTTGATTGTCACTAATTAGAAACACCTGCTCGCAATTAGCCTTGATTGTCCACACCTGTGTAACTGAAATTGTTAATTAGATACAACTGGTCCAAATTAGACTTGATTGGCCACACCTGTGTCACTGAAATTTCTAATTAGAACCACCTGGTCCTAATTAGCCTTGATGGGCCACACCTCTGTCACTGAAATTGCTAATTAGAGGCACCTGGTCCTAATTAGCCTTGATTGGCCACATCTGTGTCACTGAAATTGCTAATTGGACGCACCTGGTCCTAATTAGCCTTGATTGACCACACCTGAGTCACTGAAATTGCTAATTAGAAAAACCTGATCCTACTTAGCCTTGTTTGTCCACACCTGTGTCACTGAAATTGATAATCAGAAACAGCTGTTCCAAATTAGCCTTGATTGTCACTAAAGAAACACCTGGCCCAAATTAGAGTTGATTGGCCACACCTCTTTCAATGAAATTGCTAACTAGACGCTCTTGGCCCTAATCAGCCTTGATTGTCCACACCTGTGTCACTGGAATTGCTAATTAGAACCACCTGGTCCTAATTAGCCTTCATTGTCCACACTATGTCTCTGAAATTGCTAATTTCAAACACAAGGTGCTAAATAGCCTTGATGATCACTAATTAGAAACACCTGGTCAAGACTAGACTTGACTGTCCACACCTTTTTCCCTGAAATTTCTAATTAGAAACACCTGGTCCAAACTAGCCTTGATTGTGCACACCTGTGCCATTGAAATTGCTAATTAGACGCACCTAGTCCTAATTAGCCTTGATTGTCCACACCTGTGTCACTGAAATTGCTAATTGGAGAAACCTGGTCCTACATAGACTTGGTTGTCCACACCTGTGTCACTGAAATTGATAATTAGAAACAACTGTTCCTAGTTAGCCTTGATTGTCACTAATTAGAAACACCTGGCCCAAATTAGCGTTGATTGGCCACACCTCTTTCAATGAAATTGCTAAATAGACGCAGGTGGTCCTAATTAGCCTTGATTTGCCACACCTATGTCACTGAAATTGCTAATTAGATGCAGGAGGTCCTTATCAGCCTTGATTGTCCACACCTGTGTCTGAAATTGCTAATTAGATGCACCTGGTCCGAATTAGGCTTGATTCACCCCACCTCTGTCACTGAAATTGCTAATTAGGCACACGTGGTCCTAAGCAGCCTTGATTGTCCACACCTGTGTCACTGAAATTGCTAATAAGAAAACCTTATCATACTTAGGCTTGGTTGTCCACACCTGTGTCACTGAAATTCATAATTAGAAACACCTGTTCCTAATTAGCCTTGATTGTCGCTAATTAGAAGCACCTGGCCCAAATTAGCGTTGATTGGCCACACCCCTTTCATTGAAATTGCTAATTAGACACAGGTGGTCCTAATTAGCTTTGATTAGGCACACCTATGTCACTGAAATTGCTAATTAGATGCATGAGGTCCTTATCAGCCTTGATTGTCCACACCTGTGTCACTGAAATTGCTAATTAGAAGCACCTGGTCCCAATTAGGCTTGATTCACCACACCTGTGTCACTGAAATGGCTAATTAGGCACACGTGGTCCTAAGCAGCTTTGATTGTCCACACCTGTGTCACTGAAATTGCTAATTGGAAAAACCTGGTTCTACATAGCCTTGGCTGTCGACACCTGTGTCACTGAAATTGATAAAGAAACACCAGGTGCTAATTAGCCTTGATTGTTGCTAATTAGAAACACCTGGTTGTAACTGGCCTTGATTGGCCACACCTCTTTCACTGAAATGTCTAATTAGACGCAGGTGGTCCTAATTAGCCTTGATTGGCAACACCTGTGTCAATGAAATTGCTAATTAGAAGCACCTAGTCCTACATAGCCTTGATTGTCCACACCTGTGTCACTGAAATTGCTAATTAGATGCACCTGGTCCAAATTAGCCTGATTGGCCATACAACTGTTTCACTGAAATTGCTAATGGAGGCACCTGGTCCTAATTTAGCCTTGATTGGCCACATCTGTGTCACTGAAATTGCTAATAGAGGCACCTGTCCTAATTAGACTTGATTGACAAACCAGTGTCACTCGAAATTGGTAATTAGAAAAACCTTATCAATACTTAGGCTTGGTTGTCCACACCTGTGTCACTGAAAATTCATAATTAGAAACACCTGTTCCGAATTAGCCTTGATTGTCGCTAATTAGAATCACCTGGCCCAAATTAGCGTTGATTGACCACACCCCTTTCACTGAAATTGCTAATTAGACGCAGGTGGTCCTAATTAGCCTTGATTGGCCACACCTGTGGTCCACTGAAATTGCTATTAGATGCACGAGGTCCTTATCAGCCTTATTGTCCACACCTGTGTCACTGAAATTGCTAATTAGATGCACATGGTCCGAATTAGGCTTGATTCACCACACCTGTGTCACGAAATTGCTAATTAAGCGCACATGGCCTAAGGAGCCTTGATTGTCCACACCTGTGTCACTGAAATGCTAACTAGAATAAACTGATCCTAATGAGCCTTGTTTGTCCACACCTGTTTCACTGAAATTTCTAGTTAGAAACACCAGGTAATAATTAGCCTGATTGTCACTAATTTGAAACACTTGGTCGGAACTAGCCTGGTTGTGGACACCTGTTTCCCTCAAATTGCAAATTTGAAACACTTGGTCTGAATTTGCCTTGATTGGCCACACATGTGTCACTGAAATTGCTAATTAGACGCACCTGGTCCTAATTAGCCTTGATTGACCACACCTGAGTCACTGAAATTGCTAATTAGAAAAACCTGATCCTACTTAGCCTTGTTTGTCCACACCTGTGTCACTGAAATTGATAATTAGAAACAGCTCTTCCTAATTAGCCTTGATTGTCACTAATTAGAAACACCTGGCCCAAATTAGCGTTGATTGGCCACACCCTTTCAATGAAATTGCTAATTAGACGTAGGTGGTCTTAATTAGCCTTGATTGGCCACACCTATGTCACTGCAATTGCTAATTACCTGCAAGAAGTCCTGATCAGCCTTGATTGTCCACACCTGTGTCACTGAAATTGCTAATGAGAAAAACTGGTCCTACTGAGCCTTGATTGTCGACACCTGTTTCACTGAAATTTCTGGTTAGAAACACCAGGTTATAATTAGCCTGATTGTCACTAATTTGAAACACTTGGTCGTAACTAGCCTGATTGTCGACACCTGTGTCCCTGAAATTGCTAACTAGACGCTCGTGGCCCTAATCAGCATTGATTGAACAGACCTGTGTCACTGAAATTTCTAATTAGGAACACCTGGTCCAAACTAGCCTTGATTGTCCACACCTGTGCCACTGAAATTGCTCATTAGACGCACCTAGTCCTAATTAGCCTTGATTGTCCACACCTGTATCACTGAAATTGCTAATTGGAGAAACCTGGTCCTACATAGGCTTGGTTGTCCACACCTGTGTCACTGAAATTGATAATTAGAAACAACTGTTCCTAGTTAGCCTTGATTGTCACTAATTAGAAACACCTGGCCCAAATTAGCGTTGATTGGCCACACCTCTTTCAATGAAATTGCTAATTAGATGCAGGTGGTCCTAATTAGCCTTGATTGTCCACACCTATGTCACTGCAATTGCTAATTAGCTGAACGAGGTCCTTATCAACCTTGATTGTCCACACCTGTGTCACTGAAATTGCTAATTAGATGCACATGGTCCGAATTAGGCTTGATTCACCACACCTGTGTCACTTTAATTGCTAATTAGGCGCACGTGGTCCTAAGCAGCCTTGATTGTCCACACCTGTTTCACTGAAATTTCTAGTAGAAACACCAGGTCATAATTAGCCTGATTGTCACTAACTTGAAACACTTAGTCGTAACTAGCCTGATTGTCAACACCTGTTTCCATCAAATTGCAAATATGAAACACTGGTCCAAATTAGCCTTGATTGGTCACACCTTTTGCACTGAAATTGCTAATGAGACGCACCTGGTCTAATTAGCCCTGATTGGCCAGACCTGTATCCCTGAAATTACTAATTCGATGCACCTGTACTAATTGGACTTGATTGGCCACACCTGTGTCACTGAAATTGCTAATTAGACGCACCTGGTCCTAATCAGCCTTGATTGTCCACACCTGTGTCACTGGAATTGCTAATTAGCTGCACGAGGTCCTGATCAGCCTTGATTGTCCACACCTGTGTCACTGAAATTGCTAATGAGAAAAACTGGTCCTAATGAGCCTTGATTGTCCACACCTGTTTCACTGAAATTTCTAGTTAGAACACCAGGTCATAATTAGCGTGATTGTCACTAATTTGAAACACTTGGTCGTAACTAGCCTGATTGTCGACACCTTGTCCCTGAAATTGCTAATTAGATGCTGTGGCCATAAACAGCATTGATTGTCCAGACCTGTGTCACTGAAAGCGCTAATTAGACGCAACCTGGTCCTAATTAGCCTTGATTGTCCACACCTGTGTCACTGAAATGCTAATTAGAACCACCTGGTCCTTATTAGCCTTGATTGTCCACACTTGTGTCACTGAAATTGCTAATTAGAAACACCAGGTCGTAATTAGCCTTCATTGTTGCTAATTAGAAATACTGGTCCTAATTAGCGTTGATTGTCCACACCTGTGTCACTGAAATTTCTAATTAGAACCACGTGGTCCTAATTTCGTTTATTGGCCACACCTGTGTCACTGAAATTGCTATTAGAACACCAGGTCGTAATTAGCCTTCATTGTCGCTAATTAGAAAGACCTCGTCAAAATTAGTGTTGATTGTCCACACCTGTGTCACTGAAATTTCTAATTACACCCACGTGGTACTAATTTGCGTTGATTGGCCACACCTGTGTCACTGAAATTGCTAATTAGACGCACCTGGTCCGAATTCGCGTTGATTGGCCACACGTGTGTCACTGAAATTGCTAATTAGACGCACCTGATCTTAATTAGGATTGATTGGCCACACCTGTGTCAGAGAAATTGCTAATTAGAAAAACCTGATCCTAATTAGCCTTGGTTGTATAAAAGCTGTGTCACTGAAATTGATAATTAGAAACACCTGGTCCTAATTAGCGTTGATTGTCCACACCTGTGTCACTGAAATTGCTAATTAGACACATGAGGTCCTAATTAGCCTTGATTGTCCACACCTGTGTCACTGAAATTGCTAATTGGAAAAACCTGGTTCTACATAGCCTTGGCTGTCGACACCTGTGTCACTGAAATTGATAAAGAAACACCAGGTGCAAATTAGCCTTGATTGTTGCTAATTAGAAACACCTGGTTGTAACTGGCCTTGATTGGCCACACCTCTTTCACTGAAATGTCTAATTAGACGCAGGTGGTCCTAATTAGCCTTGATTGGCAACACCTGTGTCAATGAAATTGCTAATTAGAAGCACCTAGTCCTACATAGCCTTGATTGTCCACGTCTGTATCACTGAAATTGCTAATTAGAAACACCAGGTCATATTTAGCCTTCATTGTCGCTAATTAGAAAACCTGGTCAAAATTAGCATTGATTGTCCACACCTGTGTCACTGAAATTTCCAATTAGACCCACGTGGTCCTAATTTGCGTTGATTGGCCACACCTGTGTCACTGGAATTGCTAATTAGCTGCACGAGGTCCTGATCAGCCTTGATTGTCCACACCTGTGTCACTGAAATTGCTAATGAGAAAAAACTGGTCCTAATGAGCCTTGATTGTCCACACCTGTTTCACTGAAATTTCTAGTTAGAAACACCAGGTCATAATTAGCGTGATTGTCACTAATTTGAAACACTTGGTCGTAACTAGCCTGATTGTCGACACCTGTGTCCCTGAAATTGCTAATTAGATGCTGGTGGCCATAAACAGCATTGATTGTCCAGACCTGTGTCACTGAAAGCGCTAATTAGACGCACCTGGTCCTAATTAGCCTTGATTGTCCACACCTGTGTCACTGAAATGCTAATTAGAACCACCTGGTCTGTTATTAGCCTTGATTGTCCACACTTGTGTCACTGAAATTGCTAATTAGAAACACCAGGTCGTAATTAGCCTTCATTGTTGCTAATTAGAAATACCTGTGCCTAATTAGCGTTGATTGGCCACACCTTTGTCACTGAAATTGCTATTAGAAACACCAGGTCGTAATTAGCCTTCATTGTCGCTAATTACAAGACCTCGTCAAATTAGCGTTGATTGTCCACACCTGTGTTACTGAAATTTCTAATTACCACCCACGTGGTACTAATTTGCATTGATTGGCCACACCTGTGTCACTGAAAGTGCTATTAGACGCACCTGGTCCGAATTCGCGTTGATTGGCCACACGTGTGTCACTGAATTGCTAATTAGACGCACCTGATCTTAATTAGGATTGATTGGCCACACCTGTGTCAGAGAAATTGCTAATTAGAAATACCTGGTCCTAATTAGCCGTTGTTGTATAAAACCTGTGTCACTGAAATTGATAATTAGAAACACCTGGTCCTAATTAGCGTTGATTGTCCACACCTGTGTCACTGAAATTTCTAATTAGACCCACGTGGGTCCTAATTGCGTTTATTGGCCACACCTGTGTCACTGAAATTGCTAATTAGAAACACCAGGTCATAATTAGCCTTCATTGTCGCTAATTAGAAAGACCTGGTCAAAATTAGCGTTGATTGTCCCCACCTGTGTCACTGGAAATTTCTAATTAGACCCACGTGGGTCCTAATTTGTGTTGATTGGCCACACCTGGTCACTGAATTGCTAATTAGACACTCCTGGTCCGAATTCGCGTTGATTGGCCACACGTGTGTCACTGAAATTGCTAATTAGACGCACCTGATCTTTATTAGGATTGATTGGCCACACCTGTGTCAGAGAAATTGCTAATTAGAAAACCTGGTCCTAATTAGCCTTGGTTGTATAAAAGCTGTGTCACTGAAATTGATAATTAGAAACACCTGGTCCTAATTAGCGTTGATTGTCCACACCTGTGTCACTGAAATTGCTAATTAGACACATGAGGTCCTAATTAGCCTTGATTGTCCACACCTGTGTCACTGAAATTGCTAATTGGAAAAACCTGGTTCTACATAGCCTTGGCTGTCGACACCTGTGTCACTGAAATTGATAAAGAAACACCAGGTGCAAATTAGCCTTGATTGTTGCTAATTAGAAACACCTGGTTGTAACTGGCCTTGATGGGCCACACCTCTTTCACTGAAATGTCTAATTAGACGCAGGTGGTCCTAATTAGCCTTGATTGGCAACACCTGTGTCAATGAAATTGCTAATTAGAAGCACCTAGTCCTACATAGCTTGATTGTCCACGTCTGTATCACTGAAATTGCTAATTAGAAACACCAGGTCATATTTAGCCTTCATTGTCGCTAATTAGAAAACCTGGTCAAAATTAGCATTGATTGTCCACACCTGTGTCACTGAAATTTCCAATTAGACCCACGTGGTCCTAATTTGCGTTGATTGGCCACACCTGTGTCACTGAAATTGCTAATTAGAAAAACCTGGTCTTAATTAGCTTGATTGTACACACCTGTTTCCCTTGTAATTGCTAATTAGAATCACCTGTTCCAAAGAAGCCTTGATTGCCAACACCTGTGCCACTGAAATTACTAATTAGAAACACCTGGTCCTAATTGGCCTTGATTGTCGCTAATTAGGAAAACCTGGTCGGCAATTAGCCTTGATTGTCCACACCTGTGTAACTGAAATTGTTAATTAGATACATCTGGTCAAATTTAGCCTTGATTGTCCACACCTGTGTCACTGAAATTGTTAATTAGGTACAACCTGATCAAATTAGCCGTGATTGGCCACACTGTGTCATTGAAATTGCTAATTAGAGGCACCTGGTCCAAATTAGCCTTGATTGGCCATACCTGTGTCACTGAAATTGCTAATAGGAGGCACCTGGTCCAAATTAGCCTTGATTGTCCACACCTGTGTCACTGAAATTGTTAATTAGATACACCTGATCAAATTAGACTTGATTGGCCCACCTGTGTCACTGAAATTGCTAATTAGAGGCACCTGGTCCAAATTAGCCTTGATTGGCCATACCTGTGTCACTGAAATGGCTAATAGGAGGCACCTGGTCCTAATTAGACTTCATTGACCACACCAGTGTCACTGAAATTGCTAATTAGAAAAACCTTATCATACTTAGGCTTGGTTGTTCCGCACCTGTGTCACTGAAATTCATAATTAGAAACACCTGTTTCCTAATTAGCCTTGATTGTCGCTACTTAGAATCACCTAGCCCAAATTAGCGTTGATTGCCACACCCCTTTCACTGAAATTGCTAATTAGACGCAGGTGGTCCTAATTAGCCTTGATTGGCCACACCTGTGTCACTGAAATTGCTAATTAGATGCACATGGTCCGAATTAGGCGTGATTCAACCACACCTGTGTCACTGAAATTGCTAATTATGCGCACATGGCCTAAGGAGCCTTGATTGTCCACACCTGTGTCACTGAAAATTGCTAACTAGAAAAACTGATCCTAATGAGCCTTGTTGTCCACACCTGTTTCACTGAAATTTCTAGTTAGAAACACCAGGTCATAATTAGCCTGATTGTCACTAATTTGAAACACTTGGTCGTAACTAGCCTGGTTGTGGACACCTGTTTCCCTCAAATTGCAAATATGAAACACTTGGTCCAAATTAGCCTTGATTGGTCACACCTTTTGCACTGAAATTGCTAATGAGACGCACCTGGTCTAATTATCCCCTGATTGGCCAGACCTGTATCCCTGAAATTACTAATTCGATGCACCTGGTACTAATTGGACTTGATTGGCCACACCTGTGTCACTGAAATTGCTAATTAGACACACCTGCTCGAATTTGCCTTGATTGGCTACACGTGTGTCACTGAAATTGCTAATTAGACGCACCTGATCTTAGTTAGGATTGAGTGGCCACACCTGTGGTCAGAGAAATTGCTAATTAGAAAAAACCTGGTCCTAATTAGCCTTGGTTGTATAAAACCTGTGTCACTGAAATTGATAATTAGAAACAACACCTGGTCCTAATTAGCGTTGATTGTCGCTAGTTAGAAACACCTGGTCCAATTTAGCGTTAATTGGCCACACCTGTTTCACTCTGAAATTGCTAATTAGACACAGGTGGTCCTAATTAGCCTTGATTGGCCACACCTGTGTCACTGGAATTGCTAATTAGAGCTACCTGGTCCTAATTAGCCTTGTTTGTCCACACTAGATGTCTCTGAAATTGCTAATTTGAAACACCAGGTGCTAATTAGCCTTGATTATCACTAATTAGAAACACCTGGTCAAAAGTAGACTTGACTGTCCACACCTGTTTCCCTGAAATTTCTAATTAGAAACACCTGGTCCAAACTAGCCTTGATTGTCCACACCTGTGCCACTGAAATTGCTCATTAGACGCACCTAGTCCTAATTAGCCTTGATTGTCCACACCTGTGTCACTGAAATTTCTAATTGGAGAAACCTGGTCCTACATATGCTTGGTTGTCCACACCTGTGTCACTGAAATTGATAATTAGAAACAACTGTTCCTAGTTAGCCTTGATTGTCACTAATTAGAAACACCTGGCCCAAATTAGCGTTGATTGGCCACACCTCTTTCAATGAAATTCCTAATTAGACGCAGGTGGTCCTAATTAGCCTTGATTGTCCACACCTATGTCACTGCAATTGCTAATTAGCTGAACGAGGGTCCTTATCAGCCTTGATTGTCCACACCTGTGTCACTGAAATTGCTAATTAGATGCACATGGTCCGAATTAGGCTTGATTCACCACACCTGTGTCACTTTAATTGCTAATTAGGCGCACGTGGTCCTAAGCAGCCTTGATTGTCCACACCTGTGTCACTGAAATTGCTAATTAGAAAACTGGTCCTAATGAGCCTTGATTGTCCACACCTGTTTCACTGAAATTTCTAGTTAGAAACACCAGGTCATAATTAGCCTGATTGTCACTAATTTGAAACACTTGGTCGTAACTAGCCTGATTGTGCACACCTGTTTCCCTCAAATTGCAAATTTGAAACACTTGGTCCAAATTAGCCTTGATTGGTCACACCTTTTGCACTGAAATTGCTAATGAGACACACCTGGTCCTAATTAGCCCTTATTGGCCAAACCTGTATCCCTGAAATTACTAATTCGATGCACCTGGTACTAATTGGCCTTGATTGGCCACACCTGTGTCACTGAAATTGCTAATTAGACGCACCTGGTACGAATTTGCCTTGATTGGCCACACATGTGTCACTGAAATTGCTAATTAGACGCACCTGGTCCTAATTAGCCTTGATTGACCACACCTGAGTCACTGAAATTGCTAATTAGAAAAACCTGATCCTACTTAGCCTTGTTTGTCCACACCTGTGTCACTGAAATTGATAATTAGAAACAGCTGTTCCTAATTAGCCTTGATTGTCACTAATTAGAAACACCTGGCCCAAATTAGCGTTGATTGGCCACACCTCTTTCAATGAAATTGCTAATTAGACGTAGGTGGTCCTAATTAGCCTTGATTGGCCACACCTATGTCACTGCAATTGCTAATTACCTGCACGAAGTCCTGATCAGCCTTGATTGTCCACACCTGTGTCACTGAAATTGCTAATGAGAAAAACTGGTCCTACTGAGCCTTGATTGTCCACACCTGTTTCACTGAAATTTCTGGTTAGAAACACCAGGTTATAATTAGCCTGATTGTCACTAATTTGAAACACTTGGTCGTAACTAGCCTGATTGTCGACACCTGTGTCCCTGAAATTGCTAACTAGACGCTCGTGGCCCTAATCAGCATTGATTGTCCAGACCTGTGTCAGTGAAAGTGCTAATTAGACGCACCTGGTCCTAATTAGCCTTCATTGTCCACACCTGTGTCACTGAAATTGCTAATTAGAACCACCTGGTCCTTATTAGCCTTGATTGTGCACACCTGTGTCACTGAAATTGCTAATTAGAAACACCAGGTCGTAATTAGCCTTCATTGTCACTAATTAGAAACACCTGGTCAAAATTAGCGTTGATTGTCCACACCTGTGTCACTGAAATTGTTAATTAGATACACCTGATCAAATTAGACTTGATTGGCCACACCTGTGTCACTGAAATTGCTAATTAGAGGCACCTGGTCCAAATTAGCCTTGATTGGCCATACCTGTGTCACTGAAATTGCTAATAGGAGGCACCTGGTCCTAATTAGACTTCATTGACCACACCAGTGTCACTGAAATTGCTAATTAGAAAAACCTTATCATACTTAGGCTTGGTTGTCCGCACCTGTGTCACTGAAATTCATAATTAGAAACACCTGTTCCTAATTAGCCTTGATTGTCGCTACTTAGAATCACCTAGCCCAAATTAGCGTTGATTGGCCACACCCCTTTCACTGAAATTGCTAATTAGACGCAGGTGGTCCTAATTAGCCTTGATTGGCCACACCTGTGTCACTGAAATTGCTAATTAGATGCACATGGTCCGAATTAGGCTTGATTCACCACACCTGTGTCACTGAAATGCTAATTATGCGCACATGGCCTAAGGAGCCTTGATTGTCCACACCTGTGTCACTGAATTGCTAACTAGAAAAACTGATCCTAATGAGCCTTGTTGTCCACACCTGTTTCACTGAAATTTCTAGTTAGAAACACCAGGTCATAATTAGCCTGATTGTCACTAATTTGAAACACTTGGTCGTAACTAGCCTGGTTTGTGGACACCTGTTTCCCTCAAATTGCAAATATGAAACACTTGGTCAAATTAGCCTTGATTGGTCACACCTTTGCCACTGAAATTGCTAATGAGACGCACCTGGTCCTAATTAGCCCTGATTGGCCAGACCTGTATCCCTGAAATTACTAATTCGATGCACCTGGTACTAATTGGACTTGATTGGCCACACCTGTGTCACTGAAATTGCTAATTAGACACACCTGCTCCGAATTTGCCTTGATTGGCTACACGTGTGTCACTGAAATTGCTAATTAGACGCACCTGATCTTAGTTAGGATGAGTGGCCACACCTGTGTCAGAGAAATTGCTAATTAGAAAAACCTGGTCCTAATTAGCCTTGGTTGTATAAAACCTGTGTCACTGAAATTGATAATTAGGAAACACCTGGTCCTAATTAGCGTTGATTGTCGCTAGTTAGAAACACCTGGTCCAATTTAGCGTTAATTGGCCACACCTGTTTCACTGAAATTGCTAATTAGACACAGGTGGTCCTAATTAGCCTTGATTGGCCACACCTGTGTCACTGGAATTGCTAATTAGAGCTACCTGGTCCTAATTAGCCTTGTTTGTCCACACTATGTCTCTGAAATTGCTAATTTGAAACACCAGGTGCTAATTAGCCTTGATTATCACTAATTAGAAACACCTGGTCAAAAGTAGACTTGACTGTCCACACCTGTTTCCCTGAAATTTCTAATTAGAAACACCTGGTCCAATCTAGCCTTGATTGTCCACACCTGTGCCACTGAAATTGCTCATTAGACGCACCTAGTCCTAATTAGCCTTGATTGTCCACACCTGTGTCACTGAAATTTCTAATTGGAGAAACCTGGTCCTACATATGCTTGGTTGTCCACACCTGTGTCACTGAAATTGATAATTAGAAACAACTGTTCCTAGTTAGCCTTGATTGTCACTAATTAGAAACACCTGGCCCAAATTAGCGTTGATTGGCCACACCTCTTTCAATGAAATTCCTAATTAGACGCAGGTGGTCCTAATTAGCCTTGATTGTCCACACCTATGTCACTGCAATTGCTAATTAGCTGAACGAGGTCCTTATCAGCCTTGATTGTCCACACCTGTGTCACTGAAATTGCTAATTAGATGCACATGGTCCGAATTAGGCTTGATTCACCACACCTGTGTCACTTTAATTGCTAATTAGGCGCACGTGGTCCTAAGCAGCCTTGATTGTCCACACCTGTGTCACTGAAATTGCTAATTAGAAAAACTGGTCCTAATGAGCCTTGATTGTCCACACCTGTTTCACTGAAATTTCTAGTTAGAAACACCAGGTCATAATTAGCCTGATTGTCACTAATTTGAAACACTTGGTCGTAACTAGCCTGATTGTGCACACCTGTTTCCCTCAAATTGCAAATTTGAAACACTTGGTCCAAATTAGCCTTGATTGGTCACACCTTTTGGACTGAAATTGCTAATGAGACACACCTGGTCCTAATTAGCCCTTATTGGCCAAACCTGTATCCCTGAAATTACTAATTCGATGCACCTGGTACTAATTGGCCTTGATTGGCCACACCTGTGTCACTGAAATTGCTAATTAGACGCACCTGGTACGAATTTTGCCTTGATTGGCCACACATGTGTCACTGAAATTGCTAATTAGACGCACCTGGTCCTAATTAGCCTTGATTGACCACACCTGAGTCACTGAAATTGCTAATTAGAAAAACCTGATCCTACTTAGCCTTGTTTGTCCACACCTGTGTCACTGAAATTGATAATTAGAAACAGCTGTTCCTAATTAGCCTTGATTGTCACTAATTAGAAAACACCTGGCCCAAATTAGCGTTGATTGGCCACACCTCTTTCAATGAAATTGCTAATTAGACGTAGGTGGTCCTAATTAGCCTTGATTGGCCACACCTATGTCACTGCAATTGCTAATTACCTGCACGAAGTCCTGATCAGCCTTGATTGTCCACACCTGTGTCACTGAAATTGCTAATGAGAAAAACTGGTCCCTACTGAGCCTTGATTGTCCACACCTGTTTCACTGAAATTTCTGGTTAGAAACACCAGGTTATAATTAGCCTGATTGTCACTAATTTGAAACACTTGGTCGTAACTAGCCTGATTGTCGACACCTGTGTCCCTGAAATTGCTAACTAGACGCTCGTGGCCCTAATCAGCATTGATTGTCCAGACCTGTGTCAGTGAAAGTGCTAATTAGACGCACCTGGTCCTAATTAGCCTTCATTGTCCACACCTATGTCACTGAAATTGCTAATTAGAACCACCTGGTCCTTATTAGCCTTGATTGTGCACACCTGTGTCACTGAAATTGCTAATTAGAAACACCAGGTCGTAATTAGCCTTCATTGTCACTAATTAGAAACACCTGGTCAAAATTAGCGTTGATTGTCCACACCTGTGTCACTGAAATTGCTAATTAGACACACGAGGTCCTAATTAGCCTTGATTGTCCACACCTGTATCACTGAAATTGCTAATTGGAAAAACGTGGTCCTACATAGCCTTGGTGTCCACACCTGTGTCACTGAAATTGATAAAGAAACACCAGGTGCAAATTAGTCTTGATTTTTGCTAATTGGAAACACCTGGTTGTAACTGGCCTTGATTGGCCACACCTCTTTCACTGAATTGGCTAATTAGACGCAGGTGGTCCTAATTAGCCTTGATTGGCAACACCTGTGTCAATGAAATTGCTAATTAGAAGCACCTAGTCCTACATAGCCTTGATTGTCCACACCTGTGTCACTGAAATTGCTAATTAGAAACACCAGGTCATATTTAGCCTTCATTGTCGCTAATTAGAAAACCTGGTCAAAATTAGCGTTGATTGTCCACACCTGTGTCACTGAAATTTCCAATTACTCCCACGTGGTCCTAAATTGCATTGATTGGCCACACTGGTGTCACTGAAATTGCTAATTAGAAAAACCTTATCATACTTAGGCTTGGTTGTCCACACCTGTGTCACTGAAATTCATAATTAGAAACACCTGTTCCTAATTAGCCTTGATTGTCGCTAATTAGAATCACCTGGCCCAAATTAGCGTTGATTGGCCACACCCCTTCACTGAAATTGCTAATTAGACGCGGGTGGTCCTAATTAGCCTTGATTGGCCATACCTATGTCACTGAAATTGCTAATTAGATGCACTAGGTCCTTATCAGCCTTGATTGTCCACACCTGTGTCACTGCAATTGCTAATTACCTGCACGAAGTCCTGATCAGCCTTGATTGTCCACACCTGTGTCACTGAAATTGCTAATGAGAAAAACTGGTCCTACTGAGCCTTGATTGTCCACACCTGTTTCACTGAAATTTCTGGTTAGAAACACCAGGTTATAATTAGCCTGATTGTCACTAATTTGAAACACTTGGTCGTAACTAGCCTGATTGTCGACACCTGTGTCCCTGAAATTGCTAACTAGACGCTCGTGGCCCTAATCAGCATTGATTGTCCAGACCTGTGTCAGTGAAAGTGCTAATTAGACGCACCTGGTCCTAATTAGCCTTCATTGTCCACACCTGTGTCACTGAAATTGCTAATTAGAACCACCTGGTCCTTATTAGCCTTGATTGTGCACACCTGTGTCACTGAAATTGCTAATTAGAAACACCAGGTCGTAATTAGCCTTCATTGTCACTAATTAGAAACACCTGGTCAAAATTAGCGTTGATTGTCCACACCTGTGTCACTGAAATTGCTAATTAGACACACGAGGTCCTAATTAGCCTTGATTGTCACACTGTATCACTGAAATTGCTAATTGGAAAAACGTGGTCCTACATAGCCTTGGTTGTCCACACCTGTGTCACTGAAATTGATAAAGAAACACCAGGTGCAAATTAGCCTTGATTTTTGCTAATTGGAAACACCTGGTTGTAACTGGCCTTGATTGGCCACACCTCTTTCACTGAATTGGCTAATTAGACGCAGGTGGTCCTAATTAGCCTTGATTGTGCACACCTGTGTCACTGAAATTGCTAATTAGAAACACCAGGTCGTAATTAGCCTTCATTGTCACTAATTAGAAACACCTGGTCAAAATTAGCGTTGATTGTCCACACCTGTGTCACTGAAATTGCTAATTAGAAACACCAGGTCATATTTAGCCTTCATTGTCGCTAATTAGAAAACCTGGTCAAAATTAGCGTTGATTGTCCACACCTGTGTCACTGAAATTTCCAATTACTCCCACGTGGTCCTAAATTGCATTGATTGGCCACACTGGTGTCACTGAAATTGCTAATTAGAAAAACCTTATCATACTTAGGCTTGGTTGTCCACACCTGTGTCACTGAAATTCATAATTAGAAACACCTGTTCCTAATTAGCCTTGATTGTCGCTAATTAGAATCACCTGCCCAAATTAGCGTTGATTGGCCACACCCCTTTCACTGAAATTGCTAATTAGACGCAGGTGGTCCTAATTAGCCTTGATTGGCCATACCTATGTCACTGAAATTGCTAATTAGATGCACTAGGTCCTTATCAGCCTTGATTGTCCACACCTGTGTCACTGAAATTGCTAATTAGATGCACATGGTCCGAATTAGGCTTGATTCACCACACCTGTGTCACTGAAATTGCTAACTAGAAAAACTGATCCTAATGAGCCTTGATTGTCCACACCTGTGTCACTGAAATTGCTAACTAGAAAAACTGATCCTAATGAGCCTTGTTGTCCACACCTATTTCACTGAAATTTCTAGTTAGAAACACCAGGTCATAATTAGCCTGATTGTCACTAATTTAAAACACTTGGTCGTAACTAGCCTGATTGTGCACACCTGTTTCCCTCAAATTGCAAATTTGAAACACTTGGTCCAAATTAGCCTTGATTGGTCACACCTTTTGCACTGAAATTGCTAATGAGACGCACCTGGTCCTAATTAGCCCTTATTGGCCAAACCTGTATCCCTGAAATTACTAATTCGATGCACCTGGTACTAATTGGCCTTGATTGGCCACACCTGTGTCACTGAAATTGCTAATTAGACGCACCTGGTACGAATTTGCCTTGATTGGCCACACATGTGTCACTGAAATTGCTAATTAGACGCACCTGGTCCTAATTAGCCTTGATTGACCACACCTGAGTCACTGAAATTGCTAATTAGAAAAACCTGATCCTACTTAGCCTTGTTTGTCCACACCTGTGTCACTGAAATTGATAATTAGAAACAGCTGTTCCTAATTAGCCTTGATTGTCACTAATTAGAAACACCTGGCCCAAATTAGCGTTGATTGGCCACACCTCTTTCAATGAAATTGCTAATTAGACGTAGGTGGTCCTAATTAGCCTTGATTGGCCACACCTATGTCACTGCAATTGCTAATTACCTGCACGAAGTCCTGATCAGCCTTGATTGTCCACACCTGTGTCACTGAAATTGCTAATGAGAAAAAACTGGTCCTACTGAGCCTTGATTGTCCACACCTGTTTCACTGAAATTTCTGGTTAGAAACACCAGGTTATAATTAGCCTGATTGTCACTAATTTGAAACACTTGGTCGTAACTAGCCTGATTGTCGACACCTGTGTCCCTGAAATTGCTAACTAGACGCTCGTGGCCCTAATCAGCATTGATTGTCCAGACCTGTGTCAGTGAAAGTGCTAATTAGACGCACCCTGGTCCTAATTAGCCTTCATTGTCCACACCTGTGTCACTGAAATTGCTAATTAGAACCACCTGGTCCTTATTAGCCTTGATTGTGCACACCTGTGTCACTGAAATTGCTAATTAGAAACACCAGGTCGTAATTAGCCTTCATTGTCACTAATTAGAAACACCTGGTCAAAATTAGCGTTGATTGTCCACACCTGTGTCACTGAAATTGCTAATTAGACACACGAGGTCCTAATTAGCCTTGATTGTCCACACCTGTATCACTGAAATTGCTAATTGGAAAAACGTGGTCCCTACATAGCCTTGGTTGTCCACACTGTGTCACTGAAATTGATAAAGAAACACCAGGTGCAAATTAGTCTTGATTTTTGCTAATTGGAAACACCTGGTTGTAACTGGCCTTGATTGGCCACACCTCTTTCACTGAATTGGCTAATTAGACGCAGGTGGTCCTAATTAGCCTTGATTGGCAACACCTGTGTCAATGAAATTGCTAATTAGAAGCACCTAGTCCTACATAGCCTTGATTGTCCACACCTGTGTCACTGAAATTGCTAATTAGAAACACCAGGTCATATTTAGCCTCATTGTCGCTAATTAGAAAACCTGGTCAAAATTAGCGTTGATTGTCCACACCTGTGTCACTGAAATTTCCAATTACTCCCACGTGGTCCTAAATTGCATTGATTGGCCACACTGGTGTCACTGAAATTGCTAATTAGAAAAACCTTATCATACTTAGGCTTGGTTGTCCACACCTGTGTCACTGAAATTCATAATTAGAAACACCTGTTCCTAATTAGCCTTGATTGTCGCTAATTAGAATCACCTGGCCCAAATTAGCGTTGATTGGCCACACCCCTTTCACTGAAATTGCTAATTAGACGCGGGTGGTCCTAATTAGCCTTGATTGGCCATACCTATGTCACTGAAATTGCTAATTAGATGCACTAGGTCCTTATCAGCCTTGATTGTCCACACCTGTGTCACTGCAATTGCTAATTACCTGCACGAAGTCCTGATCAGCCTTGATTGTCCACACCTGTGTCACTGAAATTGCTAATGAGAAAAACTGGTCCTACTGAGCCTTGATTGTCCACACCTGTTTCACTGAAATTTCTGGTTAGAAACACCAGGTTATAATTAGCCTGATTGTCACTAATTTGAAACACTTGGTCGTAACTAGCCTGATTGTCGACACCTGTGTCCCTGAAATTGCTAACTAGACGCTCGTGGCCCTAATCAGCATTGATTGTCCAGACCTGTGTCAGTGAAAGTGCTAATTAGACGCACCTGGTCCTAATTAGCCTTCATTGTCCACACCTGTGTCACTGAAATTGCTAATTAGAACCACCTGGTCCTTATTAGCCTTGATTGTGCACACCTGTGTCACTGAAATTGCTAATTAGAAACACCAGGTCGTAATTAGCCTTCATTGTCACTAATTAGAAACACCTGGTCAAAATTAGCGTTGATTGTCCACACCTGTGTCACTGAAATTGCTAATTAGACACACGAGGTCCTAATTAGCCTTGATTGTCCACACCTGTATCACTGAAATTGCTAATTGGAAAAACGTGGTCCTACATAGCCTTGGTTGTCCACACCTGTGTCACTGAAATTGATAAAGAAACACCAGGTGCAAATTAGCCTTGATTTTTGCTAATTGGAAACACCTGGTTGTAACTGGCCTTGATTGGCCACACCTCTTTCACTGAATTGGCTAATTAGACGCAGGTGGTCCTAATTAGCCTTGATTGTGCACACCTGTGTCACTGAAATTGCTAATTAGAAACACCAGGTCGTAATTAGCCTTCATTGTCACTAATTAGAAACACCTGGTCAAAATTAGCGTTGATTGTCCACACCTGTGTCACTGAAATTGCTAATTAGACACACGAGGTCCTAATTAGCCTTGATTGTCCACACCTGTATCACTGAAATTGCTAATTGGAAAAACGTGGTCCTACATAGCCTTGGTTGTCCACACCTGTGTCACTGAAATTGATAAAGAAACACCAGGTGCAAATTAGTCTTGATTTTTGCTAATTGGAAACACCTGGTTGTAACTGGCCTTGATTGGCCACACCTCTTTCACTGAATTGGCTAATTAGACGCAGGTGGTCCTAATTAGCCTTGATTGGCAACCACCTGTGTCAATGAAATTGCTAATTAGAAGCACCTAGTCCTACATAGCCTTGATTGTCCACACCTGTGTCACTGAAATTGCTAATTAGAAACACCAGGTCATATTTAGCCTTCATTGTCGCTAATTAGAAAACCTGGTCAAAATTAGCGTTGATTGTCCACACCTGTGTCACTGAAATTTCCAATTACTCCCACGTGGTCCTAAATTGCATGATGGCCACACTGGTGTCACTGAAATTGCTAATTAGAAAACCTTATCATACTTAGGCTTGGTTGTCCCACCTGTGTCACTGAAATTCATAATTAGAACACCTGTTCCTAATTAGCCTTGATTGTCGCTAATTAGAATCACCTGGCCCAAATTAGCGTTGATTGGCCACACCCCTTTCACTGAAATTGCTAATTAGACGCAGGTGGTCCTAATTAGCCTTGATTGGCCATACCTATGTCACTGAAATTGCTAATTAGATGCACTAGGTCCTTATCAGCCTTGATTGTCCACACCTGTGTCACTGAAATTGCTAATTAGATGCACATGGTCCGAATTAGGCTTGATTCACCACACCTGTGTCACTGAAATTGCTAACTAGAAAAACTGATCCTAAGGAGCCTTGATTGTCCACACCTGTTTCACTGAAATTCTAGTTAGAAACACCAGGTCATAATTAGCCCTGATTGTCACTAATTTGAAACACTTGGTCATAACTAGCCTGGTTGTCGACACCTGTTTCCCTCAAATTGCAAATTTGAAACACTTGGTCCAAATTAGCCTTGATTGGTCACACCTTTTGCACTGAAATTGCTAATGAGACGCACCTGGTCCTATTAGCCCCTTATTGGCCAGCTCTGTATCCCTGAAATTACTAATTCGATGCACCTGGTACTAATTGGCCTTGATTGGCCACACCTGTGTCACTGAAATTACTAATTAGACACACCTGGTCCGAATTTGCCTTGATTGGCTACACGTGTATCACTGAAATTGCTAATTAGACGCACCTGATCTTAGTTAGGATTGAGTGGCCACACCTGTGTCAGAGAAATTGCTAATTAGAAAAACCTGGTCCTAATTAGCCTTGGTTGTATAAAAGCTGTGTCACTGAAATTGATAATTAGAAACACCTGGTCCTAATTATCGTTGATTGTCGCTAGTTAGAAACACCTGGTCCAATTTAGCATTAATTGGCCACACCTGTTTCACTGAAATTGCTAATTAGACACAGGTGGTCCTATTAGCCTTGATTGGCCACACCTGTGTCTCTGAAATTGCTAATTAGACGCACCTGGTCCTAATCAGCCTTGATTGTCCACACCTGTGTCACTGGAATTGCTAATTAGAGTTACCTGGTCCTAATTAGCCTTGATTGTCCACACTATGTCTCTGAAATTGCTAATTTGAAACACCAGGTGCTAATTAGCCTTGATTATCACTAATTAGAAACACCTGGTCAAAAGTAGACTTGACTGTCCACACCTCTTCCCTGAAATTTCTAATTAGAAACACCTGGTCCAAACTAGCCTTGATGTCCACACCTGTGCCACTGAAATTGCTCATTAGACGCACCTAGTCCTAATTAGCCTTGATTGTCCACACCTGTGTCACTGAAATTGCTAATTGGAGAAACCTGGTCCTACATATGCTTGGTTGTCCACACCTGTGTCACTGAAATTGATAATTAGAAACAACTGTTCCTAGTTAGCCTTGATTGTCACTAATTAGAAACACCTGGCCCAAATTAGCGTTGATTGGCCACACCTCTTTCAATGAAATTGCTAATTAGACGCAGGTGGTCCTAATTAGCCTTGATTGTCCACACCTATGTCACTGCAATTGCTAATTAGCTGAACGAGGTCCTTATCAGCCTTGATTGTCCACACCTGTGTCACTGAAATTGCTAATTAGATGCACATGGTCCGAATTAGGCTTGATTCACCACACCTGTGTCACTGAAATTGCTAATTAGGCGCACGTGGTCCTAAGCAGCCTTGATTGTCCACACCTGTGTCACTGAAATTGCTAATTAGAAAAACTGGTCCTAATGACCTTGATTGTCCACACCTGTTTCACTGAAATTTCTAGTTAGAAACACCAGGTCATAATTAGCCTGATTGTCACTAATTTGAAACACTTGGTCGTAACTAGCCTGATTGTGCACACCTGTTTCGCTCAAATTGCAATTTGAAACACTTGGTCCAAATTAGCCTTGATTGGTCAACACCTTTTGCACTGAAATTGCTAATGAGACGCACCTGGTCCTAATTAGCCCTTATTGGCCAAACCTGTATCCCTGAAATTACTAATTCGATGCACCTGGTACTAATTGGCCTTGATTGGCCACACCTGTGTCACTGAAAATTGCTAATTAGACGCACCTGGTACGAATTTGCCTTGATTGGCCACACATGTGTCACTGAAATTGCTAATTAGACGCACCTGGTCCTAATTAGCCTTGATTGACCACACCTGAGTCACTGAAATTGCTAATTAGAAAAACCTGATCCTACTTAGCCTTGTTTGTCCACACCTGTGTCACTGAAATTGATAATTAGAAACAGCTGTTCTAATTAGCCTTGATTGTCACTAATTAGAAACACCTGGCCCAAATTAGCGTTGATTGGCCACACCTCTTTCAATGAAATTGCTAATTAGACGTAGGTGGTCCTAATTAGCCTTGATTGGCCACACCTATGTCACTGCAATTGCTAATTACCTGCACGAAGTCCTGATCAGCCTTGATTGTCCACACCTGTGTCACTGAAATTGCTAATGAGAAAAACTGGTCTACTGAGCCTTGATTGTCCACACCTGTTTCACTGAAATTTCTGGTTAGAAACACCAGGTTATAATTAGCCTGATTGTCACTAATTTGAAACACTTGGTCGTAACTAGCCTGATTGTCGACACCTGTGTCCCTGAAATTGCTAACTAGACGCTCGTGGCCCTAATCAGCATTGATTGTCCAGACCTGTGTCAGTGAAAGTGCTAATTAGACGCACCTGGTCCTAATTAGCCTTCATTGTCCACACCTGTGTCACTGAAATTGCTAATTAGAACCACCTGGTCCTTATTAGCCTTGATTGTGCACACCTGTGTCACTGAAATTGCTAATTAGAAACACCAGGTCGTAATTAGCCTTCATTGTCACTAATTAGAAACACCTGGTCAAAATTAAGCGTTGATTGTCCACACCTGTGTCACTGAAATTGCTAATTAGACACACGAGGTCCTAATTAGCCTTGATTGTCCACACCTGTATCACTGAAATTGCTAATTGGAAAAACGTGGTCCTACATAGCCTTGGTTGTCCACACCTGTGTCACTGAAATTGATAAAGAAACACCAGGTGCAAATTAGCCTTGATTTTTGCTAATTGGAAACACCTGGTTGTAACTGGCCTTGATTGGCCACACCTCTTTCACTGAATTGGCTAATTAGACGCAGGTGGTCCTAATTAGCCTTGATTGTGCACACCTGTGTCACTGAAATTGCTAATTAGAAACACCAGGTCGTAATTAGCCTTCATTGTCACTAATTAGAAACACCTGGTCAAAATTAGCGTTGATTGTCCACACCTGTGTCACTGAAATTGCTAATTAGAAACACCAGGTCATATTTAGCCTTCATTGTCGCTAATTAGAAAACCTGGTCAAAATTAGCGTTGATTGTCCACACCTGTGTCACTGAAATTTCCAATTACTCCCACGTGGTCCTAAATGCATTGATTGGCCACACTGGTGTCACTGAAATTGCTAATTAGAAAAACCTTATCATACTTAGGCTTGGTTGTCCACACCTGTGTCACTGAAATTCATAATTAGAAACACCTGTTCCTAATTAGCCTTGATTGTCGCTAATTAGAATCACCTGGCCCAAATTAGCGTTGATTGGCCACACCCCTTTCACTGAAATTGCTAATTAGACGCAGGTGGTCCTAATTAGCCTTGATTGGCCACACCTATGTCACTGAAATTGCTAATTAGATGCACTAGGTCCTTATCAGCCTTGATTGTCCACACCTGTGTCACTGAAATTGCTAATTAGATGCACATGGTCCGAATTAGGCTTGATTCACCACACCTGTGTCACTGAAATTGCTAACTAGAAAAACTGATCCTAATGAGCCTTGATTGTCCACACCTGTGTCACTGAAATTGCTAATTAGAAAAACTGGTCCTAATGACCTTGATTGTCCACACCTATTTCACTGAAATTTCTAGTTAGAAACACCAGGTCATAATTAGCCTGATTGTCACTAATTTGAAACACTTGGTCGTAACTAGCCTGATTGTGCACACCTGTTTCCCTCAAATTGCAAATTTGAAACACTTGGTCCAAATTAGCCTTGATTGGTCACACCTTTTGCACTGAAATTGCTAATGAGACGCACCTGGTCCTAATTAGCCCTTATTGGCCAAACCTGTATCCCTGAAATTACTAATTCGATGCACCTGGTACTAATTGGCCTTGATTGGCCACACCTGTGTCACTGAAATTGCTAATTAGACGCACCTGGTACGAATTTGCCTTGATTGGCCACACATGTGTCACTGAAATTGCTAATTAGACGCACCTGGTCCTAATTAGCCTTGATTGACCACACCTGAGTCACTGAAATTGCTAATTAGAAAAACCTGATCCTACTTAGCCTTGTTTGTCCACACCTGTGTCACTGAAATTGATAATTAGAAACAGCTGTTCCTAATTAGCCTTGATTGTCACTAATTAGAAACACCTGGCCCAAATTAGCGTTGATTGGCCACACCTCTTTCAATGAAATTGCTAATTAGACGTAGGTGGTCCTAATTAGCCTTGATTGGCCACACCTATGTCACTGCAATTGCTAATTACCTGCACGAAGTCCTGATCAGCCTTGATTGTCCACACCTGTGTCACTGAAATTGCTAATGAGAAAAACTGGTCCTACTGAGCCTTGATTGTCCACACCTGTTTCACTGAAATTTCTGGTTAGAAACACCAGGTTATAATTAGCCTGATTGTCACTAATTTGAAACACTTGGTCGTAACTAGCCTGATTGTTGACACCTGTGTCCCTGAAATTGCTAACTAGACGCTCGTGGCCCTAATCAGCATTGATTGTCCAGACCTGTGTCAGTGAAAGTGCTAATTAGACGCACCTGGTCCTAATTAGCCTTCATTGTCCACACCGTGTCACTGAAATTGCTAATTAGAACCACCTGGTCCTTATTAGCCTTGATTGTGCACACCTGTGTCACTGAAATTGCTAATTAGAAACACCAGGTCGTAATTAGCCTTCATTGTCACTAATTAGAAACACCTGGTCAAAATTAGCGTTGATTGTCCACACCTGTGTCACTGAAATTTCCAATTACTCCCACGTGGTCCTAAATTGCATTGATTGGCCACACTGGTGTCACTGAAATTGCTAATTAGAAAAACCTTATCATACTTAGGCTTGGTTGTCCACACCTGTGTCACTGAAATTCATAATTAGAAACACCTGTTCCTAATTAGCCTTGATTGTCGCTAATTAGAATCACCTGGCCCAAATTAGCGTTGATTGGCCACACCCCTTTCACTGAAATTGCTAATTAGACGCAGGTGGTCCTAATTAGCCTTGATTGGCCATACCTATGTCACTGAAATTGCTAATTAGATGCACTAGGTCCTTATCAGCCTTGATTGTCCACACCTGTGTCACTGAAATTGCTAATTAGATGCACATGGTCCGAATTAGGCTTGATTCACCACACCTGTGTCACTGAAATTGCTAACTAGAAAAACTGATCCTAATGAGCCTTGATTGTCCACACCTGTTTCACTGAAATTTCTAGTTAGAAACACCAGGTCATAATTAGCCTGATTGTCACTAATTTGAAACACTTGGTCATAACTAGCCTGGTTGTCGACACCTGTTTCCCTCAAATTGCAAATTTGAAACACTTGGTCCAAATTAGCCTTGATTGGTCACACCTTTTGCACTGAAATTGCTAATGAGACGCACCTGGTCCTAATTAGCCCTTATTGGCCAGCTCTGTATCCCTGAAATTACTAATTCGATGCACCTGGTCTAATTGGCCTTGATTGGCCACACCTGTGTCACTGAAATTGCTAATTAGACACACCTGGTCCGAATTTGCCTTGATTGGCTACACGTGTGTCACTGAAATTGCTAATTAGACGCACCTGATCTTAGTTAGGATTGAGTGGCCAACCTGTGTCAGAGAAATTGCTAATTAGAAAAACCTGGTCCTAATTAGCCTTGGTTGTATAAAAGCTGTGTCACTGAAATTGATAATTAGAAACACCTGGTCCTAATTATCGTTGATTGTCGCTAGTTAGAAACACCTGGTCCAATTTAGCATTAATTGGCCACACCTGTTTCACTGAAATTGCTAATTAGACACAGGTGGTCCTAATTAGCCTTGATTGGCCACACCTGTGTCTCTGAAATTGCTAATTAGACGCACCTGGTCCTAATCAGCCTTGATTGTCCACACCTGTGTCACTGGAATTGCTAATTAGAGTTACCTGGTCCTAATTAGCCTTGATTGTCCACACTATGTCTCTGAAATTGCTAATTTGAAACACCAGGTGCTAATTAGCCTTGATTATCACTAATTAGAAACACCTGGTCAAAAGTAGACTTGACTGTCCACACCTCTTTCCCTGAAATTTCTAATTAGAAACACCTGGTCCAAACTAGCCTTGATTGTCCACACCTGTGCCACTGAAATTGCTCATTAGACGCACCTAGTCCTAATTAGCCTTGATTGTCCACACCTGTGTCACTGAAATTGCTAATTGGAGAAACCTGGTCCTACATATGCTTGGTTGTCCACACCTGTGTCACTGAAATTGATAATTAGAAACAACTGTTCCTAGTTAGCCTTGATTGTCACTATTAGAAACACCTGGCCCAAATTAGCGTTGATTGGCCACACCTCTTTCAATGAAATTGCTAATTAGACGCAGGTGGTCCTAATTAGCCTTGATTGTCCACACCTATGTCACTGCAATTGCTAATTAGCTGAACGAGGTCCTTATCAGCCTTGATTGTCCACACCTGTGTCACTGAAATTGCTAATTAGATGCACATGGTCCGAATTAGGCTTGATTCACCACACCTGTGTCACTGAAATTGCTAATTAGGCGCACGTGGTCCTAAGCAGCCTTGATTGTCCACACCTGTGTCACTGAAATTGCTAATTAGAAAAACTGGTCCTAATGAGCCTTGATTGTCCACACCTGTTTCACTGAAATTTCTAGTTAGAAACACCAGGTCATAATTAGCCTGATTGTCACTAATTTGAAACACTTGGTCGTAACTAGCCTGATTGTGCACACCTGTTTCCCTCAAATTGCAAATTTGAAACACTTGGTCCAAATTAGCCTTGATTGGTCACACCTTTTGCACTGAAATTGCTAATGAGACGCACCTGGTCCTAATTAGCCCTTATTGGCCAAACCTGTATCCCTGAAATTACTAATTCGATGCACCTGGTACTAATTGGCCTTGATTGGCCACACCTGTGTCACTGAAATTGCTAATTAGACGCACCTGGTACGAATTTGCCTTGATTGGCCACACATGTGTCACTGAAATTGCTAATTAGACGCACCTGGTCCTAATTAGCCTTGATTGACCACACCTGAGTCACTGAAATTGCTAATTAGAAAAACCTGATCCTACTTAGCCTTGTTTGTCCACACCTGTGTCACTGAAATTGATAATTAGAAACAGCTGTTCCTAATTAGCCTTGATTGTCACTAATTAGAAACACCTGGCCCAAATTAGCGTTGATTGGCCACACCTCTTTCAATGAAATTGCTAATTAGACGTAGGTGGTCCTAATTAGCCTTGATTGGCCACACCTATGTCACTGCAATTGCTAATTACCTGCACGAAGTCCTGATCAGCCTTGATTGTCCACACCTGTGTCACTGAAATTGCTAATGAGAAAAACTGGTCCTACTGAGCCTTGATTGTCCACACCTGTTTCACTGAAATTTCTGGTTAGAAACACCAGGTTATAATTAGCCTGATTGTCACTAATTTGAAACACTTGGTCGTAACTAGCCTGATTGTCGACACCTGTGTCCCTGAAATTGCTAACTAGACGCTCGTGGCCCTAATCAGCATTGATTGTCCAGACCTGTGTCAGTGAAAGTGCTAATTAGACGCACCTGGTCCTAATTAGCCTTCATTGTCCACACCTATGTCACTGAAATTGCTAATTAGAACCACCTGGTCCTTATAGCCTTGATTGTGCACACCTGTGTCACTGAAATTGCTAATTAGAAACACCAGGTCGTAATTAGCCTTCATTGTCACTAATTAGAAACACCTGGTCAAAATTAGCGTTGATTGTCCACCCCTGTGTCACTGAAATTGCTAATTAGACACACGAGGTCCTAATTAGCCTTGATTGTCCACACCTGTATCACTGAAATTGCTAATTGGAAAAACGTGGTCCTACATAGCCTTGGTTGTCCACACCTGTGTCACTGAAATTGATAAAGAAACACCAGGTGCAAATTAGCCTTGATTTTTGCTAATTGGAAACACCTGGTTGTAACTGGCCTTGATTGGCCACACCTCTTTCACTGAATTGGCTAATTAGACGCAGGTGGTCCTAATTAGCCTTGATTGTGCACACCTGTGTCACTGAAATTGCTAATTAGAAACACCAGGTCGTAATTAGCCTTCATTGTCACTAATTAGAAACAACCTGGTCAAAATTAGCGTTGATTGTCCACACCTGTGTCACTGAAATTGCTAATTAGAAACACCAGGTCATATTTAGCCTTCATTGTCGCTAATTAGAAAACCTGGTCAAAATTAGCGTTGATTGTCCACACCTGTGTCACTGAAATTCCAATTACTCCCACGTGGTCCTAAATTGCATTGATTGGCCACACTGGTGTCACTGAAATTGCTAATTAGAAAAAACCTTATCATACTTAGGCTTGGTTGTCCACACCTGTGTCACTGAAATTCATAATTAGAACACCTGTTCCTAATTAGCCTTGATTGTCGCTAATTAGAATCACCTGGCCCAAATTAGCGTTGATTGGCCACACCCCTTTCATGAAATTGCTAATTAGACGCAGGTGGTCCTAATTAGCCTTGATTGGCCATACCTATGTCACTGAAATTGCTAATTAGATGCACTAGGTCCTTATCAGCCTTGATTGTCCACACCTGTGTCACTGAAATTGCTAATTAGATGCACATGGTCCGAATTAGGCTTGATTCACCCACACCTGTGTCACTGAAATTGCTAACTAGAAAAACTGATCCTAAGGAGCCTTGATTGTCCACACCTGTTTCACTGAAATTTCTAGTTAGAAACACCAGGTCATAATTAGCCTGATTGTCACTAATTTGAAACACTTGGTCATAACTAGCCTGGTTGTCGACACCTGTTTCCCTCAAATTGCAAATTTGAAACACTTGGTCCAAATTAGCCTTGATTGGTCACACCTTTTGCACTGAAATTGCTAATGAGACGCACCTGGTCCTAATTAGCCCTTATTGGCCAGCTCTGTATCCCTGAAATTACTAATTCGATGCACCTGGTAGTAATTGGCCTTGATTGGCCACACCTGTGTCACTGAAATTGCTAATTAGACACACCTGGTCCGAATTTGCCTTGATTGGCTACACGTGTGTCACTGAAATTGCTAATTAGACGCACCTGATCTTAGTTAGGATTGAGTGGCCACACCTGTGTCAGAGAAATTGCTAATTAGAAAAACCTGGTCCTAATTAGCCTTGGTTGTATAAAAGCTGTGTCACTGAAATTGATAATTAGAAACACCTGGTCCTAATTATCGTTGATTGTCGCTAGTTAGAACACCTGGTCCAATTTAGCATTAATTGGCCACACCTGTTTCACTGAAATTGCTAATTAGACACAGGTGGTCCTAATTAGCCTTGATTGGCCACACCTGTGTCACTGAAATTGCTAATTAGACGCACCTGTTCCTAATCAGCCTTGATTGTCCACACCTGTGTCACTGGAATGGCTATTTAGAACCACGTGGTCCTAATAAGGCTTGATTGTCCACACTAGGTCTCTGAAATTGCTAATTTGAAACACCAGGTGCTAATTAGCCTTGATTGTCACTAATTAGAAACACATGGTCAAAACTAGACTTGACTGTCCACACCTGTTTCCCTGAAATTTCTAATTAGAAACACCTGGTCCAAACTAGCCTTGATTGTCCACACCTGTGCCACTGAAATTGCTAATTAGATGCACCTAGTCCTAATTAGCCTTGATTGTCCACACCTGTGTCACTGAAATTGCTAATTGGAGAAACCTGATCCTACATAGGCTTGGTTGTCCACACCTGTGTCACTGAAATTGACAATTAGAAACAGCTGTTCCTAATTAGCCTTGATTGTCACTAATTAGAAACACCTGGCCCAAATTAGCGTTGATTGGCCACACCTCTTTCAATGAAATTGCTAATTAGACGCAGGTGGTCCTAATTAGCCTTAATTGGCCACAACTATGTCAATGCAATTGCTAATTAGCTGCACGAGGTCCTGATCAGCCTTGATTGTCCACACCTCTGTCACTGAAATTGCTAATGAGAAAAACTGGTCCTAATGAGCCTTGATTGTCCACACCTGTTTCACTGAAATTTCTAGTTAGAAACACCAGGTCATAATTAGCCTGATTGTCACTAAT
>JALPQD010000882.1:38010-330655 GCA_023101885.1 Typhlomys cinereus
ATTGATAATTTGAAACACCTGTCCTAATTAGCATTGATTGTCGCTAGTTAGAAACACTTGGTCCAATTTAGCGTTAATTGGCCACACCTGTTTCACTGAAATTGCTAATTAGACACAGGTGGTCCTAATTAGCCTTGATTGGCCACACCTGTGTCACTGAAATTGCTAATTAGACGCACCTGTTCCTAATCAGCCTTGATTGTCCACACCTGTGTCACTGGAATGGCTATTTAGAACCACGTGGTCCTAATAAGGCTTGATTGTCCACACTAGGTCTCTGAAATTGCTAATTTGAAACACCAGGTGCTAATTAGCCTTGATTGTCACTAATTAGAAACACATGGTCAAAACTAGACTTGACTGTCCACACCTGTTTCCCTGAAATTTCTAATTAGAAACACCTGGTCCAAACTAGCCTTGATTGTCCACACCTGTGCCACTGAAATTGCTAATTAGATGCACCTAGTCCTAATTAGCCTTGATTGTCCACACCTGTGTCACTGAAATTGCTAATTGGAGAAACCTGATCCTACATAGGCTTGGTTGTCCACACCTGTGTCACTGAAATTGACAATTAGAAACAGCTGTTCCTAATTAGCCTTGATTGTCACTAATTAGAAACACCTGGCCCAAATTAGCGTTGATTGGCCACACCTCTTTCAATGAAATTGCTAATTAGACGCAGGTGGTCCTAATTAGCCTTAATTGGCCACAACTATGTCAATGCAATTGCTAATTAGCTGCACGAGGTCCTGATCAGCCTTGATTGTCCACACCTCTGTCACTGAAATTGCTAATGAGAAAAACTGGTCCTAATGAGCCTTGATTGTCCACACCTGTTTCACTGAAATTTCTAGTTAGAAACACCAGGTCATAATTAGCCTGATTGTCACTAATTTGAAACACTTGGTCATAACTAGCCTGATTGTCGACACCTGTGTCCCTGAAATTGCTAATTAGACGCTGGTGGCCCTAATCAGCATTGATATTCCAGACCTGTGTTACTGAATGTGCTAATTAGACGAACCTGGTCCTAATTAGCCTTGATTGGCCACATCTGTGTCACTGAAATTGCTAATTAGAGGCACCTGGTCCTAAATAGACTTGATTGACCACACCAGTGTCACTGAAATTGCTAATAAGAAAAACCTTATCATACTTAGGCTTGGTTGTCCACACCTGTGTCACTGAAATTCGTAATTAGAAACATCTGTTCCTAATTAGCCTGATTGTCGCTAATTAGAAGCACCTGGCCCAAATTAGCGTTGATTGGCCACACCCTTTTACTGAAATTGCTAATTAGATGCAGGTGGTCCTAATTAGCCTTGATTGGCCACACCTATGTGACTGAAATTGCTACTTAGGCACACGTGGTCCTAAGCAGCCTTGATTGTCAACACCTGTGTCACTGAAATTGCTAATGAGAAAAACTGGTCCTACTGAGGCTTGATTGTCCACACCTGTTTCACTGAAATTTCTAGTTAGAAACACCAGGTCATAATTAGCCTGATTGTCACTAATCAGCATTGATATTCCAGACCTGTGTTACTGAATGTGCTAATTAGATGCACCTGGTCCTAATTAGCCTTGATTGGCCACACCTATGTCACTGAAATTGCTAATGAGAAAAAGTGGTCCTACTGAGGCTTGATTGTCCACACCTGTTTCACTGAAATTTCTAGTTAGAAACACCAGGTCATAATTAGCCTGATTGTCACTAATTTGAAACACTTGGTCATAACTAGCCTGATTGTCGACACCTGTTTCCCTCAAATTGCAAATTTGAAACACTTGGTCCAAAATAGCCTTGATTGGTCACACCTTTTACACTGAAATTGCTAATGAGACGCACCTGGTCCTAATTAGCCCTTATTGGCCAAACCTGTATCCCTGAAATTACTAATTTGATGCACCTGGTACTAATTGGCCTTGATTGGCCACACCTGTGTCACTGAAATTGCTAATTAGACGCACCTGGTCCTAATCACCCTTGATTGTCCACACCTGTGTCACTGGAATTGCTAATTAGAACCAACTGGTCCTAATTAGCCTTGATTGTCCACACTATGTCTCTGAAATTGCTAATTTGAAACACCAGGTGCTAATCAGCCTTGATTGTGACTAATTAGAAACACCTGGTCAAAACTAGACTTGACTGTCCACACCTGTTTCCCTGAAATTTCTAATTAGAAACACCTGGTCCAAACTAGCCTTGATTGTCCACACCTGTGCCACTGAAATTGCTAATTAGACGCACCTAGTCCTAATTAGCCTTGATTGTCCCACCTGTGTCACTGAAATTGATAATTAGAAACAACTGTTCCTAATTAGCCTTGATTGTCACCAATTAGAAACACCTGGCCCAAATTAGCATTGATTGGCCACACCTCTTTCAATGAAATTGCTATTTAGACGCAGGTGGTCCTAATTAGCCTTGATTGGCCACACCTATGTCACTGCAATTGCTCATTAGATGCACAAGGTCCTTATCAGCCTTGATTGTCCACACCTGTGTCACTGAAATTGCTAATTAGATGCACCTGGTCCGAATGAGGCTTGATTCACCACACCTGTGTCACTGAAATTTCTAATTATGCACACGTGGTCCTAAGCAGCCTTGATTGTCCACACCTGTGTCACTGAAATTGCTAATTAGACGCAGGTGGTCCTAATTAGCCTTGATTGGCCAAACCTATGTCACTGAAATTGCTAATTAGATGCACCTGGTTCGAATTAGGCTTGATTCACCACACCTGTGTCACTGAAATTGCTAATTAGGCGCACATGGTCCTGATCAGCCTTGATTGTCCACACCTGTGTCACTGAAATTGCTAATGAGAAATACTGGTCCTACTGAGGCTTGATTGTCCACACCTGTTTCACTGAAATTTCTAGTTAGAAACACCAGGTCATAATTAGCCTGATTGTCACTAATTTGAAACACTTGGTCGTAACTAGCCTGATTGTCCACACCTGTTTCCCTCAAATGGCAATTTTGAAACACTTGGTCCAAATTAGACTTGATTGGTCACACCTTTTGTACTGAAATTGCTAATGAGACGCACCTGGTCCTAATTAGCCCTTATTGGCCAAACCTGTATCCCTGAAATTACTAATTCGATGCACCTGGTACTAATTGGCCTTGATTGTCCACACCTGTGTCACTGAAATTGCTAATTAGACGCACCTGGTCCGAATTTGCCTTGATTGGCCACACGTGTGTCACTGAAATTGCTAATTAGACGCACCTGATCTTAATTAGGATTGATTGGACACACCTTTGTCAGAGAAATGGCTAATTAGAAAAACCTGGTCCTAATTAGCCTTGGTTGTATAAAACCTGTGTCACTGAAATTGATAATTAGAAACACCTGGTCCTAATTAGCGTTGATTGTCGCTAGTTAGAAACACCTGGTCCAATTTAGCGTTAATTGGCCACACCTGTTTCACTGAAATTGCTAATTAGACACTGGTGGTCCTAATTAGCCTTGATTGGCCACACTTGTGACACTGAAATTGCTAATTAGAAACACCAGGTCGTAAATAGCCTTAATTGTCGCTAATTAGAAAAACGTGGTCAAAATTAGCATTGATTGTCCACACCTGTGTCACTGAAATTTCTAAGAAGAGCCACGTGGTCCTAATTTGCGTTTATTGGCCACACCTGAGTCACTGAAATTGCTAATTAGACACACGAGGTCCTAATTAGCCTTGATTGTCCACACCTGTGTCACTGAAATTGCTAATTGGAAAAACCTGGTCCTACATAGCCTTGGTTGTACACACCTGTGTCACTGATAATGATAATGAAACACCAGGTGCTAATTAGCCTTGATTGTTGCTAATTAGAAACACCTGGTCGTAACTGGCCTTGATTGGCCACACCTCTTTCACTGAAATGGCTAGTTAGACACAGGGGTCCTAATTAGCCTTGATTGGCAACACCTGTGTCACTGAAATTGCTAATTAGAAGCACCTGGTCCTACATAGCCTGATTGGCCACACCTGTGTCACTGAAATTGCTAAATAGAAGCACCAGGTCCTAATTATCTTGACTGTCACTAATTAGAAACACCTGGTCGCAATTAGCCTTGATTGTCCACACCTGTGTAACTGAAATTGTTAATTAGATACACCTGGTCCAAATTAGACTTGATTGGCCACACCTGTGTCACTGAAATTTCTAATTAGAAGCGCCTGGTCCTAATTAGCTTTGATTGGCCACATCTCTGTCACTGAAATTGCTAATTAGAGGCACCTGGTCCTAATTAGCCTGGATTGGCCACATCTGTGTCACTGAAAGTGCTAATTAGACGCACCTGGTCCTAATTAGCCTTGATTGTCCACACCTGTGTCACTGAAATTGCTAATTAGAACCACCTGGTCCTTATTAGCCTTCATTGTCCACACCTGTGTCACTGAAATTGTTAATTAGATACACCAGATCAAATTAGTCTTCATTGGCCACACCTGTGTCACTGAAATTGCTAATTAGAGGCACCTGGTTCAAATTAGCCTTGATTGGCCATACCTGGGTCACTGAAATTGCTAATAGGAGGCACCTGGTGCTAATTAGCCTTGATTGGCCACATCTGTGTCACTAAAATTGCTAATTAGAGGCCTCTGTTCCTAATTAGACTTGATTGACCACACCAGTGTCACTGAAATTGCTAATTAGAAAAAACTTATCATACTTAGGCTTGGTTGTCCACACCTGTGTCACTGAAATTCATAATTAGAAACACCTGTTCCTAATTAGCCTTGATTGTCACTAATTAGAAACACCTGGTCGAAACTAGACTTGATTGTCCAAACCAGTGTCACTGAAATTGCTAATTAGAGGCACCTGGTCCTAAATAGACTTGATTGACCACACCAGTGTCACTGAAATTGCTAATAAGAAAAACCTTATCATACTTAGGCTTGGTTGTCCACACCTGTGTCACTGAAATTCGTAATTAGAAACATCTGTTCCTAATTAGCCTTGATTGTCGCTAATTAGAAGCACCTGGCCCAAATTAGCGTTGATTGGCCACACCCCTTTTACTGAAATTGCTAATTAGATGCAGGTGGTCCTAATTAGCCTTGATTGGCCACACCTATGTCACTGAAATTGCTAATTAGGCACACGTGGTCCTAAGCAGCCTTGATTGTCCACACCTGTGTCACTGAAATTGCTAATGAGAAAAACTGGTCCTAATGAGCCTTGATTGTCCACACCTGTTTCACTGAAATTTCTAGTTAGAAACACCAGGTCATAATTAGCCTGATTGTCACTAATTTGAAACACTTGGTCATAACTAGCCTGATTGTCGACACCTGTTTCCCTGAAATTGCTAATTAGACGCTGGCGGCCCTAATCAGCATTGATATTCCAGACCTGTGTTACTGAATGTGCTAATTAGACGCACCTGGTCCTAATTAGCCTTGATTGGCCACACCTGTGTCACTGAAATTGCTATTAGAAAAACTGGTCCTAATGAGCCTTGATTGTCCACACACCTGTTTCACTGAAATTTCTAGTTAGAAACACCAGGTCGTAATTAGCCTGATTGTCACTAATTTGAAACACTTGGTCGTAACTAGGCCTGATTGTCCACACCTGTTTCCCTCAAATTGCAAATTGAAACACTTGGTCCAAATTAGCCTTGATTGGTCACACACCTTTTGCACTGACATTGCTAATGAGACGCACCTGGTTCCTAATGAGCCCTTATTGGCCAACCTGTATCCCTGAAATTACTAATTCGATGGCACCTGGTACTAATTGGCCTTGATTGGCCACACCTGTGTCACTGAAATTGCTAAATAGACGCACCTGGTCCAAATTTGCCTTGATTGTCCACACGTGTGTCACTAAAATTGCTAATTAGACGCACCTGATCTTAATTAGGATTGATTGGCCACACCTGTGTCAGAGAAATTTCTAATTAGAAAAACCTGTCCTAATTAGCCGTGGTTGTATAAAACCTGTGTCACTGAAATTGATAATTAGAAACACCTGGTCCTAATTAGCATTGATTGTCGCTAGTTAGAACACTTGGTCCAATTTAGCGTTAGTTGGCCACACCTGTTTCACTGAAATTGCTAATTAGACACAGGTGGTCCTAATTAGCCTTGATTGGCCACACCTGTGGTCACTGAAATTGCTAATTAGACGCACCTGTTCCTAATCAGCTTGATTGTCCACACCTGTGTCACTGGAATGCTATTTAGAACCACGTGGTCCTAATAAGCCTTGATTGTCCACACTAGGTCTCTGAAATTGCTAATTTGAAACACCAGGTGCTAATTAGCCTTGATTATCACTAATTAGAAACACCTGGTCAAAACTAGACTTGACTGTCCACACCTGTTTCCTCCTGAAATTTCTAATTAGAAACACCTGGTCCAAACTAGCCTTGATTGTCCACACCTGTGCCACTGAAATTGCTATTAGACGCACCTAGTCCTAATTAGCCTTGATTGTCCACACCTGTGTCACTGAAATTGCTAATTGGAGAAACCTGTCCTACATAGGCTTGGTTGTCCACACCTGTGTCACTGAAATTGATAATTAGAAACAGCTGTTCCTAATTAGCCTTGATTGTCACTAATTAGAACACCTGGCCCAAATTAGCGTTGATTGGCCACACCTCTTTCAATGAAATTGCTAATTAGGCGCAGGTGGTCCTAATTAGCCTTAATTGGCCACAACTATGTCAATGCAATTGCTAATTAGCTGCACGAGGTCCTGATCAGCCTTGATTGTCCACACCTCTGTCACTGAAATTGCTAATGAGAAAACTGGTCCTAATGAGCCTTGATTGTCCACACTGTTTCACTGAAATTTCTAGTTAGAAACACCAGGTCATAATTAGCCTGATTGTCACTAATTTGAAACACTTGGTCATAACTAGCCTGATTGTTGACACCTGTGTCCCTGAAATTGCTAATTAGACGCTGGTGGCCCTAATCAGCATTGATATTCCAGACCTGTGTTACTGAATGTGCTAATTAGAAGCACCTGGTCCTAATTAGCCTTGATTGGCCACATCTGTGTCACTGAAATTGCTAATTAGAAAAACTGGTCCTAATGAGTCTTTATTGTCCACACCTGTTTCACTGAAATTTCTAGTTAGAAACACCAGGTCGTAATTAGCCTGATTGTCACTAATTTGAAACACTTGGTCGTAACTAGCCTGATTGTCCACACCTGTTTCCCTCAAATTGCAAAATTGAAACACTTGGTCCAAATTAGCCTTGATTGGTCACACCTTTTGCACTGACATTGCTAATGAGACGCACCTGGTCCTAATGAGCCCTTATTGGCCAAACCTGTATCCCTGAAATTACTAATTCGATGCACCTGGTACTAATTGGCCTTGATTGGCCACACCTGTGTCACTGAAATTGCTAAATAGACGCACCTGGTCCAAATTTGCCTTGATTGGCCACAGGTGTGTCACTAAAATTGCTAATTAGACGCACCTGATCTTAATTAGGATTGATTGGACACACCTGTGTCAGAGAAATTTCTAATTAGAAAAACCTGGTCCTAATTAGCCGTGGTTGTATAAAACCTGTGTCACTGAAATTGATAATTAGAAACACCTGGTCCTAATTAGCATTGATTGTCGCTAGTTAGAAACACTTGTTCCAATTTAGCGTTAATTGGCCACACCTGTTTCACTGAAATTGCTAATTAGACACAGGTGGTCCTAATTAGCCTTGATTGGCCACACCTGTGTCACTGAAATTGCTAATTAGACGCACCTGTTCCTAATCAGCCTTGATTGTCCACACCTGTGTCACTGGAATGGCTATTTAGAACCACGTGGTCCTAATAAGCCTCGATTGTCCACACTAGGTCTCTGAAATTGCTAATTTGAAACACCAGGTGCTAATTAGCCTTGATTATCACTAATTAGAAACACCTGGTCAAAACTAGACTTGACTGTCCACACCTGTTTCCCTGAAATTTCTAATTAGAAACATGGTCCAAACTAGCCTTGATTGTCCACACCTGTGCCACTGAAATTGCTAATTAGACGCACCTAGTCCTAATTAGCCTTGATTGTCCACACCTGTGTCACTGAAATTGCTAATTGGAGAAACCTGGTCCTACATAGGCTTGGTTGTCCACACCTGTGTCACTGAAATTGATAATTAGAAACAGCTGTTCCTAATTAGCCTTGATTGTCACTAATTAGAAACACCTGGCACAAATTAGCGTTGATTGGCCACACCTCTTTCAATGAAATTGCTAATAAGACGCAGGTGGTCCTAATTACCCTTAATTGGCCACAACTATGTCAATGCAATTGCTAATTAGCTGCACGAGGTCCTGATCAGCCTGATTGTCCACACCTCTGTCACTGAAATTGCTATGAGAAAAACTGGTCCTAATGAGCCTTGATTGGTCCACACCTGTTTCACTGAATTTCTAGTTAGAACACCAGGTCATAATTAGCCTGATTGTCACTAATTGAAACACATGGTCATAACTAGCCTGATTGTTGACACCTGTGTCCCTGAAATTGCTAATTAGACGCTGGTGGCCCTAATCAGCATTGATATTCCAGACCTGTGTTACTGAATGTGCTAATTAGAAGCACCTGGTCCTAATTAGCCTTGATTGGCCACATCTGTGTCACTGCAATTGCTAATTAGAGGCACCTGGTCCTAAATAGACTTGATTGACCACACCAGTGTCACTGAAATTGCTAATAAGAAAAACCTTATCATACTTAGGCTTGGTTGTCCACACCTGTGTCACTGAAATTCGTAATTAGAAACATCTGTTCCTAATTAGCCTTGATTGTCGCTAATTAGAAGCACCTGGCCCAAATTAGCGTTGATTGGCCACACCCCTTTTACTGAAATTGCTAATTAGATGCAGGTGGTCCTAATTAGCCTTGATTGGCCACACCTATGTCACTGAAATTGCTAATTATGCACACGTGGTCCTAAGCAGCCTTGATTGTCCACACCTGTGTCACTGAAATTGCTAATGAGAAACACTGGTCCTACTGAGGCTTGATTGTCCACACCTGTTTCACTGAAATTTCTAGTTAGAAACACCAGGTCATAATTAGCCTGATTGTCACTAATCAGCATTGATTCCAGCCTGTGTTACTGAATGTGCTAATTAGATGCACCTGGTCCTAATTAGCCTTGATTGGCCACACCTATGTCACTGAAATTGCTAATGAGAAAAACTGGTCCTACTGAGGCTTGATTGTCCACACCTGTTTCACTGAAATTTCTAGTTAGAAACACCAGGTCATAATTAGCCTGATTGTCACTAATTTGAAACACTTGGTCATAACTAGCCTGATTGTCGACACCTGTTTCCCTCAAATTGCAAATTTGAAACACTTGGTCCAAATAGCCTTGATTGGTCACACCTTTTACACTGAAATTGCTAATGAGACGCACCTGGTCCTAATTAGCCCTTATTGGCCAAACCTGTATCCCTGAAATTACTAATTTGATGCACCTGGTACTAATTGGCCTTGATTGGCCACACCTGTGTCACTGAAATTGCTAATTAGACGCACCTGGTCCTGATCACCCTTGATTGTCCACACCTGTGTCACTGGAATTGCTAATTAGAACCAACTGGTCCTAATTAGCCTTGATTGTCCACACTATGTCTCTGAAATTGCTAATTTGAAACACCAGGTGCTAATCAGCCTTGATTGTCACTAATTAGAAACACCTGGTCAAAACTAGACTTGACTGTCCACACCTGTTTCCCTGAAATTTCTAATTAGAAACACCTGGTCCAAACTAGCCTTGATTGTCCACACCTGTGCCACTGAAATTGCTAATTAGACGCACCTAGTCCTAATTAGCCTTGATGTCCACACCTGTGTCACTGAAATTGATAATTAGAAACAACTGTTCCTAATTAGCCTTGATTGTCACCAATTAGAAACACCTGGCCCAAATTAGCATTGATTGGCCACACCTCTTTCAATGAAATTGCTATTTAGACGCAGGTGGTCCTAATTAGCCTTGATTGGCCACACCTATGTCACTGCAATTGCTCATTAGATGCACAAGGTCCTTATCAGCCTTGATTGTCCACACCTGTGTCACTGAAATTGCTAATTAGATGCACTGGTCCGAATGAGGCTTGATTCACCAACCTGTGTCACTGAAATTTCTAATTATGCACACGTGGTCCTAAGCAGCCTTGATTGTCCACACCTGTGTCACTGAAATTGCTAATTAGACGCAGGTGGTCCTAATTAGCCTTGATTGGCCAAACCTATGTCACTGAAATTGCTAATTAGATGCACCTGGTTCGAATTAGGCTTGATTCACCACACCTGTGTCACTGAAATTGCTAATTAGGCGCACATGGTCCTGATCAGCCTTGATTGTCCACACCTGTGTCACTGAAATTGCTAATGAGAAATACTGGTCCTACTGAGGCTTGATTGTCCACACCTGTTTCACTGAAATTTCTAGTTAGAAACACCAGGTCATAATTAGCCTGATTGTCACTAATTTGAAACACTTGGTCATAACTAGCCTGATTGTCCACACCTGTTTCCCTCAATGGCAATTTTGAAACACTTGGTCCAAATTAGACTTGATTGGTCACACCTTTTGTACTGAAATTGCTAATGAGACGCACCTGGTCCTAATTAGCCCTTATTGGCCAAACCTGTATCCCTGAAATTACTAATTCGATGCACCTGGTACTAATTGGCCTTGATTGTCCACACCTGTGTCACTGAAATTGCTAATTAGACGCACCTGGTCCGAATTTGCCTTGATTGGCCACACGTGTGTCACTGAAATTGCTAATTAGACGCACCTGATCTTAATTAGGATTGATTGGACACACCTTTGTCAGAGAAATGGCTAATTAGAAAACCTGGTCCTAATTAGCCTTGGTTGTATAAACCTGTGTCACTGAAATTGATAATTAGAAACACCTGGTCCTAATTAGCATTGATTGTCGCTAGTTAGAAACACTGGTCCAATTTAGCGTTAATTGGCCACACCTGTTTCACTGAAATTGCTAATTAGACACTGGTGGTCCTAATTAGCCTTGATTGGCCACACTTGTGACACTGAAATTGCTAATTAGAAACACCAGGTCATAAATAGCCTTAATTGTCGCTAATTAGAAAACGTGGTCAAAATTAGCATTGATTGTCCACACTGTGTCACTGAAATTTCTAAGAAGAGCCACGTGGTCCTAATTTGCGTTTATTGGCCACACCTGAGTCACTGAAATTGCTAATTAGACCACGAGGTCCTAATTAGCCTTGATTGTCCACACCTGTGTCACTGAAATTGCTAATTGGAAAAACCTGGTCCTACATAGCCTTGGTTGTACAACCTGTGTCACTGATAATGATAATGAAACACCAGGTGCTAATTAGCCTTGATTGTTGCTAATTAGAAACACCGGTCGTAACTGGCCTTGATTGGCCACACCTCTTTCACTGAAATGGCTAGTTAGACACAGGCGGTCCTAATTAGCCTTGATTGGCAACACCTGTGTCACTGAAATTGCTAATTAGAAGCACCTGGTCCTACATAGCCTTGATTGGCACACCTGTGTCACTGAAATTGCTAAATAGAAGCACCAGGTCCTAATTATCTTGACTGTCACTAATTAGAAACACCTGGTAGCAATTAGCCTTGATTTCCACACCTGTGTAACTGAAATTGTTAATTAGATAACCTGGTCCAAATTAGACTTGATTGGCCACACCTGTGTCACTGAAATTTCTAATTAGAAGCGCCTGGTCCTAATAGCTTTGATTGGCCACATCTCTGTCACTGAAATTGCTAATTAGAGGCACCTGGTCCTAATTAGCCTGGATTGGCCACATCTGTGTCACTGAAAGTGCTAATTAGACGCACCTGGTCCTAATTAGCCTTGATTGTCCACACCTGTCACTGAAATTGCTAATTAGAACCACCTGGTTATTAGCCTTCATTGTCCACACCTGTGTCACTGAAATTGTAATTAGATACACCAGATCAAATTAGTCTTCATTGGCCACACCTGTGTCACTGAAATTGCTAATTAGAGGCACCTGGTTCAAATTAGCCTTGATTGGCCATACCTGGGTCACTGAAATTGCTAATAGAGGCACCTGGTGCTAATAGCCTTGATTGGCCACATCTGTGTCACTAAAATTGCTAATTAGGCCTCTGTTCCTAATTAGACTTGATGACCACACCAGTGTCACTGAAATTGCTAATTAGAAAAACTTATCATACTTAGGCTTGGTTGTCCACACCTGTGTCACTGAAATTCATAATTAGAAACACCTGTTCCTAATTAGCCTGATTGTCACTAATTAGAAACACCTGGTCGAAACTAGACTTGATTGTCCAAACCAGTGTCACTGAAATTGCTAATTAGAGGCACCTGGTCCTAAATAGACTTGATTGACCACACCAGTGTCACTGAAATTGCTAATAAGAAAAACCTTATCATACTTAGGCTTGGTTGTCCACACCTGTGTCACTGAAATTCGTAATTAGAAACATCTGTTCCTAATTAGCCTTGATTGTCGCTAATTAGAAGCACCTGGCCCAAATTAGCGTTGATTGGCCACACCCCTTTTACTGAAATTGCTAATTAGATGCAGGTGGTCCTAATTAGCCTGATTGGCCACACTATGTCACTGAAATTGCTAATTAGGCACACGTGGTCCTAAGCAGCCTTGATTGTCCACACCTGTGTCACTGAAATTGCTAATGAGAAAAACTGGTCCTAATGAGCCTTGATTGTCCACACCTGTTTCACTGAAATTTCTAGTTAGAAACACCAGGTCATAATTAGCCTGATTGTCACTAATTTGAAACACTTGGTCATAACTAGCCTGATTGTCGACACCTGTTTCCCTGAAATGCTAATTAGACGCTGGCGGCCCTAATCAGCATTGATATTCCAGACCTGTGTTACTGAATGTGCTAATTAGAAGCACCTGGTCCTAATTAGCCTTGATTGGCCACACTGTGTCACTGAATTGCTAATTAGAAAAACTGGTCCTAATGAGTCTTTATTGTCCACACCTGTTTCACTGAAATTTCTAGTTAGAAACACCAGGTCGTAATTAGCCTGATTGTCACTAATTTGAAACACTTGGTCGTAACTAGCCTGATTGTCCACACCTGTTCCCTCAAATTGCAAAATTGAAACACTTGGTCCAAATTAGCCTTGATTGGTCACACCTTTTGCACTGACATTGCTAATGAGACGCACCTGGTCCTAATGAGCCCTTATTGGCCAAACCTGTATCCCTGAATTACTAATTCGATGCACCTGGTACTAATTGGCCTTGATTGGCCACACCTGTGTCACTGAAATTGCTAAATAGACGCACCTGGTCCAAATTTGCCTTGATTGCCACGTGTGTCACTAAAATTGCTAATTAGACGCACCTGATCTTAATTAGGATTGATTGGACACACCTGTGTCAGAGAAATTTCTAATTAGAAAAACCTGGTCCTAATTAGCCGTGGTTGTATAAAACCTGTGTCACTGAAATTGATAATTAGAAACACCTGGTCCTAATTAGCATTGATTGTCGCTAGTTAGAAACACTTGGTCCAATTTAGCGTTAATTGGCCCACCTGTATCCCTGAAATTACTAATTCGATGCACCTGGTACTAATTGGCCTTGATTGGCCCACCTGTGTCACTGAAATTGCTAATTAGACGCACCTGTCCTAATAACCCTTGATTGTCCACACCTGTGTCACTGGAATTGCTAATTAGAACCACTGTCCTAATAGCCTTGATTGTCCACACTAGGTCTCTGAAATTGCTAATTTGAAACACCAGGTGCTAATCAGCCTTGATTGTCACTAATTAGAAACACCTGGTCAAACTAGACTTGACTGTCCACACCTGTTTCCCTGAAATTTCTAATTAGAAACACCTGGTCCAAACTAGCCTTGATTGTCCACACCTGTGCCACTGAAATTGCTAATTAGACGCACCTAGTCCTAATTAGCCTTGATTGTCCACACCTGTGTCACTGAAATTGCTAATTGGAGAAACCTGGTCCTACATAGGCTTGGTTGTCCACACCTGTGTCACTGAAATTGATAATTAGAAACAGCTGTTCCTAATTAGCCTTGATTGTCACTAATTAGAAACACCTGGCACAAATTAGCGTTGATTGGCCACACCTCTTTCAATGAAATTGCTAATAAGACGCAGGTGGTCCTAATTACCCTTAATTGGCCACAACTATGTCAATGCAATTGCTAATTAGCTGCACGAGGTCCTGATCAGCCTTGATTGTCCACACCTCTGTCACTGAAATTGCTAATGAGAAAAACTGGTCCTAATGAGCCTTGATTGTCCACACCTGTTTCACTGAAATTTCTAGTTAGAAACACCAGGTCATAATTAGCCTGATTGTCACTAATTTGAAACACATGGTCATAACTAGCCTGATTGTTGACACCTGTGTCCCTGAAATTGCTAATTAGACGCTGGTGGCCCTAATCAGCATTGATATTCCAGACCTGTGTTACTGAATGTGCTAATTAGACGCACCTGGTCCTAATTAGCCTTGATTGGCCACATCTGTGTCACTGCAATTGCTAATTAGAGGCACCTGGTCCTAAATAGACTTGATTGACCACACCAGTGTCACTGAAATTGCTAATAAGAAAAACCTTATCATACTTAGGCTTGGTGTCCACACCTGTGTCACTGAAATTCGTAATTAGAAACATCTGTTCCTAATTAGCCTTGATTGTCGCTAATTAGAAACACCTGCCCAAATTAGCATTGATTGGCCACACCCCTTTTACTGAAATTGCTAATTCGACGCAGGTGGTCCTAATTAGCCTTGATTGGCCACACCTATGTCACTGAAATTGCTAATTAGGCACACGTGGTCCTAAGCAGCCTTGATTGTCTACACCTGTGTCACTGAAATTGCTAATGAGAAAAACTGGTCCTACTGAGGCTTGATTGTCCACACCTGTTCACTGAAATTTCTAGTTAGAAACACCAGGTCATAATTAGCCTGATTGTCACTAATTTGAAACACTTGGTCATAACTAGCCTGATTGTCCACACCTGTTTCCCTCAAATTGCAAATTTGAAACACTTGGTCCAAAATAGCCTTGATTGGTCACACCTTTTGCACTGAAATTGCTAATGAGACGCACCTGGTCCTAATTAGCCCATATTGGCAAAACCTGTATCCCTGAAATTACTAATTCGATGCACCTGGTACTAATTGGCCTTGATTGGCCACACCTGTGTCACTGAAATTGCTAATTAGACGCACCTGGTCCTAATAACCCTTGATTGTCCACACCTGTGTCACTGGAATTGCTAATTAGAACCAACTCGTCCTAATTAGCCTTGATTGTCCACACTATGTCTCTGAAATTGCTAATTTGAAACACCAGGTGCTAATCAGCCTTGATTGTCACTAATTAGAAACACCTGGTCAAAACTAGACTTGACTGTCCACACCTGTTTCCCTGAAATTTCTAATTAGAAACACCTGGTCCAAACTAGCCTTGATTGTCCACACCTGTGCCACTGAAATTGCTAATTAGACGCACCTAGTCCTAATTAGCCTTGATTGTCCACACCTGTGTCACTGAAATTGATAATTAGAAACAACTGTTCCTAATTAGCCTTGATTGTCACCAATTAGAAACACCTGGCCCAAATTAGCATTGATTGGCCACACCTCTTTCAATGTAATCGCTAATTAGACGCAGGTGGTCCTTATTAGCCTTGATTGGCCCCACCTATATCACTGCAATTGCTAATTAGTTGCACGAGGTCCTTATCAGCCTTGATTGTCCACACCTGTGTCACTGAAATTGCTAATTAGATGCACCTGGTCCTAATGAGGCTTGATTCACCACACCTGTGTCACTGAAATTGCTAATTATGCGCACGTGGTCCTAAGCAGCCTTGATTGTCCACACCTGTGTCACTGAAATTGCTAATTAGAATAACGGGTCCTAATGAGCCTTGATTGTCCACACCTGTTTCACTGAAATTTCTAGTTAGAAACACCAGGTCATACTTAGCCTGATTGTCACTAATTTGAAACACTTGGTCATAACTAGCCTGATTGTCCACACCTGTTTCCCTCAAATTGCAAATTGAAACACTTGGTCCAAATTAGCCTTGATTGGTCACACCTTTTGTACTGAAATTGCTAATGAGACGCACCTGGTCCTAATTAGCCCTTATTGGCCAAACCTGTATCCCTGAAATTACTAATTCGATGCACCTGGTACTAATTGGCCTTGATTGTCCACACCTGTGTCACTGAAATTGCTAATTAGACGCACCTGGTCCGAATTTGCCTTGATTGGCCACACGTGTGTCACTGAAATTGCTAATTAGACGCACCTGATCTTAATTAGGATTGATTGGACACACCTTTGTCAGAGAAATGGCTAATTAGAAAAACCTGGTCCTAATTAGCCTTGGTTGTATAAAACCTGTGTCACTGAAATTGATAATTAGAAACACCTGGTCCTAATTAGCGTTGATTGTCGCTAGTTAGAAACACCTGGTCCAATTTAGCGTTAATTGGCCACACCTGTTTCACTGAAATTGCTAATTAGACACTGGTGGTCCTAATTAGCCTTGATTGGCCACACCTGTGACACTGAAATTTCTAATTAGAAACACCAGGTCGTAAATAGCCTTCATTGTCGCTAATTAGAAAAACGTGGTCAAAATTAGCGTTGATTGTCCACACCTGTGTCACTGAAATTTCTAAGAAGACCCACGTGGTCCTAATTTGCGTTTATTGGCCACACCTGAGTCACTGAAATTGCTAATTAGACACACGAGGTCCTAATTAGCCTTGATTGTCCACACCTGTGTCACTGAAATTGCTAATTGGAAAAACCTGGTCCTACATAGCCTTGATTGGCCACACCTGTGTCACTGAAATTGCTAAATAGAAGCACCAGGTCCTTATTAGCCTTCATTGTCCACACCTGTGTCACTGAAATTGTTAATTAGATACACCAGATCAAATTAGACTTCATTGTCCACACCTGTGTCACTGAAATTGCTAATTAGAGGCACCTGGTTCAAATTAGCCTTGATTGGCCATACCTGGGTCACTGAAATTGCTAATAGGAGGCACCTGGTGCTAATTAGCCTTGATTGGCCACATCTGTGTCACTGAAATTGCTAATTAGAGGCTCCTGTTCCTAATTAGACTAGATTGACCACACCAGTGTCACTGAAATTGCTAATTAGAAAAAAACTTATCATACTTAGGCTTGGTTGTCCACACCTGTGTCACTGAAATTCATAATTAGAAACACCTGTTCCTAATTAGCCTTGATTGTAGCTAATTAGAAACACCCGGCCCAAATTAGCATTGATTGGACACACCCCTTTCACTGAAATTGCTAATTAGACGCAGGTGGTCCTAATTAGCCTTGAATGGCCAAACCTATGTCACTGAAATTGCTAATTAGATGCACGAGGTCCTTATCAGCCTTGATTGTCCACACCTGTGTCACTGAAATTGGTAATTAGATGCACCTGGTCCGAATTAGGCTTGATTCTCCACACCTGTGTCACTGAAATTGCTAATTAGGCGCACATGGTCCTGATCAGCCTTGATTGTCCACACCTGTGTCACTGAAATTGCTAATGAGAAAAACTGGTCCTAATGAGCCTTGATTGTCCACACCTGTTTCACTGAAATTTCTAGTTAGAAACACCAGGTCATAATTAGCCTGATTGTCACTAATTTGAAACACTTGGTCGTAACTAGCCTGACTGTCCACACCTGTTTCCCTCAAATTGCAAATTTGAAACACTTGGTCCAAATTAGCCTTGATTGGTCACACCTTTTGCACTGAAATTGCTAATGAGACGCACCTGGTCCTAATGAGCCCTCATTGGCCAAACCTGTATCCCTGAAATTACTAATTCGATGCACCTGGTACTAATTGGCCTTGATTGGCTACACCTGTGTCACTGAAATTGCTAATTAGACGCACCTAGTCCGAATTCGCCTTGATTGGCCACACGTGTGTCACTGAAATTGCTAATTAGATGCACCTGATATTAATTAGGATTGATTGGCCACACCTGTTTCACTGAAATTGCTAATTAGAAACACCAGGTCGTAATTAGCCTTCATTGTCGCTAATTAGAAAGACTTGGTAAAAATTAGCGTTGATTGTTCACACCAGTGTCACTGAAATTTCGAATTAGACCCACGTGGTCCTAATTTGCGTTGATTGGCCACACCTGTGTCACTGAAATTGCTAATTAGACACACGAGGTCCTAATTAGCCTTGATTGTCCACACCTGTGTCACTGAAATTGCTAATTGGAAAAACCTGGTCCTACATAGCCTTGGTTGTCCACACCTGTGTCACTGAAATTGATAAAGAAAACACCAGGTGCTAATTAGCCTTGATTGTTGCTAATTAGAAACACCTGGTTGTAACTGGCCTTGATTGGCCACACCTCTTTCACTGAAATGGCTAATTAGACGCAGGTGGTCCTAATTAGCCTTGATTGGCAACACCTGTGTCAGTGAAATAACTAATTAGAAGCACCTAGTCCTACATAGCCTTGATTGTCCACGTCTGTATCACTGAAATTGCTAATTAGAAACACCAGGTCATATTTAGCCTTCATTGTCGCTAATTAGAAAACCTGGTCAAAATTAGCGTTGATTGTCCACACCTGTGTCACTGAAATTTCCAATTAGACCCACGTGGTCCTAATTTGCGTTGATTGACCACACCTGTGTCACTTAAATTGCTAATTAGAAAAACCTGGTCTTAATTATCCTTGATTGTACACACCTGTTTCCTTGTAATTGCTATTTAGAATCACCTGTTCCAAAGAAGCCTTGATTGCCAACACCTGTGCCACTGAAATTGCTAATAAGAAACACCTGGTCTTAATTGGCCTTGATTGTCGCTAATTAGGAAAACCTGGTCGCAATTAGCCTTGATTGTCCACACCTGTGTCACTGAAATTGTTAATTAGATACACCTGGTCCAAATTAGCCTTGATTGTCCACACCTGTGTCACTGAAATTATTAATTAGAGGCCCCTGGTCCAAATTAGCCTTGATTGGCCACACCTGTGTCACTGAAATTGCTAATATGAGGCACCTGGTCCTAATTAGCCTTTATTGGCGACATCTGTGTCACTGAAATTGCTAATTAGACGCACCTGTTCCTAATCAGCCTTGATTGTCCACACCTGTGTCACTGGAATGGCTATTTAGAACCACGTGGTCCTAATAAGCCTTGATTGTCCACACTAGGTCTCTGAAATTGCTAATTTGAAACACCAGGTGCTAATTAGCCTTGATTATCACTAATTAGAAACACCTGGTCAAAACTAGACTTGACTGTCCACACCTGTTTCCCTGAAATTTCTAATTAGAAACACCTGGTCCAAACTAGCCTTGATTTTCCACACCTGTGCCACTGAAATTGCTAATTAGACGCACCTAGTCCTAATTAGCCTTGATTGTCCACACCTGTGTCACTGAAATTGCTAATTGGAGAAACCTGGTCCTACATAGGCTTGGTTGTCCACACCCGTGTCACTGAAATTGATAATTAGAAACCGCTGTTCCTAATTAGCCTTGATTGTCACTAATTAGAAACACCTGGCCCAAATTAGCGTTGATTGGCCACACCTCTTTCAATGAAATTGCTAATTAGACGCAGGTGGTCCTAATTAGCCTTAATTGGCCACAACTATGTCAATGCAATTGCTAATTAGCTGCACGAGGTCCTGATCAGCCTTGATTGTCCACACCTCTGTCACTGAAATTGCTAATGAGAAAAACTGGTCCTAATGAGCCTTGATTGTCCACACCTGTTTCACTGAAATTTCTAGTTAGAAACACCAGGTCATAATTAGCCTGATTGTCACTAATTTGAAACACTTGGTCATAACTAGCCTGATTGTTGACACCTGTGTCCCTGAAATTGCTAATTAGACGCTGGTGGCCCTAATCAGCATTGATATTCCAGACCTGTGTTACTGAATGTGCTAATTAGACGCACCTGGTCCTAATTAGCCTTGATTGGCCACATCTGTGTCACTGAAATTGCTAATTAGAGGCACCTGGTCCTAAATAGACTTGATTGACCACACCAGTGTCACTGAAATTGCTAATAAGAAAAACCTTATCATACTTAGGCTTGGTTGTCCACACCTGTGTCACTGAAATTCATAATTAGAAACATCTGTTCCTAATTAGCCTTGATTGTCGCTAATTAGAAGCACCTGGCCCAAATTAGCGTTGATTGGCCACACCCCTTTTACTGAAATTGCTAATTAGATGCAGGTGGTCCTAATTAGCCTTGATTGGCCACACCTATGTCACTGAAATTGCTAATTAGGCACACGTGGTCCTAAGCAGCCTTGATTGTCCACACCTGTGTCACTGAAATTGCTAATGAGAAAAACTGGTCCTAATGAGCCTTGATTGTCCACACCTGTTTCACTGAAATTTCTAGTTAGAAACACCAGGTCATAATTAGCCTGATTGTCACTAATTTGAAACACTTGGTCATAACTGGCCTGATTGTCGATACCTGTGTCCCTGAAATTGCTAATTAGACGCTGGTGGCCCTAATCAGCATTGATATTCAAGACCTGTGTTACTGAATGTGCTAATTAGACGCACCTGGTTCTAATTAGCCTTGATTGGCCACACCTGTGTCACCTAAATTGCTAATTAGAAAAACTGGTCCTAATGAGCCTTGATTGTCCACACCTGTTTCACTGAAATTTCTAGTTAGAAACACCAGGTCATAATTAGCCTGATTGTCACTAATTTGAAACACATGGTCATAACTAGCCTGATTGTTGACACCTGTGTCCCTGAAATTGCTAATTAGACGCTGGTGGCCCTAATCAGCATTGATATTCCAGACCTGTGTTACTGAATGTGCTAATTAGACGCACCTGGTCCTAATTAGCCTTGATTGGCCACATCTGTGTCACTGCAATTGCTAATTAGAGGCACCTGGTCCTAAATAGACTTGATTGACCACACCAGTGTCACTGAAATTGCTAATAAGAAAAACCTTATCATACTTAGGCTTGGTTGTCCACACCTGTGTCACTGAAATTCGTAATTAGAAACATCTGTTCCTAATTAGCCTTGATTGTCGCTAATTAGAAACACCTGGCCCAAATTAGCATTGATTGGCCACACCCCTTTTACTGAAATTGCTAATTAGACGCAGGTGGTCCTAATTAGCCTTGATTGGCCACACCTATGTCACTGAAATTGCTAATTAGGCACACGTGGTCCTAAGCAGCCTTGATTGTCTACACCTGTGTCACTGAAATTGCTAATGAGAAAAACTGGTCCTACTGAGGCTTGATTGTCCACACCTGTTTCACTGAAATTTCTAGTTAGAAACACCAGGTCATAATTAGCCTGATTGTCACTAATTTGAAACACTTGGTCATAACTAGCCTGATTGTCCACACCTGTTTCCCTCAAATTGCAAATTTGAAACACTTGGTCCAAAATAGCCTTGATTGGTCACACCTTTTGCACTGAAATTGCTAATGAGACGCACCTGGTCCTAATTAGCCCATATTGGCAAAACCTGTATCCCTGAAATTACTAATTCGATGCACCTGGTACTAATTGGCCTTGATTGGCCACACCTGTGTCACTGAAATTGCTAATTAGACGCACCTGGTCCTAATAACCCTTGATTGTCCACACCTGTGTCACTGGAATTGCTAATTAGAACCAACTCGTCCTAATTAGCCTTGATTGTCCACACTATGTCTCTGAAATTGCTAATTTGAAACACCAGGTGCTAATCAGCCTTGATTGTCACTAATTAGAAACACCTGGTCAAAACTAGACTTGACTGTCCACACCTGTTTCCCTGAAATTTCTAATTAGAAACACCTGGTCCAAACTAGCCTTGATTGTCCACACCTGTGCCACTGAAATTGCTAATTAGACGCACCTAGTCCTAATTAGCCTTGATTGTCCACACCTGTGTCACTGAAATTGATAATTAGAAACAACTGTTCCTAATTAGCCTTGATTGTCACCAATTAGAAACACCTGGCCCAAATTAGCATTGATTGGCCACACCTCTTTCAATGTAATCGCTAATTAGACGCAGGTGGTCCTTATTAGCCTTGATTGGCCCCACCTATATCACTGCAATTGCTAATTAGTTGCACGAGGTCCTTATCAGCCTTGATTGTCCACACCTGTGTCACTGAAATTGCTAATTAGATGCACCTGGTCCTAATGAGGCTTGATTCACCACACCTGTGTCACTGAAATTGCTAATTATGCGCACGTGGTCCTAAGCAGCCTTGATTGTCCACACCTGTGTCACTGAAATTGCTAATTAGAATAACGGGTCCTAATGAGCCTTGATTGTCCACACCTGTTTCACTGAAATTTCTAGTTAGAAACACCAGGTCATACTTAGCCTGATTGTCACTAATTTGAAACACTTGGTCATAACTAGCCTGATTGTCCACACCTGTTTCCCTCAAATTGGAAATTTGAAACACTTGGTCCAAATTAGCCTTGATTGGTCACACCTTTTGTACTGAAATTGCTAATGAGACGCACCTGGTCCTAATTAGCCCTTATTGGCCAAACCTGTATCCCTGAAATTACTAATTCGATGCACCTGGTACTAATTGGCCTTGATTGTCCACACCTGTGTCACTGAAATTGCTAATTAGACGCACCTGGTCCGAATTTGCCTTGATTGGCCACACGTGTGTCACTGAAATTGCTAATTAGACGCACCTGATCTTAATTAGGATTGATTGGACACACCTTTGTCAGAGAAATGGCTAATTAGAAAAACCTGGTCCTAATTAGCCTTGGTTGTATAAAACCTGTGTCACTGAAATTGATAATTAGAAACACCTGGTCCTAATTAGCGTTGATTGTCGCTAGTTAGAAACACCTGGTCCAATTTAGCGTTAATTGGCCACACCTGTTTCACTGAAATTGCTAATTAGACACTGGTGGTCCTAATTAGCCTTGATTGGCCACACCTGTGACACTGAAATTTCTAATTAGAAACACCAGGTCGTAAATAGCCTTCATTGTCGCTAATTAGAAAAACGTGGTCAAAATTAGCGTTGATTGTCCACACCTGTGTCACTGAAATTTCTAAGAAGACCCACGTGGTCCTAATTTGCGTTTATTGGCCACACCTGAGTCACTGAAATTGCTAATTAGACACACGAGGTCCTAATTAGCCTTGATTGTCCACACCTGTGTCACTGAAATTGCTAATTGGAAAAACCTGGTCCTACATAGCCTTGATTGGCCACACCTGTGTCACTGAAATTGCTAAATAGAAGCACCAGGTCCTTATTAGCCTTCATTGTCCACACCTGTGTCACTGAAATTGTTAATTAGATACACCAGATCAAATTAGACTTCATTGTCCACACCTGTGTCACTGAAATTGCTAATTAGAGGCACCTGGTTCAAATTAGCCTTGATTGGCCATACCTGGGTCACTGAAATTGCTAATAGGAGGCACCTGGTGCTAATTAGCCTTGATTGGCCACATCTGTGTCACTGAAATTGCTAATTAGAGGCTCCTGTTCCTAATTAGACTAGATTGACCACACCAGTGTCACTGAAATTGCTAATTAGAAAAAACTTATCATACTTAGGCTTGGTTGTCCACACCTGTGTCACTGAAATTCATAATTAGAAACACCTGTTCCTAATTAGCCTTGATTGTAGCTAATTAGAAACACCCGGCCCAAATTAGCATTGATTGGACACACCCCTTTCACTGAAATTGCTAATTAGACGCAGGTGGTCCTAATTAGCCTTGAATGGCCAAACCTATGTCACTGAAATTGCTAATTAGATGCACGAGGTCCTTATCAGCCTTGATTGTCCACACCTGTGTCACTGAAATTGGTAATTAGATGCACCTGGTCCGAATTAGGCTTGATTCTCCACACCTGTGTCACTGAAATTGCTAATTAGGCGCACATGGTCCTGATCAGCCTTGATTGTCCACACCTGTGTCACTGAAATTGCTAATGAGAAAAACTGGTCCTAATGAGCCTTGATTGTCCACACCTGTTTCACTGAAATTTCTAGTTAGAAACACCAGGTCATAATTAGCCTGATTGTCACTAATTTGAAACACTTGGTCGTAACTAGCCTGACTGTCCACACCTGTTTCCCTCAAATTGCAAATTTGAAACACTTGGTCCAAATTAGCCTTGATTGGTCACACCTTTTGCACTGAAATTGCTAATGAGACGCACCTGGTCCTAATGAGCCCTCATTGGCCAAACCTGTATCCCTGAAATTACTAATTCGATGCACCTGGTACTAATTGGCCTTGATTGGCTACACCTGTGTCACTGAAATTGCTAATTAGACGCACTTAGTCCGAATTCGCCTTGATTGGCCACACGTGTGTCACTGAAATTGCTAATTAGATGCACCTGATATTAATTAGGATTGATTGGCCACACCTGTTTCACTGAAATTGCTAATTAGAAACACCAGGTCGTAATTAGCCTTCATTGTCGCTAATTAGAAAGACTTGGTAAAAATTAGCGTTGATTGTTCACACCAGTGTCACTGAAATTTCGAATTAGACCCACGTGGTCCTAATTTGCGTTGATTGGCCACACCTGTGTCACTGAAATTGCTAATTAGACACACGAGGTCCTAATTAGCCTTGATTGTCCACACCTGTGTCACTGAAATTGCTAATTGGAAAAACCTGGTCCTACATAGCCTTGGTTGTCCACACCTGTGTCACTGAAATTGATAAAGAAACACCAGGTGCTAATTAGCCTTGATTGTTGCTAATTAGAAACACCTGGTTGTAACTGGCCTTGATTGGCCACACCTCTTTCACTGAAATGGCTAATTAGACGCAGGTGGTCCTAATTAGCCTTGATTGGCAACACCTGTGTCAGTGAAATAACTAATTAGAAGCACCTAGTCCTACATAGCCTTGATTGTCCACGTCTGTATCACTGAAATTGCTAATTAGAAACACCAGGTCATATTTAGCCTTCATTGTCGCTAATTAGAAAACCTGGTCAAAATTAGCGTTGATTGTCCACACCTGTGTCACTGAAATTTCCAATTAGACCCACGTGGTCCTAATTTGCGTTGATTGACCACACCTGTGTCACTTAAATTGCTAATTAGAAAAACCTGGTCTTAATTATCCTTGATTGTACACACCTGTTTCCTTGTAATTGCTATTTAGAATCACCTGTTCCAAAGAAGCCTTGATTGCCAACACCTGTGCCACTGAAATTGCTAATAAGAAACACCTGGTCTTAATTGGCCTTGATTGTCGCTAATTAGGAAAACCTGGTCGCAATTAGCCTTGATTGTCCACACCTGTGTCACTGAAATTGTTAATTAGATACACCTGGTCCAAATTAGCCTTGATTGTCCACACCTGTGTCACTGAAATTATTAATTAGAGGCCCCTGGTCCAAATTAGCCTTGATTGGCCACACCTGTGTCACTGAAATTGCTAATATGAGGCACCTGGTCCTAATTAGCCTTTATTGGCGACATCTGTGTCACTGAAATTGCTAATTAGACGCACCTGTTCCTAATCAGCCTTGATTGTCCACACCTGTGTCACTGGAATGGCTATTTAGAACCACGTGGTCCTAATAAGCCTTGATTGTCCACACTAGGTCTCTGAAATTGCTAATTTGAAACACCAGGTGCTAATTAGCCTTGATTATCACTAATTAGAAACACCTGGTCAAAACTAGACTTGACTGTCCACACCTGTTTCCCTGAAATTTCTAATTAGAAACACCTGGTCCAAACTAGCCTTGATTGTCCACACCTGTGCCACTGAAATTGCTAATTAGACGCACCTAGTCCTAATTAGCCTTGATTGTCCACACCTGTGTCACTGAAATTGCTAATTGGAGAAACCTGGTCCTACATAGGCTTGGTTGTCCACACCCGTGTCACTGAAATTGATAATTAGAAACCGCTGTTCCTAATTAGCCTTGATTGTCACTAATTAGAAACACCTGGCCCAAATTAGCGTTGATTGGCCACACCTCTTTCAATGAAATTGCTAATTAGACGCAGGTGGTCCTAATTAGCCTTAATTGGACACAACTATGTCAATGCAATTGCTAATTAGCTGCACGAGGTCCTGATCAGCCTTGATTGTCCACACCTCTGTCACTGAAATTGCTAATGAGAAAAACTGGTCCTAATGAGCCTTGATTGTCCACACCTGTTTCACTGAAATTTCTAGTTAGAAACACCAGGTCATAATTAGCCTGATTGTCACTAATTTGAAACACTTGGTCATAACTAGCCTGATTGTTGACACCTGTGTCCCTGAAATTGCTAATTAGACGCTGGTGGCCCTAATCAGCATTGATATTCCAGACCTGTGTTACTGAATGTGCTAATTAGACGCACCTGGTCCTAATTAGCCTTGATTGGCCACATCTGTGTCACTGAAATTGCTAATTAGAGGCACCTGGTCCTAAATAGACTTGATTGACCACACCAGTGTCACTGAAATTGCTAATAAGAAAAACCTTATCATACTTAGGCTTGGTTGTCCACACCTGTGTCACTGAAATTCGTAATTAGAAACATCTGTTCCTAATTAGCCTTGATTGTCGCTAATTAGAAGCACCTGGCCCAAATTAGCGTTGATTGGCCACACCCCTTTTACTGAAATTGCTAATTAGATGCAGGTGGTCCTAATTAGCCTTGATTGGCCACACCTATGTCACTGAAATTGCTAATTAGGCACACGTGGTCCTAAGCAGCCTTGATTGTCCACACCTGTGTCACTGAAATTGCTAATGAGAAAAACTGGTCCTAATGAGCCTTGATTGTCCACACCTGTTTCACTGAAATTTCTAGTTAGAAACACCAGGTCATAATTAGCCTGATTGTCACTAATTTGAAACACTTGGTCATAACTGGCCTGATTGTCGATACCTGTGTCCCTGAAATTGCTAATTAGACGCTGGTGGCCCTAATCAGCATTGATATTCAAGACCTGTGTTACTGAATGTGCTAATTAGACGCACCTGGTTCTAATTAGCCTTGATTGGCCACACCTGTGTCACCTAAATTGCTAATTAGAAAAACTGGTCCTAATGAGCCTTGATTGTCCACACCTGTTTCACTGAAATTTCTAGTTAGAAACACCAGGTCATAATTAGCCTGATTGTCACTAATTTGAAACACTTGGTCATAACTAGCCTGATTGTCGACACCTGTGTCCCTGAAATTGCTAATTAGACGCTGGCGGCCCTAATCAGCATTGATATTCCAGACCTGTGTTACTGAATGTGCTAATTAGACGCACCTGGTCCTAATTAGCCTTGATTGGCCACATCTGTGTCACTGAAATTGCTAATTAGAGGCACCTGGTCCTAAATAGACTTGATTGACCACACCAGTGTCACTGAAATTGCTAATAAGAAAAACCTTATCATACTTAGGCTTTGTTGTCCACACCTGTGTCACTGAAATTCGTAATTAGAAACATCTGTTCCTAATTAGCCTTGATTGTCGCTAATTAGAAGCACCTGGCCCAAATTAGCGTTGATTGGCCACACCCCTTTTACTGAAATTGCTAATTAGATGCAGGTGGTCCTAATTAGCCTTGATTGGCCACACCTATGTCACTGAAATTGCTAATTAGGCACACGTGGTCCTAAGCAGCCTTGATTGTCCACACCTGTGTCACTGAAATTGCTAATGAGAAAAACTGGTCCTAATGAGCCTTGATTGTCCACACCTGTTTCACTGAAATTTCTAGTTAGAAACACCAGGTCATAATTAGCCTGATTGTCACTAATTTGAAACACTTGGTCATAACTAGCCTGATTGTCGACACCTGTTTCCCTGAAATTGCTAATTAGACGTTGGCGGCCCTAATCAGCATTGATATTCCAGACCTGTGTTACTGAATGTGCTAATTAGACGCACCTGGTCCTAATTAGCCTTGATTGGCCACACCTGTGTCACTGAAATTGCTAATTAGAAAAACTGGTCCTAATGAGTCTTTATTGTCAACACCTGTTTCACTGAAATTTCTAGTTAGAAACACCAGGTCGTAATTAGCCTGATTGTCACTAATTTGAAACACTTGGTCTTAACTAGCCTGATTGTCCACACCTGTTTCCCTCAAATTGCAAAATTGAAACACTTGGTCCAAATTAGCCTTGATTGGTCACACCTTTTGCACTGACATTGCTAATGAGATGCACCTGGTCCTAATGAGCCCTTATTGGCCAAACCTGTATCCCTGAAATTACTAATTCGATGCACCTGGTACTAATTGGCCTTGATTGGCCACACCTGTGTCACTGAAATTGCTAATTAGTCGCACCTGATCTTAATTAGGATTGATTGGACACACCTGTGTCAGAGAAATTTCTAATTAGAAAAACCTGGTCCTAATTAGCCGTGGTTGTATAAAATCTGTGTCACTGAAATTGATAATTAGAAACACCTGGTCCTAATTAGCATTGATTTTCGCTAGTTAGAAACACTTGGTCCAATTTAGCGTTAATTGGCCACACCTGTTTCACTGAAATTGCTAATTAGACACAGGTGGTCCTAATTAGCCTTGATTGGCCACACCTGTGACACTGAAATTGCTAATTAGAAACACCAGGTTGTAATTAGCCTTCATTGTCGCTAATTAGAAAAACCTGGTCAAAATTAGCGTTGATTGTCCACACCTGTGTCACTGAAATTTCTAAGAAGACCCACGTGGTCCTAATTTGTGTTTATTGGCCACACCTGAGTCACTGAAATTGCTAATTAGACACACGAGGTCCTAATTAGCCTTGATTGTCCACACCTGTGTCACTGAAATTGCTAATTGGAAAAACCTGGTCCTACATAGCCTTGGTTGTACACACCTGTGTCACTGATAATGATAGTGAAACACCAGGTGCTAATTAGCCTTGATTGTTGCTAATTAGAAACACCTGGTCGTAACTGGCCTTTATTTGCCACACCTCGTTCACTGAAATGGCTAGTTAGACACAGGCGGTCCTAATTAGCCTTGATTGGCAACACCTGTGTAACTGAAATTGCTAATTAGAAGCACCTGGTCCTACATAGCCTTGATTGGCCACACCTGTGTCACTGAAATTGCTAAATAGAAGCACCAGGTCCTAATTATCTTGACTGTCACTAATTAGAAACACCTGGTCGCAATTAGCCTGCATTGTCCACACCTGTGTAACTGAAATTGTTAATTAGATACACCTGGTCCAAATTAGACTTGATTGGCCACACCTGTGTCACTGAAATTTCTAATTAGAAGCGCCTGGTCCTAATTAGCTTTGATTGGCCACATCTCTGTCACTGAAATTGCTAATTAGAGGCACCTGGTCCTAATTAGCCTTGATTGGCCACATCTGTGTCACTGAAAGTGCTAATTAGACGCACCTGGTCCTAATTAGCCTTGATTGTCCACACCTGTGTCACTGAAATTGCTAATTAGAACCACCTGGTCCTTATTAGCCTTCATTGTCCACACCTGTGTCACTGAAATTGTTAATTAGATACACCAGATCAAATTAGACTTCATTGGCCACACCTGTATCACTGAAATTGCTAATTAGAGGCACCTGGTTCAAATTAGCTTTGATTGGCCATACCTGGGTCACTGAAATTGCTAATAGGAGGCACCTGGTGCTAATTAGCCTTGATTGGCCACATCTGTGTCACTGAAATTGCTAATTAGAGGCCTCTGTTCCTAATTAGACTTGATTGACCACACCAGTGTCACTGAAATTGCTAATTAGAAAAAACTTATCATACTTAGGCTTGGTTGTCCACACCTGTGTCACTGAAATTCATAATTAGAAACACCTGTTCCTAATTAGCCTTGATTGTCACTAATTAGAAACACCTGGTCGAAACTAGACTTGATTGTCCAAACCAGTTTCACTGAAATTGTTAATTAGATACACCTGGTCCTAATTAGCCTTGATTGTCCACACCTGTGTCACTGAAATTGCTAATTGGAAAAACCTGGTCCTACATAGCCTTGGTTGTCGACACCTGTGTCACTGAAATTGATAAAGAAACACCAGGTGCTAATTAGCCTTGATTGTAGCTAATTAGAAACACCTGGTTGTAACTGGCCTTGATTGGCCACACCTCTTTCACTGAAATGGCTAATTAGACGCAGGTGGTCCTAATTAGCCTTGATTGGCAACACCTGTGTCAATGAAATAACTAATTAGAAGCACCTAGTCCTACATAGCCTTGATTGTCCACGTCTGTATCACTGAAATTGCTAATTAGAAACACCAGGTCATATTTAGCCTTCATTGTCGCTAATTAGAAAACCTGGTCAAAATTAGCGTTGATTGTCCACACCTGTGTCACTGAAATTTCCAATTAGACCCACGTGGTCCTAATTTGCGTTGATTGACTACACCTGTGTCACTGAAATTGCTAATTAGAAAATCCTGGTCTTAATTAGCCTTGATTGTACACACCTGTTTCCTTGTAATTGCTAATTAGAATCACCTGTTCCAAAGAAGCCTTGATTGCCAACACCTGTGCCACTGAAATTGCTAATAAGAAACACCTGGTCTTAATTGGCCTTGATTGTCACTAATTAGGAAAACCTGGTCGCAATTAGCCTTGATTGTCCACACCTGTGTCACTGAAATTGTTAATGAGATACACCTAGTCCAAATTAGCCTTGATTGTCCACACCTGTGTCACTAAAATTGTTAATTAGATACACCAGATCAAATTAGACTTCATTGGCCATACCTGTGTCACTGAAATTGCTAATTAGAGGCCCCTGGTCCAAATTAGCCTTGATTGGCCATACCTGTGTCACTGAAATTGCTAATATGAGGCACCTGGTCCTAATTAGCCTTGATTGGCCACATCTGTGTCACTGAAATTGCTAATTAGAGGCACCTGGTCCTAATTAGACTTAATTGACCACACCAGTGTCACTGAAATTGCTAATTAGAAAAACCTTATCATACTTAGGCTTGGTTGTCCACACCTGTGTCACTGAAATTGATAATTAGAAACATCTGTTCCTAATTAACCTTGATTGTCGCTAATTAGAAGCACCTGGCCCAAATTAGCGTTGATTGGCCACACCCCTTTTACTGAAATTGCTAATTAGATGCAGGTGGTCCTAATTAGCCTTGATTGGCCACACCTATGTCACTGAAATTGCTAATTAGGCACACGTGGTCCTAAGCAGCCTTGATTGTCCACACCTGTGTCACTGAAATTGCTAATGAGAAAAACTGGTCCAACTGAGGCTTGATTGTCCACACCTGTTTCACTGAAATTTCTAGTTAGAAACACCAGGTCATAATTAGCCTGATTGTCACTAATTTGAAACACTTGGTCATAACTAGCCTGATTGTAGACACCTGTTTCCCTCAAATTGCAAATTTGAAACACTTGGTTCAAAATAGCCTTGATTGGTCACACCTTTTACACTGAAATTGCTAATGAGACGCACCTGGTCCTAATTAGCCCTTATTGGCAAAACCTGTATCCCTGAAATTACTAATTCGATGCACCTGGTACTAATTGGCCTTGATTGGCCACACCTGTGTCACTGAAATTGCTAATTATACGCACCTGGTCCTAATCACCCTTGATTGTCCACACCTGTGTCACTGGAATTGCTAATTAGAATCAACTGGTCCTAATTAGCCTTGATTGTCCACACTATGTCTCTGAAATTGCTAATTTGAAACACCAGGTGCTAATCAGCCTTGATTGTCACTAATTAGAAACACCTGGTCAAAACTAGACTTGACTGTCCACACCTGTTTCCCTGAAATTTCTAATTAGAAACACCTGGTCCAAACTAGCCTTGATTGTCCACACCTGTGCCACTGAAATTGATAATTAGACGCACCTAGTCCTAATTAGCCTTGATTGTCCACACCTGTGTCACTGAAATTGATAATTAGAAACAACTGTTCCTAATTAGCCTTGATTGTCACCAATTAGAAACACCTGGCCCAAATTAGCATTGATTGGCCACACCTCTTTCAATGAAATGGCTATTTAGACGCAGGTGGTCCTAATTAGCCTTGATTGGCCACACCTATGTCACTGCAATTGCTCATTAGATGCACAAGGTCCTTATCAGCCTTGATTGTCCACACCTGTGTCACTGAAATTGCTAATTAGATGCACCTGGTCCGAATGAGGCTTGATTCACCATACCTGTGTCACTGAAATTGCTAATTATGCACACGTGGTCCTAAGCAGCCTTGATTGTCCACACCTGTGTCACTGAAATTGCTAATTAGAATAACTGGTCCTAATGAGCCTTGATTGTCCACACCTGTTTCACTGAAATTTCTAGTTAGAAACACCAGGTCATAATTAGCCTGATTGTCACTAATTTGAAACACTTGGTCGTAACTAGCCTGATTGTCCACACCTGTTTCCCTCAAATGGAAATTTGAAACACTTGGTCCAAATTAGACTTGATTGGTCACACCTTTTGTACTGAAATTGCTAATGAGACGCACCTGGTCCTAATTAGCCCTTATTGGCCAAACCTGTATCCCTGAAATTACTAATTCGATGCACCTGGTACTAATTGGCCTTGATTGTCCACACCTGTGTCACTGAAATTGCTAAGTAGACGCACCTGGTCCGAATTTGCCTTGATTGGCCACACGTGTGTCACTGAAATTGCTAATTAGACGCACCTGATCTTAATTAGGATTGATTGGACACACCTTTGTCAGAGAAATGGCTAATTAGAAAAATCTGGTCCTAATTAGCCTTGGTTGTATAAAACCTGTGTCACTGAAATTGATAATTAGAAACACCTGGTCCTAATTAGCGTTGATTGTCGCTAGTTAGAAACACCTGGTCCAATTTAGCGTTAATTGGCCACACCTGTTTCACTGAAATTGCTAATTAGACACTGGTGGTCCTAATTAGCCTTGATTGGCCACACTTGTGACACTGAAATTGCTAATTAGAAACACCAGGTCGTAAATAGCCTTCATTGTCGCTAATTAGAAAAACGTGGTCAAAATTAGCGTTGATTGTCCACACCTGTGTCACTGAAATTTCTAAGAAGTCCCACGTGGTCCTAATTTGCGTTTATTGGCCACACCTGAGTCACTGAAATTGCTAATTAGACACACGAGGTCCTAATTAGCCTTGATTGTCCACACCTGTGTCACTGAAATTGCTAATTGGAAAAACCTGGTCCTACATAGCCTTGGTTGTCCACACCTGTGTCACTGATAATGATAATGAAACACCAGGTGCTAATTAGCCTTGATTGTTGCTAATTAGAAACACCTGGTCGTAACTGGCCTTGATTGGCCACACCTCTTTCACTGAAATGGCTAGTTAGACACAGGCGGTCCTAATTAGCCTTGATTGGCAACACCTGTGTCACTGAAATTGCTAATTAGAAGCACCTGGTCCTACATAGCCTTGATTGGCCACACCTGTGTCACTGAAATTGCTAAATAGAAGCACCATGTCCTAATTATCTTGACTGTCACTAATTAGAAACACCTGGTAGCAATTAGCATTGATTGTCCACACCTGTGTAACTGAAATTGTTAATTAGATACACCTGGTCCAAATTAGACTTGATTGGCCACACCTGTGTCACTGAAATTTCTAATTAGAAGCGCCTGGTCCTAATTAGCTTTGATTGGCCACATCTCTGTCACTGAAATTCCTAATTAGAGGCACCTGGTCCTAATTAGCCTGGATTGGCCACATCTGTGTCACTGAAAGTGCTAATTAGACGCACCTGGTCCTAATTAGCCTTGATTGTCCACACCTGTGTCACTGAAATTGCTAATTAGAACCACCTGGTCCTTATTAGCCTTCATTGTCCACACCTGTGTCACTGAAATTGTTAATTAGATACACCAGATCAAATTAGACTTCATTGGCCACACCTGTGTCACTGAAATTGCTAATTAGAGGCACCTGGTTCAAATTAGCCTTGATTGGCCATACCTGGGTCACTGAAATTGTTAATAGGAGGCACCTGGTGCTAATTAGCCTTGATTGGCCACATCTGTTTCACTGAAATTGCTAATTAGAGGCTCCTGTTCCTAATTAGACTTGATTGACCACACCAGTGTCACTGAAATTGCTAATTAGAAAAAACTTATCATACTTAGGCTTGGTTGTCCACACCTGTGTCACTGAAATTCATAATTAGAAACAACTGTTCCTAATTAGCCTTGATTGTCACCAATTAGAAACACCTGGCCCAAATTAGCATTGATTGGCCACACCTCTTTCAATGAAATTGCTATTTAGACGCAGGTGGTCCTAATTAGCCTTGATTGGCCACACCTATGTCACTGCAATTGCTCATTAGATGCACAAGGTCCTTATCAGCCTTGATTGTCCACACCTGTGTCACTGAAATTGCTAATTAGATGCACCTGGTCCGAATGAGGCTTGATTCACCACACCTGTGTCACTGAAATTGCTAATTATGCACACGTGGTCCTAAGCAGCCTTGATTGTCCACACCTGTGTCACTGAAATTGCTAATTAGAATAACGGGTCCTAATGAGCCTTGATTGTCCACACCTGTTTCACTGAAATTTCTAGTTAGAAACACCAGGTCATAATTAGCCTGATTGTCACTAATTTGAAACACTTGGTCGTAACTAGCCTGATTGTCCACACCTGTTTCCCTCAAATGGCAAATTTGAAACACTTGGTCCAAATTAGACTTGATTGGTCACACCTTTTGTACTGAAATTGCTAATGAGACGCACCTGGTCCTAATTAGCCCTTATTGGCCAAACCTGTATCCCTGAAATTACTAATTCGATGCACCTGGTACTAATTGGCCTCGATTGTCCACACCTGTGTCACTGAAATTGCTAATTAGACGCACCTGGTCCGAATTTGCCTTGATTGGCCACACGTGTGTCACTGAAATTGCTAATTAGACGCACCTGATCTTAATTAGGATTCATTGGACACACCTGTGTCAGAGAAATGGCTAATTAGAAAAACCTGGTCCTAATTAGCCTTGGTTGTATAAAACCTGTGTCACTGAAATTGATAATTAGAAACACCTGGTCCTAATTAGCGTTGATTGTCGCTAGTTAGAAATACCTGGTCCAATTTAGTGTTAATTGGCCACACCTGTTTCACTGAAATTGCTAATTAGACACTGGTGGTCCTAATTAGCCTTGATTGGCCACACCTGTGACACTGAAATTGCTAATTAGAAACACCAGGTCGTAAATAGCCTTCATTGTCGCTAATTACAAAAACGTGGTCAAAATTAGCGTTGATTGTCCACACCTGTCACTGAAATTTCTAAGAAGACCCACGTGGTCCTAATTTGCGTTTATTGGCCACACCTGAGTCACTGAAATTGCTAATTAGACACACGAGGTCCTAATTAGCCTTGATTGTCCACACCTGTGTCACTGAAATTGCTAATTAGAAAAACCTGGTCTTAATTAGCCTTGATTGTACACACCTGTTTCCTTGTAATTGCTAATTAGAATCACCTGTTCCAAAGAAGCCTTGATTGCCAACACCTGTGCCACTGAAATTGCTAATACGAAACACCTGGTCCTAATTGGCCTTGATTGTCGCTAATTAGGAAAACCTGGTCGCAATTAGCCTTGATTGTCCACACCTGTGTCACTGAAATTGCTAATTAGATACACATGGTCCAAATTAGCCTTGATTGTCCACACCTGTGTCACTGAAATTGTTAATTAGATACACCTGATCAAATTAGACTTGATTGGCCACACCTGTGTCACTGAAATTGCTAATTAGAGGCACCTGGTCCAAATTAGCCTTGATTGGCCATACCTGTGTCACTGAAATTGGTAATATGAGACACCTGGTCCTAATTCGCCTTGATTGGCCACATCTGTGTCACTGAAATTGCTAATTAGAGGCACCAGGTCCTAATTAGACTTGATTGACCACACCAGTGTCACTGAAATTGCTAATAAGAAAAACCTTATCATACTTAGGCTTGGTTGTCCACACCTGTGTCACTGAAATTCGTAATTAGAAACATCTATTCCTAATTAGCCTTGATTGTCGCTAATTAGAAGCACCTGGCCCAAATTAGCGTTGATTGGCCACACCCCTTTTACTGAAATTGCTAATTAGACGCAGGTGGTCCTAATTAGCCTTGATTGGCCACACCTATGTCACTGAAATTGCTAATTAGGCACACGTGGTCCTAAGCAGCCTTGATTGTCCACACCTGTGTCACTGAAATTGCTAATGAGAAAAACTGGTCCTAATGAGCCTTGATTGTCCACACCTGTTTCACTGAAATTTCTAGTTAGAAACACCAGGTCATAATTAGCCTGATTGTCACTAATTTGAAACACTTGGTCATAACTAGCCTGATTGTCGACACCTGTTTCCCTCAAATTGCAAATTTGAAACACTTGGTCCAAAATAACCTTGATTGGTCACACCTTTTGCACTGAAATTGCTAATAAGACGCACCTGGTCCTAATTAGCCCTTATTGGCAAAACCTGTATCCCTGAAATTACTAATTCGATGCACCTGGTAATAATTGGCCTTGATTGGCCACACCTGTGTCACTGAAATTGCTAATTATACGCACCTGGTCCTAATCACCCTTGATTGTCCACACCTGTGTCACTGGAATTGCTAATTAGAACCAACTGCTCCTAATTAGCCTTGATTGTCCACACTATGTCTCTGAAATTGCTAATTTGAAACACCAGGTGCTAATCAGCCTTGATTGTCACTAATTAGAAACACCTGGTCAAAACTAGACTTGACTGTCCACACCTGTTTCCCTGAAATTTCTAATTAGAAACACCTGGTCCAAACTAGCCTTGATTGTCCACACCTGTGCCACTGAAATTGCTAATTAGACGCACCTAGTCCTAATTAGCCTTGATTGTCCACACCTGTGTCACTGAAATTGATAATTAGAAACAACTGTTCCTAATTAGCCTTGATTGTCACCAATTAGAAACACCTGGCCCAAATTAGCATTGATTGGCCACACCTCTTTCAATGAAATTGCTATTTAGACGCAGGTGGTCCTAATTAGCCTTGATTGGCCACACCTATGTCACTGCAATTGCTCATTAGATGCACAAGGTCCTTATCAGCCTTGATTGTCTACACCTGTGATCACTGAAATTGCTAATTAGATGCACCTGGTCCGAATGAAGCTTGATTCACCACACCAGTGTCACTGAAATTGCTAATTATGCGCACGTGGTCCTAAGCAGCCTTGATTGTCCACACCTGTGTCACTGAAATTGCTAATTAGAATAACTGGTCCTAATGAGCCTTGATTGTCCACACCTGTTTCACTGAAATTTCTAGTTAGAAACACCAGGTCATAATTAGCCTGATTGTCACTAATTTGAAACACTTGGTCGTAACTAGCCTGATTGTCCACACCTGTTTCCCTCAAATGGAAATTTGAAACACTTGGTCCAAATTAGACTTGATTGGTCACACCTTTTGTACTGAAATTGCTAATGAGACGCACCTGGTCCTAATTAGCCCTTATTGGCCAAACCTGTATCCCTGAAATTACTAATTCGATGCACCTGGTACTAATTGGCCTTGATTGTCCACACCTGTGTCACTGAAATTGCTAAGTAGACGCACCTGGTCCGAATTTGCCTTGATTGGCCAAACGTGTGTCACTGAAATTGCTAATTAGACGCACCTGATCTTAATTAGGATTGATTGGACACACCTTTGTCAGAGAAATGGCTAATTAGAAAATCTGGTCCTAATTAGCCTTGGTTGTATAAAACCTGTGTCACTGAAATTGATAATTAGAAACACCTGGTCCTAATTAGCGTTGATTGTCGCTAGTTAGAAACACCTGGTCCAATTTAGCGTTAATTGGCCACACCTGTTTCACTGAAATTGCTAATTAGACACTGGTGGTCCTAATTAGCCTTGATTGGCCACACTTGTGACACTGAAATTGCTAATTAGAAACACCAGGTCGTAAATAGCCTTCATTGTCGCTAATTAGAAAAACGTGGTCAAAATTAGCGTTGATTGTCCACACCTGTGTCACTGAAATTTCTAAGAAGTCCCACGTGGTCCTAATTTGCGTTTATTGGCCACACCTGAGTCACTGAAATTGCTAATTAGACACACGAGGTCCTAATTAGCCTTGATTGTCCACACCTGTGTCACTGAAATTGCTAATTGGAAAAACCTGGTCCTACATAGCCTTGGTTGTCCACACCTGTGTCACTGATAATGATAATGAAACACCAGGTGCTAATTAGCCTTGATTGTTGCTAATTAGAAACACCTGGTCGTAACTGGCCTTGATTGGCCACACCTCTTTCACTGAAATGGCTAGTTAGACACAGGCGGTCCTAATTAGCCTTGATTGGCAACACCTGTGTCACTGAAATTGCTAATTAGAAGCACCTGGTCCTACATAGCCTTGATTGGCCACACCTGTGTCACTGAAATTGCTAAATAGAAGCACCAGGTCCTAATTATCTTGACTGTCACTAATTAGAAACACCTGGTAGCAATTAGCATTGATTGTCCACACCTGTGTAACTGAAATTGTTAATTAGATACACCTGGTCCAAATTAGACTTGATTGGCCACACCTGTGTCACTGAAATTTCTAATTAGAAGTGCCTGGTCCTAATTAGCTTTGATTGGCCACATCTCTGTCACTGAAATTGCTAATTAGAGGCACCTGGTCCTAATTAGCCTGGATTGGCCACATCTGTGTCACTGAAAGTGCTAATTAGACGCACCTGGTCCTAATTAGCCTTGATTGTCCACACCTGTGTCACTGAAATTGCTAATTAGAACCACCTGGTCCTTATTAGCCTTCATTGTCCACACCTGTGTCACTGAAATTGTTAATTAGATACACCAGATCAAATTAGACTTCATTGGCCACACCTGTGTCACTGAAATTGCTAATTAGAGGCACCTGGTTCAAATTAGCCTTGATTGGCCATACCTGGGTCACTGAAATTGTTAATAGGAGGCACCTGGTGCTAATTAGCCTTGATTGGCCACATCTGTTTCACTGAAATTGCTAATTAGAGGCTCCTGTTCCTAATTAGACTTGATTGACCACACCAGTGTCACTGAAATTGCTAATTAGAAAAAACTTATCATACTTAGGCTTGGTTGTCCACACCTGTGTCACTGAAATTCATAATTAGAAACAACTGTTCCTAATTAGCCTTGATTGTCACCAATTAGAAACACCTGGCCCAAATTAGCATTGATTGGCCACACCTCTTTCAATGAAATTGCTATTTAGACGCAGGTGGTCCTAATTAGCCTTGATTGGCCACACCTATGTCACTGCAATTGCTCATTAGATGCACAAGGTCCTTATCAGCCTTGATTGTCCACACCTGTGTCACTGAAATTGCTAATTAGAATAACGGGTCCTAATGAGCCTTGATTGTCCACACCTGTTTCACTGAAATTTCTAGTTAGAAACACCAGGTCATAATTAGCCTGATTGTCACTAATTTGAAACACTTGGTCGTAACTAGCCTGATTGTCCACACCTGTTTCCCTCAAATGGAAATTTGAAACACTTGGTCCAAATTAGACTTGATTGGTCACACCTTTTGTACTGAAATTGCTAATGAGACGCACCTGGTCCTAATTAGCCCTTATTGGCCAAACCTGTATCCCTGAAATTACTAATTCGATGCACCTGGTACTAATTGGCCTTGATTGTCCACACCTGTGTCACTGAAATTGCTAATTAGATGCACCTGGTCCGAATTTGCCTTGATTGGCCACACGTGTGTCACTGAAATTGCTAATTAGACGCACCTGATCTTAATTAGGATTCATTGGACACACCTGTGTCAGAGAAATGGCTAATTAGAAAAACCTGGTCCTAATTAGCCTTGGTTGTATAAAACCTGTGTCACTGAAATTGATAATTAGAAACACCTGGTCCTAATTAGCGTTGATTGTCGCTAGTTAGAAATACCTGGTCCAATTTAGTGTTAATTGGCCACACCTGTTTCACTGAAATTGCTAATTAGACACTGGTGGTCCTAATTAGCCTTGATTGGCCACACCTGTGACACTGAAATTGCTAATTAGAAACACCAGGTCGTAAATAGCCTTCATTGTCGCTAATTACAAAAACGTGGTCAAAATTAGCGTTGATTGTCCACACCTGTCACTGAAATTTCTAAGAAGACCCACGTGGTCCTAATTTGCGTTTATTGGCCACACCTGAGTCACTGAAATTGCTAATTAGACACACGAGGTCCTAATTAGCCTTGATTGTCCACACCTGTGTCACTGAAATTGCTAATTAGAAAAACCTGGTCTTAATTAGCCTTGATTGTACACACCTGTTTCCTTGTAATTGCTAATTAGAATCACCTGTTCCAAAGAAGCCTTGATTGCCAACACCTGTGCCACTGAAATTGCTAATACGAAACACCTGGTCCTAATTGGCCTTGATTGTCGCTAATTAGGAAAACCTGGTCGCAATTAGCCTTGATTGTCCACACCTGTGTCACTGAAATTGCTAATTAGATACACATGGTCCAAATTAGCCTTGATTGTCCACACCTGTGTCACTGAAATTGTTAATTAGATACACCTGATCAAATTAGACTTGATTGGCCACACCTGTGTCACTGAAATTGCTAATTAGAGGCACCTGGTCCAAATTAGCCTTGATTGGCCATACCTGTGTCACTGAAATTGGTAATATGAGACACCTGGTCCTAATTCGCCTTGATTGGCCACATCTGTGTCACTGAAATTGCTAATTAGAGGCACCAGGTCCTAATTAGACTTGATTGACCACACCAGTGTCACTGAAATTGCTAATAAGAAAAACCTTATCATACTTAGGCTTGGTTGTCCACACCTGTGTCACTGAAATTCGTAATTAGAAACATCTATTCCTAATTAGCCTTGATTGTCGCTAATTAGAAGCACCTGGCCCAAATTAGCGTTGATTGGCCACACCCCTTTTACTGAAATTGCTAATTAGACGCAGGTGGTCCTAATTAGCCTTGATTGGCCACACCTATGTCACTGAAATTGCTAATTAGGCACACGTGGTCCTAAGCAGCCTTGATTGTCCACACCTGTGTCACTGAAATTGCTAATGAGAAAAACTGGTCCTAATGAGCCTTGATTGTCCACACCTGTTTCACTGAAATTTCTAGTTAGAAACACCAGGTCATAATTAGCCTGATTGTCACTAATTTGAAACACTTGGTCATAACTAGCCTGATTGTCGACACCTGTTTCCCTCAAATTGCAAATTTGAAACACTTGGTCCAAAATAACCTTGATTGGTCACACCTTTTGCACTGAAATTGCTAATAAGACGCACCTGGTCCTAATTAGCCCTTATTGGCAAAACCTGTATCCCTGAAATTACTAATTCGATGCACCTGGTACTAATTGGCCTTGATTGTCCACACCTGTGTCACTGAAATTGCTAATTATACGCACCTGGTCCTAATCACCCTTGATTGTCCACACCTGTGTCACTGGAATTGCTAATTAGAACCAACTGCTCCTAATTAGCCTTGATTGTCCACACTATGTCTCTGAAATTGCTAATTTGAAACACCAGGTGCTAATCAGCCTTGATTGTCACTAATTAGAAACACCTGGTCAAAACTAGACTTGACTGTCCACACCTGTTTCCCTGAAATTTCTAATTAGAAACACCTGGTCCAAACTAGCCTTGATTGTCCACACCTGTGCCACTGAAATTGCTAATTAGACGCACCTAGTCCTAATTAGCCTTGATTGTCCACACCTGTGTCACTGAAATTGATAATTAGAAACAACTGTTCCTAATTAGCCTTGATTGTCACCAATTAGAAACACCTGGCCCAAATTAGCATTGATTGGCCACACCTCTTTCAATGAAATTGCTATTTAGACGCAGGTGGTCCTAATTAGCCTTGATTGGCCACACCTATGTCACTGCAATTGCTCATTAGATGCACAATGTCCTTATCAGCCTTGATTGTCTACACCTGTGATCACTGAAATTGCTAATTAGATGCACCTGGTCCGAATGAAGCTTGATTCACCACACCAGTGTCACTGAAATTGCTAATTATGCGCACGTGGTCCTAAGCAGCCTTGATTGTCCACACCTGTGTCACTGAAATTGCTAATTAGAATAACTGGTCCTAATGAGCCTTGATTGTCCACACCTGTTTCACTGAAATTTCTAGTTAGAAACACCAGGTCATAATTAGCCTGATTGTCACTAATTTGAAACACTTGGTCGTAACTAGCCTGATTGTCCACACCTGTTTCCCTCAAATGGAAATTTGAAACACTTGGTCCAAATTAGACTTGATTGGTCACACCTTTTGTACTGAAATTGCTAATGAGACACACCTGGTCCTAATTAGCCCTTATTGGCCAAACCTGTATCCCTGAAATTACTAATTCGATGCACCTGGTACTAATTGGCCTTGATTGTCCACACCTGTGTCACTGAAATTGCTAAGTAGACGCACCTGGTCCGAATTTGCCTTGATTGGCCAAACGTGTGTCACTGAAATTGCTAATTAGACGCACCTGATCTTAATTAGGATTGATTGGACACACCTTTGTCAGAGAAATGGCTAATTAGAAAAATCTGGTCCTAATTAGCCTTGGTTGTATAAAACCTGTGTCACTGAAATTGATAATTAGAAACACCTGGTCCTAATTAGCGTTGATTGTCGCTAGTTAGAAACACCTGGTCCAATTTAGCGTTAATTGGCCACACCTGTTTCACTGAAATTGCTAATTAGACACTGGTGGTCCTAATTAGCCTTGATTGGCCACACTTGTGACACTGAAATTGCTAATTAGAAACACCAGGTCGTAAATAGCCTTCATTGTCGCTAATTAGAAAAACGTGGTCAAAATTAGCGTTGATTGTCCACACCTGTGTCACTGAAATTTCTAAGAAGTCCCACGTGGTCCTAATTTGCGTTTATTGGCCACACCTGAGTCACTGAAATTGCTAATTAGACACACGAGGTCCTAATTAGCCTTGATTGTCCACACCTGTGTCACTGAAATTGCTAATTGGAAAAACCTGGTCCTACATAGCCTTGGTTGTCCACACCTGTGTCACTGATAATGATAATGAAACACCAGGTGCTAATTAGCCTTGATTGTTGCTAATTAGAAACACCTGGTCGTAACTGGCCTTGATTGGCCACACCTCTTTCACTGAAATGGCTAGTTAGACACAGGCGGTCCTAATTAGCCTTGATTGGCAACACCTGTGTCACTGAAATTGCTAATTAGAAGCACCTGGTCCTACATAGCCTTGATTGGCCACACCTGTGTCACTGAAATTGCTAAATAGAAGCACCAGGTCCTAATTATCTTGACTGTCACTAATTAGAAACACCTGGTAGCAATTAGCATTGATTGTCCACACCTGTGTAACTGAAATTGTTAATTAGATACACCTGGTCCAAATTAGACTTGATTGGCCACACCTGTGTCACTGAAATTTCTAATTAGAAGCGCCTGGTCCTAATTAGCTTTGATTGGCCACATCTCTGTCACTGAAATTGCTAATTAGAGGCACCTGGTCCTAATTAGCCTGGATTGGCCACATCTGTGTCACTGAAAGTGCTAATTAGACGCACCTGGTCCTAATTAGCCTTGATTGTCCACACCTGTGTCACTGAAATTGCTAATTAGAACCACCTGGTCCTTATTAGCCTTCATTGTCCACACCTGTGTCACTGAAATTGTTAATTAGATACACCAGATCAAATTAGACTTCATTGGCCACACCTGTGTCACTGAAATTGCTAATTAGAGGCACCTGGTTCAAATTAGCCTTGATTGGCCATACCTGGGTCACTGAAATTGTTAATAGGAGGCACCTGGTGCTAATTAGCCTTGATTGGCCACATCTGTTTCACTGAAATTGCTAATTAGAGGCTCCTGTTCCTAATTAGACTTGATTGACCACACCAGTGTCACTGAAATTGCTAATTAGAAAAACTTATCATACTTAGGCTTGGTTGTCCACACCTGTGTCACTGAAATTCATAATTAGAAACAACTGTTCCTAATTAGCCTTGATTGTCACCAATTAGAAACACCTGGCCCAAATTAGCATTGATTGGCCACACCTCTTTCAATGAAATTGCTATTTAGACGCAGGTGGTCCTAATTAGCCTTGATTGGCCACACCTATGTCACTGCAATTGCTCATTAGATGCACAAGGTCCTTATCAGCCTTGATTGTCCACACCTGTGTCACTGAAATTGCTAATTAGAATAACGGGTCCTAATGAGCCTTGATTGTCCACACCTGTTTCACTGAAATTTCTAGTTAGAAACACCAGGTCATAATTAGCCTGATTGTCACTAATTTGAAACACTTGGTCGTAACTAGCCTGATTGTCCACACCTGTTTCCCTCAAATGGAAATTTGAAACACTTGGTCCAAATTAGCCTTGATTGGTCACACCTTTTGTACTGAAATTGCTAATGAGACGCACCTGGTCCTAATTAGCCCTTATTGGCCAAACCTGTATCCCTGAAATTACTAATTCGATGCACCTGGTACTAATTGGCCTTGATTGTCCACACCTGTGTCACTGAAATTGCTAAGTAGACGCACCTGGTCCGAATTTGCCTTGATTGGCCACACGTGTGTCACTGAAATTGCTAATTAGACGCACCTGATCTTAATTAGGATTCATTGGACACACCTGTGTCAGAGAAATGGCTAATTAGAAAAACCTGGTCCTAATTAGCCTTGGTTGTATAAAACCTGTGTCACTGAAATTGATAATTAGAAACACCTGGTCCTAATTAGCGTTGATTGTCGCTAGTTAGAAATACCTGGTCCAATTTAGTGTTAATTGGCCACACCTGTTTCACTGAAATTGCTAATTAGACACTGGTGGTCCTAATTAGCCTTGATTGGCCACACCTGTGACACTGAAATTGCTAATTAGAAACACCAGGTCGTAAATAGCCTTCATTGTCGCTAATTACAAAAACGTGGTCAAAATTAGCGTTGATTGTCCACACCTGTCACTGAAATTTCTAAGAAGACCCACGTGGTCCTAATTTGCGTTTATTGGCCACACCTGAGTCACTGAAATTGCTAATTAGACACACGAGGGTCCTAATTAGCCTTGATTGTCCACACCTGTGTCACTGAAATTGCTAATTAGAAAAACCTGGTCTTAATTAGCCTTGATTGTACACACCTGTTTCCTTGTAATTGCTAATTAGAATCACCTGTTCCAAAGAAGCCTTGATTGCCAACACCTGTGCCACTGAAATTGCTAATACGAAACACCTGGTCCTAATTGGCCTTGATTGTCGCTAATTAGGAAAACCTGGTCGCAATTAGCCTTGATTGTCCACACCTGTGTCACTGAAATTGCTAATTAGATACACATGGTCCAAATTAGCCTTGATTGTCCACACCTGTGTCACTGAAATTGTTAATTAGATACACCTGATCAAATTAGACTTGATTGGCCACACCTGTGTCACTGAAATTGCTAATTAGAGGCACCTGGTCCAAATTAGCCTTGATTGGCCATACCTGTGTCACTGAAATTGGTAATATACGACACCTGGTCCTAATTCGCCTTGATTGGCCACATCTGTGTCACTGAAATTGCTAATTAGAGGCACCAGGTCCTAATTAGACTTGATTGACCACACCAGTGTCACTGAAATTGCTAATAAGAAAAACCTTATCATACTTAGGCTTGGTTGTCCACACCTGTGTCACTGAAATTCGTAATTAGAAACATCTATTCCTAATTAGCCTTGATTGTCGCTAATTAGAAGCACCTGGCCCAAATTAGCGTTGATTGGCCACACCCCTTTTACTGAAATTGCTAATTAGACGCAGGTGGTCCTAATTAGCCTTGATTGGCCACACCTATGTCACTGAAATTGCTAATTAGGCACACGTGGTCCTAAGCAGCCTTGATTGTCCACACCTGTGTCACTGAAATTGCTAATGAGAAAAACTGGTCCTAATGAGCCTTGATTGTCCACACCTGTTTCACTGAAATTTCTAGTTAGAAACACCAGGTCATAATTAGCCTGATTGTCACTAATTTGAAACACTTGGTCATAACTAGCCTGATTGTCGACACCTGTTTCCCTCAAATTGCAAATTTGAAACACTTGGTCCAAAATAACCTTGATTGGTCACACCTTTTGCACTGAAATTGCTAATAAGACGCACCTGGTCCTAATTAGCCCTTATTGGCAAAACCTGTATCCCTGAAATTACTAATTCGATGCACCTGGTACTAATTGGCCTTGATTGGCCACACCTGTGTCACTGAAATTGCTAATTATACGCACCTGGTCCTAATCACCCTTGATTGTCCACACCTGTGTCACTGGAATTGCTAATTAGAACCAACTGCTCCTAATTAGCCTTGATTGTCCACACTATGTCTCTGAAATTGCTAATTTGAAACACCAGGTGCTAATCAGCCTTGATTGTCACTAATTAGAAACACCTGGTCAAAACTAGACTTGACTGTCCACACCTGTTTCCCTGAAATTTCTAATTAGAAACACCTGGTCCAAACTAGCCTTGATTGTCCACACCTGTGCCACTGAAATTGCTAATTAGACGCACCTAGTCCTAATTAGCCTTGATTGTCCACACCTGTGTCACTGAAATTGATAATTAGAAACAACTGTTCCTAATTAGCCTTGATTGTCACCAATTAGAAACACCTGGCCCAAATTAGCATTGATTGGCCACACCTCTTTCAATGAAATTGCTATTTAGACGCAGGTGGTCCTAATTAGCCTTGATTGGCCACACCTATGTCACTGCAATTGCTCATTAGATGCACAAGGTCCTTATCAGCCTTGATTGTCTACACCTGTGATCACTGAAATTGCTAATTAGATGCACCTGGTCCGAATGAAGCTTGATTCACCACACCAGTGTCACTGAAATTGCTAATTATGCGCACGTGGTCCTAAGCAGCCTTGATTGTCCACACCTGTGTCACTGAAATTGCTAATTAGAATAACTGGTCCTAATGAGCCTTGATTGTCCACACCTGTTTCACTGAAATTTCTAGTTAGAAACACCAGGTCATAATTAGCCTGATTGTCACTAATTTGAAACACTTGGTCGTAACTAGCCTGATTGTCCACACCTGTTTCCCTCAAATGGAAATTTGAAACACTTGGTCCAAATTAGACTTGATTGGTCACACCTTTTGTACTGAAATTGCTAATGAGACACACCTGGTCCTAATTAGCCCTTATTGGCCAAACCTGTATCCCTGAAATTACTAATTCGATGCACCTGGTACTAATTGGCCTTGATTGTCCACACCTGTGTCACTGAAATTGCTAAGTAGACGCACCTGGTCCGAATTTGCCTTGATTGGCCAAACGTGTGTCACTGAAATTGCTAATTAGACGCACCTGATCTTAATTAGGATTGATTGGACACACCTTTGTCAGAGAAATGGCTAATTAGAAAAATCTGGTCCTAATTAGCCTTGGTTGTATAAAACCTGTGTCACTGAAATTGATAATTAGAAACACCTGGTCCTAATTAGCGTTGATTGTCGCTAGTTAGAAACACCTGGTCCAATTTAGCGTTAATTGGCCACACCTGTTTCACTGAAATTGCTAATTAGACACTGGTGGTCCTAATTAGCCTTGATTGGCCACACTTGTGACACTGAAATTGCTAATTAGAAACACCAGGTCGTAAATAGCCTTCATTGTCGCTAATTAGAAAAACGTGGTCAAAATTAGCGTTGATTGTCCACACCTGTGTCACTGAAATTTCTAAGAAGTCCCACGTGGTCCTAATTTGCGTTTATTGGCCACACCTGAGTCACTGAAATTGCTAATTAGACACACGAGGTCCTAATTAGCCTTGATTGTCCACACCTGTGTCACTGAAATTGCTAATTGGAAAATCCTGGTCCTACATAGCCTTGGTTGTCCACACCTGTGTCACTGATAATGATAATGAAACACCAGGTGCTAATTAGCCTTGATTGTTGCTAATTAGAAACACCTGGTCGTAACTGGCCTTGATTGGCCACACCTCTTTCACTGAAATGGCTAGTTAGACACAGGCGGTCCTAATTAGCCTTGATTGGCAACACCTGTGTCACTGAAATTGCTAATTAGAAGCACCTGGTCCTACATAGCCTTGATTGGCCACACCTGTGTCACTGAAATTGCTAAATAGAAGCACCAGGTCCTAATTATCTTGACTGTCACTAATTAGAAACACCTGGTAGCAATTAGCATTGATTGTCCACACCTGTGTAACTGAAATTGTTAATTAGATACACCTGGTCCAAATTAGACTTGATTGGCCACACCTGTGTCACTGAAATTTCTAATTAGAAGCGCCTGGTCCTAATTAGCTTTGATTGGCCACATCTCTGTCACTGAAATTGCTAATTAGAGGCACCTGGTCCTAATTAGCCTGGATTGGCCACATCTGTGTCACTGAAAGTGCTAATTAGACGCACCTGGTCCTAATTAGCCTTGATTGTCCACACCTGTGTCACTGAAATTGCTAATTAGAACCACCTGGTCCTTATTAGCCTTCATTGTCCACACCTGTGTCACTGAAATTGTTAATTAGATACACCAGATCAAATTAGACTTCATTGGCCACACCTGTGTCACTGAAATTGCTAATTAGAGGCACCTGGTTCAAATTAGCCTTGATTGGCCATACCTGGGTCACTGAAATTGTTAATAGGAGGCACCTGGTGCTAATTAGCCTTGATTGGCCACATCTGTTTCACTGAAATTGCTAATTAGAGGCTCCTGTTCCTAATTAGACTTGATTGACCACACCAGTGTCACTGAAATTGCTAATTAGAAAAAACTTATCATACTTAGGCTTGGTTGTCCACACCTGTGTCACTGAAATTCATAATTAGAAACAACTGTTCCTAATTAGCCTTGATTGTCACCAATTAGAAACACCTGGCCCAAATTAGCATTGATTGGCCACACCTCTTTCAATGAAATTGCTATTTAGATGCAGGTGGTCCTAATTAGCCTTGATTGGCCACACCTATGTCACTGCAATTGCTCATTAGATGCACAAGGTCCTTATCAGCCTTGATTGTCCACACCTGTGTCACTGAAATTGCTAATTAGAATAACGGGTCCTAATGAGCCTTGATTGTCCACACCTGTTTCACTGAAATTTCTAGTTAGAAACACCAGGTCATAATTAGCCTGATTGTCACTAATTTGAAACACTTGGTCGTAACTAGCCTGATTGTCCACACCTGTTTCCCTCAAATGGCAAATTTGAAACACTTGGTCCAAATTAGACTTGATTGGTCACACCTTTTGTACTGAAATTGCTAATGAGACGCACCTGGTCCTAATTAGCCCTTATTGGCCAAACCTGTATCCCTGAAATTACTAATTCGATGCACCTGGTACTAATTGGCCTTGATTGTCCACACCTGTGTCACTGAAATTGCTAATTAGACGCACCTGGTCCGAATTTGCCTTGATTGGCCACACGTGTGTCACTGAAATTGCTAATTAGACGCACCTGATCTTAATTAGGATTCATTGGACACACCTGTGTCAGAGAAATGGCTAATTAGAAAAACCTGGTCCTAATTAGCCTTGGTTGTATAAAACCTGTGTCACTGAAATTGATAATTAGAAACACCTGGTCCTAATTAGCGTTGATTGTCGCTAGTTAGAAATACCTGGTCCAATTTAGTGTTAATTGGCCACACCTGTTTCACTGAAATTGCTAATTAGACACTGGTGGTCCTAATTAGCCTTGATTGGCCACACCTGTGACACTGAAATTGCTAATTAGAAACACCAGGTCGTAAATAGCCTTCATTGTCGCTAATTACAAAAACGTGGTCAAAATTAGCGTTGATTGTCCACACCTGTGTCACTGAAATTTCTAAGAAGACCCACGTGGTCCTAATTTGCGTTTATTGGCCACACCTGAGTCACTGAAATTGCTAATTAGACACACGAGGTCCTAATTAGCCTTGATTGTCCACACCTGTGTCACTGAAATTGCTAATTAGAAAAACCTGGTCTTAATTAGCCTTGATTGTACACACCTGTTTCCTTGTAATTGCTAATTAGAATCACCTGTTCCAAAGAAGCCTTGATTGCCAACACCTGTGCCACTGAAATTGCTAATAAGAAACACCTGGTCTTAATTGGCCTTGATTGTCGCTAATTAGGAAAACCTGGTCGCAATTAGCCTTGATTGTCCACACCTGTGTCACTGAAATTGTTAATTAGATACACCCTGGTCCAAATTAGCCTTGATTGTCCACACCTGTGTCACTGAAATTGTTAATTAGATACACCTGATCAAATTAGACTTCATTGGCCACACCTGTGTCACTGAAATTGCTAATTAGAGGCCCCTGGTCCAAATTAGCCTTGATTGGCCATACCTGTGTCACTGAAATTGCTAATATGAGGCACCTGGTCCTAATTCGCCTTGATTGGCCACATCTGTGTCACTGAAATTGCTAATTAGAGGCACCTGGTCCTAATTAGACTTGATTGACCACACCAGTGTCACTGAAATTGCTAATTAGAAAAACCTTATCATACTTAGGCTTGGTTGTCCACACCTGTGTCACTGAAATTCATAATTAGAAACACCTGTTCCTAATTAGCCTTGATTGTCGCTAATTAGAAGCACCTGGCCCAAATTAGCGTTGATTGGCCACACCCCTTTCACTGAAATTGCTAATTAGACGCAGATGCTCCTAATTAGCCTTGATTGGCCACACCTATGTCACTGAAATTGCTAATTAGATGCACGAGGTCCTTATCAGCCTTGATTGTACACCACCTGTGTCACTGAAATTGCTAATTAGAAGCACATGGTCCGAATTAGGCTTGATTCACCACACCTGTGTCACTGAAATTGCTAATTAGGCGCACGTGGTCGTAAGCAGCCTTGATTGTCCACACCTGTGTCACTGAAATTGCTAATTAGAAAAACTGGTCCTAATGAGTCTTTATTGTCAACACCTGTTTCACTGAAATTTCTAGTTAGAAACACCAGGTCGTAATTAGCCTGATTGTCACTAATTTGAAACACTTGGTCGTAACTAGCCTGATTGTCCACACCTGTTTCCCTCAAATTGCAAAATTGAAACACTTGGTCCAAATTATCCTTGATTGGTCACACCTTTTGCACTGACATTGCTAATGAGACGCACCTGGTCCTAATGAGCCCTTATTGGCCAAACCTGTATCCCTGAAATTACTAATTCGATGCACCTGGTACTAATTGGCCTTGATTGGCCACACCTGTGTCACTGAAATTGCTAAATAGACGCACCTGGTCCAAATTTGCCTTGATTGGCCACACATGTGTCACTAAAATTGCTAATTAGACGCACCTGATCTTAATTAGGATTGATTGGACACACCTGTGTCAGAGAAATTTCTAATTAGAAAAACCTGGTCCTAATTAGCCGTGGTTGTATAAAACCTAGTCACTGAAATTGATAATTAGAAACATCTGGTCCTAATTAGCATTGATTGTCGCTAGTTACAAACACTTGGTCCAATTTAGCTTTAATTGGCCACACCTGTTTCACTGAAATTGCTAATTAGACACAGGTGGTCCTAATTAGCCTTGATTGGCCACACCTGTGTCACTGAAATTGCTAATTAGACGCACCTGTTCCTAATCAGCCTTGATGTCCACACCTGTGTCACTGGAATGGCTATTTAGAACCACGTGGTCCTAATAAGCCTTGATTGTCCACACTAGGTCTCTGAAATTGCTAATTTGAAACACCAGGTGCTAATTAGCCTTGATTATCACTAATTAGAAACACCTGGTCAAAACTAGACTTGACTGTCCACACCTGTTTCCCTGAAATTTCTAATTAGAAACACCTGGTCCAAACTAGCCTTGATTGTCCACACCTGTGCCACTGAAATTGCTAATTGGAAAAACCTGGTCCTACATAGCCTTGGTTGTCCACACCTGTGTCACTGATAATGATAATGAAACACCAGGTGCTAATTAGCCTTGATTGTTGCTAATTAGAAACACCTGGTCGTAACTGGCCTTGATTGGCCACACCTCTTTCACTGAAATGGCTAGTTAGACACAGGCGGTCCTAATTAGCCTTGATTGGCAACACCTGTGTCACTGAAATTGCTAATTAGAAGCACCTGGTCCTACATAGCCTTGATTGGCCACACCTGTGTCACTGAAATTGCTAAATAGAAGCACCAGGTCCTAATTATCTTGACTGTCACTAATTAGAAACACCTGGTAGCAATTAGCATTGATTGTCCACACCTGTGTAACTGAAATTGTTAATTAGATACACCTGGTCCAAATTAGACTTGATTGGCCACACCTGTGTCACTGAAATTTCTAATTAGAAGCGCCTGGTCCTAATTAGCTTTGATTGGCCACATCTCTGTCACTGAAATTGCTAATTAGAGGCACCTGGTCCTAATTAGCCTGGATTGGCCACATCTGTATCACTGAAAGTGCTAATTAGACGCACCTGGTCCTAATTAGCCTTGATTGTCCACACCTGTGTCACTGAAATTGCTAATTAGAACCACCTGGTCCTTATTAGCCTTCATTGTCCACACCTGTGTCACTGAAATTGTTAATTAGATACACCAGATCAAATTAGACTTCATTGGCCACACCTGTGTCACTGAAATTGCTAATTAGAGGCACCTGGTTCAAATTAGCCTTGATTGGCCATACCTGGGTCACTGAAATTGTTAATAGGAGGCACCTGGTGCTAATTAGCCTTGATTGGCCACATCTGTTTCACTGAAATTGCTAATTAGAAGCTCCTGTTCCTAATTAGACTTGATTGACCACACCAGGGTCACTGAAATTGCTAATTAGAAAAAACTTATCATACTTAGGCTTGGTTGTCCACACCTGTGTCACTGAAATTCATAATTAGAAACAACTGTTCCTAATTAGCCTTGATTGTCACCAATTAGAAACACCTGGCCCAAATTAGCATTGATTGGCCACACCTCTTTCAATGAAATTGCTATTTAGACGCAGGTGGTCCTAATTAGCCTTGATTGGCCACACCTATGTCAATGCAATTGCTAATTAGCTGCACGAGGTCCTGATCAGCCTTGATTGTCCACACCTCTGTCACTGAAATTGCTAATGAGAAAAACTGGTCCTAATGAGCCTTGATTGTCCACACCTGTTTCACTGAAATTTCTAGTTAGAAACACCAGGTCATAATTAGCCTGATTGTCACTAATTTGAAACACTTGGTCATAACTGGCCTGATTGTCGACACCTGTTTCCCTGAAATTGCTAATTAGACGCTGGTGGCCCTAATCAGCATTGATATTCCAGACCTGTGTTACTGAATGTGCTAATTAGACGCACCTGGTCCTAATTAGCCTTGATTGGCCACACCTGTGTCACTGAAATTGCTAATGAGAAAAACTGGTCCTAATGAGCCTTGATTGTCCACACCTGTTTCACTGAAATTTCTAGTTAGAAACACCAGGTCATAATTAGCCTGATTGTCACTAATTTGAAACACTTGGTCATAACTAGCCTGATTGTCGACACCTGTGTCCCTGAAATTGCTAATTAGACGCTGGTGGCACGAATCAGCATTGATATTCCAGACCTGTGTTACTGAATGTGCTAATTAGACGCACTTGGTCCTAATTAGCCTTGATTGGCCACATCTGTGTCACTGAAATTGCTAATTAGAGGCACCTGGTCCTAAATAGACTTGATTGACCACACCAGTGTCACTGAAATTGCTAATAAGAAAAACCTTATCATACTTAGGCTTGGTTGTCCACACCTGTGTCACTGAAATTCGTAATTAGAAACATCTATTCCTAATTAGCCTTGATTGTCGCTAATTAGAAGCACCTGGCCCAAATTAGCGTTGATTGGCCACACCCCTTTTACTGAAATTGCTAATTAGACGCAGGTGGTCCTAATTAGCCTTGATTGGCCACACCTATGTCACTGAAATTGCTAATTAGGCACACGTGGTCCTAAGCAGCCTTGATTGTCCACACCTGTGTCACTGAAATTGCTAATGAGAAAAACTGGTCCTAATGAGCCTTGATTGTCCACACCTGTTTCACTGAAATTTCTAGTTAGAAACACCAGGTCATAATTAGCCTGATTGTCACTAATTTGAAACACTTGGTCATAACTAGCCTGATTGTCGACACCTGTTTCCCTCAAATTGCAAATTTGAAACACTTGGTCCAAAATAACCTTGATTGGTCACACCTTTTGCACCGAAATTGCTAATAAGACGCACCTGGTCCTAATTAGCCCTTATTGGCAAAACCTGTATCCCTGAAATTACTAATTCGATGCACCTGGTACTAATTGGCCTTGATTGGCCACACCTGTGTCACTGAAATTGCTAATTATACGCACCTGGTCCTAATCACCCTTGATTGTCCACACCTGTGTCACTGGAATTGCTAATTAGAACCAACTGCTCCTAATTAGCCTTGATTGTCCACACTATGTCTCTGAAATTGCTAATTTGAAACACCAGGTGCTAATCAGCCTTGATTGTCACTAATTAGAAACACCTGGTCAAAACTAGACTTGACTGTCCACACCTGTTTCCCTGAAATTTCTAATTAGAAACACCTGGTCCAAACTAGCCTTGATTGTCCACACCTGTGCCACTGAAATTGCTAATTAGACGCACCTAGTCCTAATTAGCCTTGATTGTCCACACCTGTGTCACTGAAATTGATAATTAGAAACAACTGTTCCTAATTAGCCTTGATTGTCACCAATTAGAAACACCTGGCCCAAATTAGCATTGATTGGCCACACCTCTTTCAATGAAATTGCTATTTAGACGCAGGTGGTCCTAATTAGCCTTGATTGGCCACACCTATGTCACTGCAATTGCTCATTAGATGCACAAGGTCCTTATCAGCCTTGATTGTCTACACCTGTGATCACTGAAATTGCTAATTAGATGCACCTGGTCCGAATGAAGCTTGATTCACCACACCAGTGTCACTGAAATTGCTAATTATGCGCACGTGGTCCTAAGCAGCCTTGATTGTCCACACCTGTGTCACTGAAATTGCTAATTAGAATAACTGGTCCTAATGAGCCTTGATTGTCCACACCTGTTTCACTGAAATTTCTAGTTAGAAACACCAGGTCATAATTAGCCTGATTGTCACTAATTTGAAACACTTGGTCGTAACTAGCCTGATTGTCCACACCTGTTTCCCTCAAATGGAAATTTGAAACACTTGGTCCAAATTAGACTTGATTGGTCACACCTTTTGTACTGAAATTGCTAAGGAGACGCACCTGGTCCTAATTAGCCCTTATTGGCCAAACCTGTATCCCTGAAATTACTAATTCGATGCACCTGGTACTAATTGGCCTTGATTGTCCACACCTGTGTCACTGAAATTGCTAAGTAGACGCACCTGGTCCGAATTTGCCTTGATTGGCCAAACGTGTGTCACTGAAATTGCTAATTAGACGCACCTGATCTTAATTAGGATTGATTGGACACACCTTTGTCAGAGAAATGGCTAATTAGAAAAATCTGGTCCTAATTAGCCTTGGTTGTATAAAACCTGTGTCACTGAAATTGATAATTAGAAACACCTGGTCCTAATTAGCGTTGATTGTCGCTAGTTAGAAACACCTGGTCCAATTTAGCGTTAATTGGCCACACCTGTTTCACTGAAATTGCTAATTAGACACTGGTGGTCCTAATTAGCCTTGATTGGCCACACCTGTGACACTGAAATTGCTAATTAGAAACACCAGGTCGTAAATAGCCTTCATTGTCGCTAATTACAAAAACGTGGTCAAAATTAGCGTTGATTGTCCACACCTGTGTCACTGAAATTTCTAAGAAGACCCACGTGGTCCTAATTTGCGTTTATTGGCCACACCTGAGTCACTGAAATTGCTAATTAGACACACGAGGTCCTAATTAGCCTTGATTGTACACACCTGTTTCCTTGTAATTGCTAATTAGAATCACCTGTTCCAAAGAAGCCTTGATTGCCAACACCTGTGCCACTGAAATTGCTAATAAGAAACACCTGGTCTTAATTGGCCTTGATTGTCGCTAATTAGGAAAACCTGGTCGCAATTAGCCTTGATTGTCCACACCTGTGTCACTGAAATTGTTAATTAGATACACCTGGTCCAAATTAGCCTTGATTGTCCACACCTGTGTCACTGAAATTGTTAATTAGATACACCTGATCAAATTAGACTTCATTGGCCACACCTGTGTCACTGAAATTGCTAATTAGAGGCCCCTGGTCCAAATTAGCCTTGATTGGCCATACCTGTGTCACTGAAATTGCTAATATGAGGCACCTGGTCCTAATTAGCCTTGATTGGCCACATCTGTGGCACTGAAATTGCTAATTAGAGGCACCTGGTCCTAATTAGACTTGATTGACCACACCAGTGTCACTGAAATTGCTAATTAGAAAAACCTTATCATACTTAGGCTTGGTTGTCCACACCTGTGTCACTGAAATTCATAATTAGAAACACCTGTTCCTAATTAGCCTTGATTGTCGCTAATTAGAAGCACCTGGCCCAAATTAGCGTTGATTGGCCACACCCCTTTCACTGAAATTGCTAATTAGACGCAGATGCTCCTAATTAGCCTTGATTGGCCACACCTATGTCACTGAAATTGCTAATTAGATGCACGAGGTCCTTATCAGCCTTGATTGTACACCACCTGTGTCACTGAAATTGCTAATTAGAAGCACATGGTCCGAATTAGGCTTGATTCACCACACCTGTGTCACTGAAATTGCTAATTAGGCGCACGTGGTCTTAAGCAGCCTTGATTGTCCACACTTGTGTCACTGAAATTGCTAATTAGAAAAACTGGTCCTAATGAGTCTTTATTGTCAACACCTGTTTCACTGAAATTTCTAGTTAGAAACACCAGGTCGTAATTAGCCTGATTGTCACTAATTTGAAACACTTGGTCGTAACTAGCCTGATTGTCCACACCTGTTTCCCTCAAATTGCAAAATTGAAACACTTGGTCCAAATTATCCTTGATTGGTCACACCTTTTGCACTGACATTGCTAATGAGACGCACCTGGTCCTAATTAGCCCTTATTGGATAAACCTGTATCCCTGAAATTACTAATTCGATGCACCTGGTACTAATTGGCCTTGATTGGCCACACCTGTGTCACTGAAATTGCTAAATAGATGCACCTGGTCCAAATTTGCCTTGATTGGCCACACATGTGTCACTAAAATTGCTAATTAGACGCACCTGATCTTAATTAGGATGGATTGGACACACCTGTGTCAGAGAAATTTCTAATTAGAAAAACCTGGTCCTAATTAGCCGTGGTTGTATAAAACCTAGTCACTGAAATTGATAATTAGAAACACCTGGTCCTAATTAGCATTGACTGTCGCTAGTTAGAAACACTTGGTCCAATTTAGCTTTAATTGGCCACACCTGTTTCACTGAAATTGCTAATTAGACACAGGTGGTCCTAATTAGCCTTGATTGGCCACACCTGTGTCACTGAAATTGCTAATTAGACGCACCTGTTCCTAATCAGCCTTGATGTCCACACCTGTGTCACTGGAATGGCTATTTAGAACCATGTGGTCCTAATAAGCCTTGATTGTCCACACTAGGTCTCTGAAATTGCTAATTTGAAACACCAGGTGCTAATTAGCCTTGATTATCACTAATTAGAAACACCTGGTCAAAACTAGACTTGACTGTCCACACCTGTTTCCCTGAAATTTCTAATTAGAAACACCTGGTCAAAACTAGCCTTGATTGTCCACACCTGTGCCACTGAAATTGCTAATTAGACGCACCTAGTCCTAATTAGCCTTGATTGTCCACACCTGTGTCACTGAAATTGCTAATTGGAGAAACCTGGTCCTACATAGGCTTGGTTGTCCACACCTGTGTCACTGAAATTGATAATTAGAAACAGCTGTTCCTAATTAGCCTTGATTGTCACTTATTAGAAACACCTGGCCCAAATTAGCGTTGATTGGCCACACCTCTTTCAATGAAATTGCTATTTAGACGCAGGTGGTCCTAATTAGCCTTAATTGGCCACAACTATGTCAATGCAATTGCTAATTAGCTGCACGAGGTCCTGATCAGCCTTGATTGTCCACACCTGTGTCACTGAAATTGCTAATGAGAAAAAACTGGTCCTAATGAGCCTTGATTGTCCACACCTGTTTCACTGAAATTTCTAGTTAGAAACACCAGGTCATAATTAGCCTGATTGTCACTTATTTGAAACACTTGGTCATAACTAGCCTGATTGTCAACACCTGTGTCCCTGAAATTGCTAATTAGATGCTGGTGGCCCTAATCAGCATTGATATTCCAGACCTGTGTTACTGAATGTGCTAATTAGACGCACCTGGTCCTAATTAGCCTTGATTGGCCACATCTGTGTCACTGAAATTGCTAATTAGAGGCACCTGGTCCTAAATAGACTTGATTGACCACACCAGTGTCACTGAAATTGCTAATAAGAAAAACCTTATCATACTTAGGCTTGGTTGTCCACACCTGTGTCACTGAAATTCGTAATTAGAAACATCTGTTCCTAATTAGCCTTGATTGTCGCTAATTAGAAGCACCTGGCCCAAATTAGCGTTGATTGGCCACACCCCTTTTACTGAAATTGCTAATTAGATGCAGGTGGTCCTAATTAGCCTTGATTGGCCACACCTATGTCACTGAAATTGCTAATTAGGCACACGTGGTCCTAAGCAGCCTTGATTGTCCACACCTGTGTCACTGAAATTGCTAATGAGAAAAACTGGTCCTAATGAGCCTTGATTGTCCACACCTGTTTCACTGAAATTTCTAGTTAGAAACACCAGGTCATAATTAGCCTGATTGTCACTAATTTGAAACACTTGGTCATAACTAGCCTGATTGTCGACACCTGTTTCCCTGAAATTGCTAATTAGACGCTGGCGGCCCTAATCAGCATTGATATTCCAGACCTGTGTTACTGAATGTGCTAATTAGACGCACCTGGTCCTAATTAGCCTTGATTGGCCACACCTGTGTCACTGAAATTGCTAATTAGAAAAACTGGTCCTAATGAGTCTTTATTGTCAACACCTGTTTCACTGAAATTTCTAGTTAGAAACACCAGGTCGTAATTAGCCTGATTGTCACTAATTTGAAACACTTGGTCGTAACTAGCCTGATTATCCACACCTGTTTCCCTCAAATTGCAAAATTGAAACACTTGGTCCAAATTAGCCTTGATTGGTCACACCTTTTGCACTGACATTGCTAATGAGATGCACCTGGTCCTAATGAGCCCTTATTGGCCAAACCTGTATCCCTGAAATTACTAATTCGATGCCCCTGGTACTAATTGGCCTTGATTGGCCTCACCTGTGTCACTGAAATTGCTAAATAGACGCACCTGGTCCAAATTTGCCTTGATTGGCCACACGTGTGTCACTAAAATTGCTAATTAGACGCACCTGATCTTAATTAGGATTGATTGGACACACCTGTGTCAGAGAAATTTCTAATTAGAAAAACCTGGTCCTAATTAGCCTTGGTTGTATAAAACCTGTGTCACTGAAATTGATAATTAGAAACACCTGGTCCTAATTAGCATTGATTGTCGCTAGTTAGAAACACTTGGTCCAATTTAGCGTTAATTGGCCACACCTGTTTCACTGAAATTGCTAATTAGACACAGGTGGTCCTAATTAGCCTTGATTGGCCACACCTGTGTCACTGAAATTGCTAATTAGACGCACCTGTTCCTAATCAGCCTTGATTGTCCACACCTGTGTCACTGGAATGGCTATTTAGAACCACCTGGTCCTAATAAGCCTTGATTGTCCACACTAGGTCTCTGAAATTGCTAATTTGAAACACCAGGTGCTAATTAGCCTTGATTATCACTAATTAGAAACACCTGGTCAAAACTAGACTTGACTGTCCACACCTGTTTCCCTGAAATTTCTAATTAGAAACACCTGGTCCAAACTAGCCTTGATTGTCCACACCTGTGCCACTGAAATTGCTAATTAGACGCACCTAGTCCTAATTAGCCTTGATTGTCCACACCTGTGTCACTGAAATTGCTAATTGGAGAAACCTGGTCCTACATAGGCTTGGTTGTCCACACCTGTGTCACTGAAATTGATAATTAGAAACAGCTGTTCCTAATTAGCCCTGATTGTCATTAATTAGAAACACCTGGCCCAAATTAGCGTTGATTGGCCACACCTCTTTCAATGAAATTGCTAATTAGACGCAGGTGGTCCTAATTAGCCTTAATTGGCCACAACTATGTCAATGCAATTGCTAATTAGCTGCACGAGGTCCTGATCAGCCTTGATTGTCCACACCTCTGTCACTGAAATTGCTAATGAGAAAAACTGGTCCTAATGAGCCTTGATTGTCCACACCTGTTTCACTGAAATTTCTAGTTAGAAACACCAGGTCATAATTAGCCTGATTGTCACTAATTTGAAACACTTGGTCATAACTGGCCTGATTGTCGACACCTGTTTCCCTGAAATTGCTAATTAGACGCTGGTGGCCCTAATCAGCATTGATATTCCAGACCTGTGTTACTGAATGTGCTAATTAGACGCACCTGGTCCTAATTAGCCTTGATTGGCCACACCTGTGTCACTGAAATTGCTAATGAGAAAAACTGGTCCTAATGAGCCTTGATTGTCCACACCTGTTTCACTGAAATTTCTAGTTAGAAACACCAGGTCATAATTAGCCTGATTGTCACTAATTTGAAACACTTGGTCATAACTAGCCTGATTGTCGACACCTGTGTCCCTGAAATTGCTAATTAGACGCTGGTGGCACGAATCAGCATTGATATTCCAGACCTGTGTTACTGAATGTGCTAATTAGACGCACTTGGTCCTAATTAGCCTTGATTGGCCACATCTGTGTCACTGAAATTGCTAATTAGAGGCACCTGGTCCTAAATAGACTTGATTGACCACACCAGTGTCACTGAAATTGCTAATAAGAAAAACCTTATCATACTTAGGCTTGGTTGTCCACACCTGTGTCACTGAAATTCGTAATTAGAAACATCTATTCCTAATTAGCCTTGATTGTCGCTAATTAGAAGCACCTGGCCCAAATTAGCGTTGATTGGCCACACCCCTTTTACTGAAATTGCTAATTAGACGCAGGTGGTCCTAATTAGCCTTGATTGGCCACACCTATGTCACTGAAATTGCTAATTAGGCACACGTGGTCCTAAGCAGCCTTGATTGTCCACACCTGTGTCACTGAAATTGCTAATGAGAAAAACTGGTCCTAATGAGCCTTGATTGTCCACACCTGTTTCACTGAAATTTCTAGTTAGAAACACCAGGTCATAATTAGCCTGATTGTCACTAATTTGAAACACTTGGTCATAACTAGCCTGATTGTCGACACCTGTTTCCCTCAAATTGCAAATTTGAAACACTTGGTCCAAAATAACCTTGATTGGTCACACCTTTTGCACTGAAATTGCTAATAAGACGCACCTGGTCCTAATTAGCCCTTATTGGCAAAACCTGTATCCCTGAAATTACTAATTCGATGCACCTGGTACTAATTGGCCTTGATTGGCCACACCTGTGTCACTGAAATTGCTAATTATACGCACCTGGTCCTAATCACCCTTGATTGTCCACACCTGTGTCACTGGAATTGCTAATTAGAACCAACTGCTCCTAATTAGCCTTATTTGTCCACACTATGTCTCTGAAATTGCTAATTTGAAACACCAGGTGCTAATCAGCCTTGATTGTCACTAATTAGAAACACCTGGTCAAAACTAGACTTGACTGTCCACACCTGTTTCCCTGAAATTTCTAATTAGAAACACCTGGTCCAAACTAGCCTTGATTGTCCACACCTGTGCCACTGAAATTGCTAATTAGACGCACCTAGTCCTAATTAGCCTTGATTGTCCACACCTGTGTCACTGAAATTGATAATTAGAAACAACTGTTCCTAATTAGCCTTGATTGTCACCAATTAGAAACACCTGGCCCAAATTAGCATTGATTGGCCACACCTCTTTCAATGAAATTGCTATTTAGACGCAGGTGGTCCTAATTAGCCTTGATTGGCCACACCTATGTCACTGCAATTGCTCATTAGATGCACAAGGTCCTTATCAGCCTTGATTGTCTACACCTGTGATCACTGAAATTGCTAATTAGATGCACCTGGTCCGAATGAAGCTTGATTCACCACACCAGTGTCACTGAAATTGCTAATTATGCGCACGTGGTCCTAAGCAGCCTTGATTGTCCACACCTGTGTCACTGAAATTGCTAATTAGAATAACTGGTCCTAATGAGCCTTGATTGTCCACACCTGTTTCACTGAAATTTCTAGTTAGAAACACCAGGTCATAATTAGCCTGATTGTCACTAATTTGAAACACTTGGTCGTAACTAGCCTGATTGTCCACACCTGTTTCCCTCAAATGGAAATTTGAAACACTTGGTCCAAATTAGACTTGATTGGTCACACCTTTTGTACTGAAATTGCTAAGGAGACGCACCTGGTCCTAATTAGCCCTTATTGGCCAAACCTGTATCCCTGAAATTACTAATTCGATGCACCTGGTACTAATTGGCCTTGATTGTCCACACCTGTGTCACTGAAATTGCTAAGTAGACGCACCTGGTCCGAATTTGCCTTGATTGGCCAAACGTGTGTCACTGAAATTGCTAATTAGACGCACCTTATCTTAATTAGGATTGATTGGACACACCTGTGTCAGAGAACTGGGTAATTAGAAAAACCTGGTCCTAATTAGCCTTGGTTGTATAAAACCTGTGTCACTGAAATTGATAATTAGAAACACCTGGTCCTAATTAGCATTGATTGTCGCTAGTTAGAAACACCTGGTCCAATTTAGCATTAATTGGCCACACCTGTTTCACTGAAATTGCTAATTAGACACTGGTGGTCCTAATTAGCCTTGATTGGCCACACCTGTGACACTGAAATTGCTAATTAGAAACACCAGGTCGTAAATAGCCTTCATTGTCGCTAATTAGAAAAACTTGGTCAAAATTAGCGTTGATTGTCCACACCTGTGTCACTGAAATTTCTAAGAAGACCCACGTGGTCCTAATTTGCGTTATTGGCCACACCTGAGTCACTGAAATTGCTAATTAGACACATGAGGTCCTAATTAGCCTTGATTGTCCACACCTGTGTCACTGAAATTGCTAATTGGAAAAACCTGGTCCTACATAGCCTTGGTTGTCCACACCTGTGTCACTGATAATGATAATGAAACACCAGGTGCTAATTAGCCTTGATTGTTGCTAATTAGAAACACCTGGTCGTAACTGGCCTTGATTGGCCACACCTCTTTCACTGAAATGGCTAGTTAGACACAGGCGGTCCTAATTAGCCTTGATTGGCAACACCTGTGTCACTGAAATTGCTAATTAGAAGCACCTGGTCCTACATAGCCTTGATTGGCCACACCTGTGTCACTGAAATTGCTAAATAGAAGCACCAGGTCCTAATTATCTTGACTGTCACTAATTAGAAACACCTGGTTGCAATTAGCCTTGATTGTCCACACCTGTGTAACTGAAATTGTTAATTAGATACACCTGGTCCAAATTAGACTTGATTGGCCACACCTGTGTCACTGAAATTTCTAATTAGAAGCGCCTGGTCCTAATTAGCTTTGATTGGCCACATCTCTGTCACTGAAATTGCTAATTAGAGGCACCTGGTCCTAATTAGCCTTGATTGGCCACATCTGTGTCACTGAAAGTGTTAATTAGATGCACCTGGTCCTAATTAGCCTTGATTGTCCACACCTGTGTCACTGAAATTGCTAATTAGAACCACCTGGTCCTTATTAGCCTTCATTGTCCACACCCGTGTCACTGAAATTCTTAATTAGATACACCAGATCAAATTAGACTTCATTGGCCACACCTGTGTCACTGAAATTGCTAATTAGAGGCACCTGGTTCAAATTAGCCTTGATTGGCCATACCTGGGACACTGAAATTGCTAATAGGAGGCACCTGATGCTAATTAGCCTTGATTGGCCACATCTGTGTCACTGAAATTGCTAATTAGAGGCTCCTGTTCCTAATTAGACTTGATTGCCCACACCAGTGTCACTGAAATTGCTAATTAGAAAAAACTTATCATACTTAGGCTTGGTTGTCCACACCTGTGTCACTGAAATTCATAATTAGAAACACCTCTTCCTAATTAGCCTTGATTGTAGCTAATTTGAAACACCTGGCCCAAATTAGCGTTGATTGGCCACACCCCTTCCACTGAAATTGCTAATTAGACGCAGGTGGTCCTAATTAGCCTTGATTGGCCAAACCTATGTCACTGAAATTGCTAATTAGATGCACGAGGTCCTTATCAGCCTTGATTGTCCACACCTGTGTCACTGAAATTGCTAATTAGGCGCACCTGGTCCGAATTTGCCTTGATTGGCCACACGTGTGTCACTGAAATTGCTAATTAGACGCACCTGATCTTAATTAGGATTGATTGGACACACCTGTGTCAGAGAAATGGCTAATTAGAAAAACCTGGTCCTAATTAGCCTTGGTTGTATAAAACCTGTGTCACTGAAATTGATAATTAGAAACACCTGGTCCTAATTAGCGTTGATTGTCGCTAGTTAGAAACACCTGGTCCAATTTAGCGTTAATTGGCCACACCTGTTTCACTGAAATTGCTAATTAGACACTGGTGGTCCTAATTAGCCTTGATTGGCCACATCTGTGATACTGAAATTGCTAATTAGAAACACCAGGTCGTAAATAGCCTTCATTGTCGCTAATTAGAAAAACTTGGTCAAAATTAGCGTTGATTGTCCACACCTGTGTCACTGAAATTTCTAAGAAGACCCACGTGGTCCTAATTTGCGTTTATTGGCCACACCTGAGTCACTGAAATTGCTAATTAGACACACGAGGTCCTAATTAGCCTTGATTGTCCACACCTGTGTCACTGAAATTGCTAATTGGAAAAACCTGGTCCTACATAGCCTTGGTTGTCCACACCTGTGTCACTGATAATGATAATGAAACACCAGGTGCTAATTAGCCTTGATTGTTGCTAATTAGAAACACCTGGTCGTAACTGGCCTTGATTGGCCACACCTCTTTCACTGAAATGGCTAGTTAGACACAGGCGGTCCTAATTAGCCTTGATTGGCAACACCTGTGTCACTGAAATTGCTAATTAGAAGCACCTGGTCCTACATAGCCTTGATTGGCCACACCTGTGTCACTGAAATTGCTAAATAGAAGCACCAGGTCCTAATTATCTTGACTGTCACTAATTAGAAACACCTGGTCGCAATTAGCCTTGATTGTCCACACCTGTGTCACTGAAATTGCTAATTAGAACCACCTGGTCCTTATTAGCCTTCATTGTCCACACCTGTGTCACTGAAATTGTTAATTAGATACACCAGATCAAATTAGACTTCATTTGCCACACCTGTGTCACTGAAATTGCTAATTAGAGGCACCTGGTTCAAATTAGCCTTGATTGGCCATACCTGGGTCACTGAAATTGCTAATAGGAGGCACCTGGTGCTAATTAGCCTTGATTGGCCACATCTGTGTCACTGAAATTGCTAATTAGAGGCTCCTGTTCCTAAGTAGACTTGATTGACCACACCAGTGTCACTGAAATTGCTAATTAGAAAAAACTTATCATACTTAGGCTTGGTTGTCCACACCTGTGTCACTGAAATTCATAATTAGAAACACCTGTTCCTAATTAGCCTTGATTGTCGCTAATTAGAAACACCTGGCCCAAATTAGCATTGATTGGCCACACCCCTTTCACTGAAATTGCTAATTAGACGCAGGTGGTCCTAATTAGCCTTGATTGGCCAAACCTATGTCACTGAAATTGCTAATTAGATGCACCTGGTTCGAATTAGGCTTGATTCACCACACCTGTGTCACTGAAATTGCTAATTAGGCGCACATTGTCCTGATCAGCCTTGATTGTCCACACCTGTGTCACTGAAATTGCTAATGAGAAAAACTGGTCCTAATGAGCCTTGATTGTCCACACCTGTTTCACTGAAATTTCTAGTTAGAAACACCAGGTCATAATTAGCCTGATTGTCACTAATTTGAAACACTTGGTCATAACTAGCCTGATTGTCGACACCTGTTTCCCTCAAATTGCAAATTTGAAACACTTGGTCCAAATTAGCCTTGATTGGTCACACCTTTTGCACTGAAATTGCTAATGAGACGCACCTGGTCCTAATGAGCCCTTATTGGCCAAACCTGTATCCCTGAAATTACTAATTCGATGCACCTGGTACTAATTGGCCTTGATTGGCTACACCTGTGTCACTGAAATTGCTAATTAGACGCACCTAGTCCGAATTTGCCTTGATTGGCCACACGTGTGTCACTGAAATTGCTAATTAGACGCACCTTATCTTAATTAGGATTGATTGGCCACACCTGTGTCACTGAAATTGCTAATTAGAAACACCAGGTCGTAATTAGCCTTCATTATCGCTAATTAGAAACACTTGGTAAAAATTAGCGTTGATTGTCCACACCTGTGTCACTGATATTTCGAATTAGACCCACGTGGTCCTAATTTGCGTTGAGTGGCCACACCTGTGTCACTGAAATTGCTAATTAGACACACGAGGTCCTAATTAGCCTTGATTGTCCACACCTGTGTCACTGAAATTGCTAATGAGAAAAACTGGTCCTAATGAGCCTTGATTGTCCACACCTGTTTCACTGAAATTTCTAGTTAGAAACACCAGGTCATAATTAGCCTGATTGTCACTAATTTGAAACACTTGGTCATAACTAGCCTGATTGTCGACACCTGTTTCCCTCAAATTGCAAATTTGAAACACTTGGTCCAAAATAACCTTGATTGGTCACACCTTTTGCACTGAAATTGCTAATAAGACGCACCTGGTCCTAATGAGCCCTTATTGGCAAAACCTGTATCCCTGAAATTACTAATTCGATGCACCTGGTACTAATTGGCCTTGATTGGCCACACCTGTGTCACTGAAATTGCTAATTATACGCACCTGGTCCTAATCACCCTTGATTGTCCACACCTGTGTCACTGGAATTGCTAATTAGAACCAACTGCTCCTAATTAGCCTTGATTGTCCACACTATGTCTCTGAAATTGCTAATTTGAAACACCAGGTGCTAATCAGCCTTGATTGTCACTAATTAGAAACACCTGGTCAAAACTAGACTTGACTGTCCACACCTGTTTCCCTGAAATTTCTAATTAGAAACACCTGGTCCAAACTAGCCTTGATTGTCCACACCTGTGCCACTGAAATTGCTAATTAGACGCACCTAGTCCTAATTAGCCTTGATTGTCCACACCTGTGTCACTGAAATTGATAATTAGAAACAACTGTTCCTAATTAGCCTTGATTGTCACCAATTAGAAACACCTGGCCCAAATTAGCATTGATTGGCCACACCTCTTTCAATGAAATTGCTATTTAGACGCAGGTGGTCCTAATTAGCCTTGATTGGCCACACCTATGTCACTGCAATTGCTCATTAGATGCACAAGGTCCTTATCAGCCTTGATTGTCCACACCTGTGTCACTGAAATTGCTAATTAGATGCACCTGGTCCGAATGAAGCTTGATTCACCACACCTGTGTCACTGAAATTACTAATTATGCGCACGTGGTCCTAAGCAGCCTTGATTGTCCACACCTGTGTCACTGAAATTGCTAATTAGAATAACTGGTACTAATGAGCCTTGATTGTCCCCACCTGTTTCACTGAAATTTCTTGTTAGAAACTCCAGGTCATAATTAGCCTGATTGTCACTAATTTGAAACACTTGGTCGTAACTAGCCTGATTGTCCACAAATGGCAAATTTGAAACACTTGGTCCAAATTAGCCTTGATTGGTCACACCTTTTGTACTGAAATTGCTAATGAGACGCACCTGGTCCTAATTAGCCCTTATTGGCCAAACCTGTATCCCTGAAATTACTAATTCGATGCACCTGGTACTAATTGGCCTTGATTGTCCACACCTGTGTCACTGAAATTGCTAATTAGAGGCACCTGGTCCTAATTAGCCTTGATTGGCCACATCTGTGTCACTGAAAGTGTTAATTAGATGCACCTGGTCCTAATTAGCCTTGATTGTCCACACCTGTGTCACTGAAATTGCTAATTAGAACCACCTGGTCCTTATTAGCCTTCATTGTCCACACCTGTGTCACTGAAATTCTTAATTAGATACACCAGATCAAATTAGACTTCATTGGCCACACCTGTGTCACTGAAATTGCTAATTAGAGGCACCTGGTTCAAATTAGCCTTGATTGGCCATACCTGGGTCACTGAAATTGCTAATAGGAGGCACCTGGTGCTAATTAGCCTTGATTGGCCACATCTGTGTCACTGAAATTGCTAATTAGAGGCTCCTGTTCCTAATTAGACTTGATTGCCCACACCAGTGTCACTGAAATTGCTAATTAGAAAAAACTTATCATACTTAGGCTTGGTTGTCCACACCTGTGTCACTGAAATTCATAATTAGAAACACCTGTTCCTAATTAGCCTTGATTGTAGCTAATTAGAAACACCTGGCCCAAATTATCGTTGATTGGCCACACCCCTTTCACTGAAATTGCTAATTAGACGCAGGTGGTCCTAATTAGCCTTGATTGGCCAAACCTATGTCACTGAAATTGCTAATTAGATGCACGAGGTCCTTATCAGCCTTGATTGTCCACACCTGTGTCACTGAAATTGCTAATTAGGCGCACCTGGTCCGAATTTGCCTTGATTGGCCACACGTGTGTCACTGAAATTGCTAATTAGACGCACCTGATCTTTATTAGGATTGATTGGACACACCTGTGTCAGAGAAATGGCTAATTAGAAAAACCTGGTCCTAATTAGCCTTGGTTGTATAAAACCTGTGTCACTGAAATTGATAATTAGAAACACCTGGTCCTAATTAGCGTTGATTGTCGCTAGTTAGAAACACCTGGTCCAATTTAGTGTTAATTGGCCACACCTGTTTCACTGAAATTGCTAATTAGACACTGGTGGTCCTAATTAACCTTGATTGGCCACATCTGTGATACTGAAATTGCTAATTAGAAACACCAGGTCGTAAATAGCCTTCATTGTCGCTAATTAGAAAAACTTGGTCAAAATTAGCGTTGATTGTCCACACCTGTGTCACTGAAATTTCTAAGAAGACCCACGTGGTCCTAATTTGCGTTTATTGGCCACACCTGAGTCACTGAAAATGCTAATTAGACACACGAGGTCCTAATTAGCCTTGATTGTCCACACCTGTGTCACTGAAATTGCTAATTGGAAAAACCTGGTCCTACATAGCCTTGGTTGTCCACACCTGTGTCACTGATAATGATAATGAAACACAAGGTGCTAATTAGCCTTGATTATTGCTAATTAGAAACACCTGGTCGTAACTGGCCTTGATTGGCCACACCTCTTTCACTGAAATGGCTAGTTAGACACAGGCAGTCCTAATTAGCCTTGATTGGCAACACCTGTGTCACTGAAATTTCTAATTAGAAGCACCTGGTCCTACATAGCCTTGATTGGCCACACCTGTGTCGCTGAAATTGCTAAATAGAAGCACCAGGTCCTAATTATCTTGACTGTCACTAATTAGAAACACCTGGTCGCAATTAGCCTTGATTGTCCACACCTGTGTAACTGAAATTGTTAATTAGATACACCTGGTTCAAATTAGCCTTGATTGGCCATACCTGGGTCACTGAAATTGCTAATAGGAGGCACCTGGTGCTAATTAGCCTTGATTGGCCACATCTGTGTCACTGAAATTGCTAATTAGAGGCTCCTGTTCCTAATTAGACTTGATTGCCCACACCAGTGTCACTGAAATTGCTAATTAGAAAAAACTTATCATACTTAGGCTTGGTTGTCCACACCTGTGTCACTGAAATTCATAATTAGAAACACCTGTTCCTAATTAGCCTTGATTGTAGCTAATTAGAAACACCTGGCCCAAATTAGCGTTGATTGGCCACACCCCTTTCACTGAAACTGCTAATTAGACGCAGGTGGTCCTAATTAGCCTTGATTGGCCAAACCTATGTCACTGAAATTGCTAATTAGATGCACGAGGTCCTTATCAGCCTTGATTGTCCACACCTGTGTCACTGAAATTGCTAATTAGGCGCACCTGGTCCGAATTTGCCTTGATTGGCCACACGTGTGTCACTGAAATTGCTAATTAGACGCACCTGATCTTTATTAGGATTGATTGGACACACCTGTGTCAGAGAAATGGCTAATTAGAAAACCTGGTCCTAATTAGCCTTGGTTGTATAAAACCTGTGTCACTGAAATTGATAATTAGAAACACCTGGTCCTAATTAGCGTTGATTGTCGCTAGTTAGAAACACCTGGTCCAATTTAGCGTTAATTGGCCACACCTGTTTCACTGAAATTGCTAATTAGACACTGGTGGTCCTAATTAGCCTTGATTGGCCACATCTGTGATACTGAAATTGCTAATTAGAAACACCAGGTCGTAAATAGCCTTCATTGTCGCTAATTAGAAAAACTTGGTCAAAATTAGCGTTGATTGTCCACACCTGTGTCACTGAAATTTCTAAGAAGACCCACGTGGTCCTAATTTGCGTTTATTGGCCACACCTGAGTCACTGAAATTGCTAATTAGACACACGAGGTCCTAATTAGCCTTGATTGTCCACACCTGTGTCACTGAAATTGCTAATTGGAAAAACCTGGTCCTACATAGCCTTGGTTGTCCACACCTGTGTCACTGATAATGATAATGAAACACCAGGTGCTAATTAGCCTTGATTGTTGCTAATTAGAAACACCTGGTCGTAACTGGCCTTGATTGGCCACACCTCTTTCACTGAAATGGCTAGTTAGACACAGGCGGTCCTAATTAGCCTTGATTGGCAACACCTGTGTCACTGAAATTGCTAATTAGAAGCACCTGGTCCTACATAGCCTTGATTGGCCACACCTGTGTCACTGAAATTGCTAAATAGAAGCACCAGGTCCTAATTATCTTGACTGTCACTAATTAGAAACACCTGGTCGCAATTAGCCTTGATTGTCCACACCTGTGTAACTGAAATTGTTAATTAGATACACCTGGTCCAAATTAGACTTGATTGGCCACACCTGTGTCACTGAAATTTCTAATTAGAAGCGCCTGGTCCTAATTAGCCTTGATTAGCCACATCTCTGGCACTGAAATTGCTAATTAGAGGCACCTGGTCCTAATTAGCCTTGATTGGCCACATCTGTGTCACTGAAAGTGCTAATTAGACGCACCTGGTCCTAATTAGCCTTGATTGTCCACACCTGTGTCACTGAAATTGCTAATTAGAACCACCTGGTCCTTATTAGCCTTCATTGTCCACACCTGTGTCACTGAAATTGTTAATTAGATACAATAGATCAAATTAGACTTCATTGGCCACACTTGTGTCACTGAAATTGCTAATTAGAGGCACCTGGTTCAAATTAGCCTTGATTGGCCATACCTGGGTCACTGAAATTGCTAATAGGAGGCACCTGGTGCTAATTAGCCTTGATTGGACACATCTGTGTCACTGAAATTGCTAATTAGAGGCTCCTGTTCCTAAGTAGACTTGATTGACCACACCAGTGTCACTGAAATTGCTAATTAGAAAAAACTTATCATACTTAGGCTTGGTTGTCCACACCTGTGTCACTGAAATTCATAATTAGAAACACCTGTTCCTAATTAGCCTTGATTGTCGCTAATTAGAAACACCTGGCCCAAATTAGCATTGATTGGCCACACCCCTTTCACTGAAATTGCTAATTAGACGCAGGTGGTCCTAATTAGCCTTGATTGGCCAAACCTATGTCACTGAAATTGCTAATTAGATGCACCTGGTTCGAATTAGGCTTGATTCACCACACCTGTGTCACTGAAATTGCTAATTAGGCGCACATGGTCCTGATCAGCCTTGATTGTCCACACCTGTGTCACTGAAATTGCTAATGAGAAAAACTGGTCCTAATGAGCCTTGATTGTCCACACCTGTTTCACTGAAATTTCTAGTTAGAAACACCAGGTCATAATTAGCCTGATTGTCACTAATTTGAAACACTTGGTCATAACTAGCCTGACTGTCCACACCTGTGTCCCTGAAATTGCTCATTTGAAACACTTGGTCCAAAATAGCCTTGATTGGTCACACCTTTTGTACTGAAATTGCTAATAAGACGCACCTGGTCCTAATGAGCCCTTATTGGCCAAACCTGTATCCCTGAAATTACTAATTCGATGCACCTGGTACTAATTGGCCTTGATTGGCTACACCTGTGTCACTGAAATTGCTAATTAGACGCACCTAGTCCGAATTTGCCTTGATTGGCCACACGTGTGTCACTGAAATTGCTAATTAGACGCACCTGATCTTAATTAGGATTGATTGGCCACACCTGTGTCACTGAAATTGCTAATTAGAAACACCAGGTCGTAATTAGCCTTCATTGTCGCTAATTAGAAACATTTGGTAAAAATTAGCGTTGATTGTCCACACCTGTGTCACTGAAATTTCGAATTAGACCCACGTGGTCCTAATTTGCGTTGATTGGCCACACCTGTGTCACTGAAATTGCTAATTAGACACACGAGGTCCTAATTAGCCTTGATTGTCCACACCTGTGTCACTGAAATTGCTAATTGGAAAAACCTGGTCCTACATAGCCTTGGTTGTCCACACCTGTGTCACTGAAATTGATAAAGAAACACCAGGTGCTAATTAGCATTGATTGTTGCTAATTAGAAACACCTGGTTGTAACTGGCCTTGATTGGCCACACCTCTTTCACTGAAATGGCTAATTAGACGCAGGTGGTCCTAATTAGCCTTGATTGGCAACACCTGTGTCAATGAAATAACTAATTAGAAGCACCTAGTCCTACATAGCCTTGATTGTCCACGTCTGTATCACTGAAATTGCTAATTAGAAACACAAGGTCATATTTAGCCTTCATTGTCGCTAATTAGAAAACCTGGTCAAAATTAGCGTTGATTGTCCACACCTGTGTCACTGAAATTTCCAATTAGACCCACGTGGTCCTAATTTGTGTTGATTGACCACACCTGTGTCACTGAAATTGCTAATTAGAAAAACCTGGTCTTAATTAGCCTTGATTGTACACACCTGTTTCCTTGTAATTGCTAATTAGAATCACCTGTTCCAAAGAAGCCTTGATTGCCAACACCTGTGCCACTGAAATTGCTAATACGAAACACCTGGTCTTAATTGGCCTTGATTGTCGCTAATTAGGAAAACCTGGTTGCAATTAGCCTTCATTGTCCACACCTGTGTAACTGAAATTGTTAATTAGATACACCTGGTCCAAATTAGCCTTGATTGTCCACACCTGTGTCACTGAAATTGTTAATTAGATACACCTGATCAAATTAGACTTGATTGGCCACACCTGTGTCACTGAAATTGCTAATTAGAGGCCCCTGGTCCAAATAGCCTTGATTGGCCATACCTGTGTCACTGAAATTGCTAATATGAGGCACCTGGTCCTAATTAGCCTTGATTGGCCACATCTGTGTCACTGAAATTGCTAATTAGAGGCACCTGGTCCTAATTAGACTTGATTGTCCACACCAGTGTCACTGAAATTGCTAATTAGAAAAACCTTATCATACTTAGGCTTGGTTGTCCACACCTGTGTCACTGAAATTCATAATTAGAAACACCTGTTCCTAATTAGCCTTGATTGTCGCTAATTAGAAGCACCTGGCCGAAATTAGCGTTGATTGGCCACACCCCTTTCACTGAAATTGCTAATTAGACGCAGGTGGTCCTAATTAGCCTTGATTGTCCACACCTGTTTCACTGAAATTTCTAGTTAGAAACATCAGGTCATAATTAGCCTGATTGTCACTAATTTGAAACACTTGGTCGTAACTAGCCTGATTGTCCACACCTGTTTCCCTCAAATTGCAAAATTGAAACACTTGGTCCAAATTAGCCTTGATTGGTCACACCTTTTGCACTGACATTGCTAATGAGACGCACCTGGTCCTAATTATACTTGATTGTCGCTAATTAGAAACATCTGGTCGAAACTAGCCTTGATTGTCCTCACCTGCTTCCTTGAAATTGCTAATTAGAATCACCTGTTCCAAAGAAGCCTTGATTGTCAACACCTGTGCCACTGAAATTGCTAATTAGAAACACCTGGTCCCAATTGGCCTTGATTGTCACTAATTAGGAAAACCTGGTCGCAATTAGCCTTGATTTGCCACACCTGTGTCACTGAAATTGCTAATTAGAGGCACCTGGTCCTAATTAGCCTTGATTGGACACATCTGTGTCACTGAGATTGCTAATTAGACGCACCTGGTCCTAATTAGACTTGATTCACCATACCTGTGTCACTGAAATTGCTAATTAGAAAAACCTGATCCTACTTAGCCTTGGTTGTCCACACCTGTGTTACTGAAATTGATAATTAGAAACAGCTGTTCCTAATTAGCCTTGATTGTTGCTAATTAGAAACACCTGGCCCAAATTAGCATTGATTGGCCACACCTCTTTCAATAAAATTGCTAATTATATGCAGGAGATCCAAATTAGCCTTGATTGTCCATACCTGTGTCACTGAAATTGCTAATTAGAAAAACCTGATTGGGGCTGGTGAGGTGGCTCAAGGGTTAAGCCTCTGCCTTGCAGGCGGAAGGTCCTGAGTTCAGATCCCCGGTCCCACATATAGACGCCAGGCGGAAGCGGGAGCGGCCTGTGCTTCTGGTCCTGGTAGGGCGGAGGAGGTGGAGGCGTCCATGGTGGTTCGCAAAATCGTCCGTGTTTCTAAACACACACGTACACAGACACATCCGTGGTTCTACACACACACATACACAGACACACACACACACACAGACACACGCACGCATATACACACGCACATGCGCACAGTTGAATAAATAATAATAATAATAAAAAAATTAAAAAAAAAAGAAAAACCTGATCGTACTTAGCCTTGGTTGTCCACACCTGTGTCACTGAAATTGATAATTAGAAACAGCAGGTACCAATTAGCCTTGATTGTCGCTAATTAGAAACACCTGATCATAACTAGCCTTGATTGTCCACACCTGTGTCCCTGAAATTGCTAATTAGAAACACGTGCTCCAAATTAGCCTTGATTGGCCACACCTATGGCACGGAAATTGCTAATTAGATGCACCTGGTCATAATAAGTCAAGATTGTCCAAACCTGTGATACTGCAATTACTAATTAGACACACCTGGTCTGAATTATGCTTGATTGGCCACACCTGTGTCACTGAAATTGCTAATTAGACGCACCTGGTCCAAATTAGGCTTGATGCACCACACCTGTGTCACTGAAATTGCTAATTGGACACACATGGTCGTAATCAGCCTTGATTGTCCACACCTGTGTCCCTGAAATTGCAAATTAGAAACACGTGCTCCAAATTAGCCTTGATTGGCCACACCTGTGCCACTGAAATTGCTAATTAGAAACACCTGGTCCAAATGGCCTTGATTGTCGCTAATTAGGAAAACCTGGTCGCAATTAGCCTTGATTTGCCACACCTGTGTCACTGAAATTGCTAATTAGAGGCACCTGGTCCTAATTAGCCTTGATTGGACACATCTGTGTCACTGAGATTGCTAATTAGAAAAACCTGATCCTACTTAGCCTTGGTTGTCCACACCTGTGTCACTGAAATTGATAATTAGAAACAGCTGTTCCTAATTAGCCTTGATTGTCGCTAATTAGAAACACTTGGCCCAAATTAGTGTTGATTGGCCAAACCTCTTTCACTGAAATTGCTAATTATACGCAGGAGATCCAAATTAGCCTTGATTGTCCACACCTGTGTCACTGAAATTGCTCATTAGACGCACCTGGTCTAAATTAGCCTTGATTGTCCACACCTGTGTCACTGAAATTGCTAATTAGAAAAACCTGATCGGGGCTGGAGAGGTGGCTCAAGGGTTAAGCCTCCGCCTTGCAGGCGGAAGGTCCTGAGTTCGGATCCCAGGTCCCACGTATAGATGCCAGGCGGAAGCGGGAAAGGCCTGTGCTTCTGGTCCTGGTAGGGCGGAGGAGGTGGAGGCGTCCATGGTGGTTCGCAAATTCGTCCGTGTTTCTAAACACACACGTACACAGACACATCCGTGGTTCTACACACACACATACACAGACACACACACACACACACAGACACGTGAATGCATATACACACGCACATGCGCACAGTTGAATAAATAATAATAATAAAAAAATTAAAAAAAAAAAGAAAAACCTGATTGTACTTAGCCTTGGTTGTCCACACCTGTGTCACTGAAATTGATAATTAGAAACAGCTGTTCCTAATTAGCCTTGATTGTCGCTAATTAGAAACACCTGGCCCAAATTAGCGTTGATAGGCCACACCTCTTTCACTGAAATTGCTAATTAGACGCAGGTGGTCCTAATTAGTCTTGATTGGTCACACCTATGTTACTGAAATTGCTAATTAGCTGCACGAGGTCCTGATCAGCCTTGATGGTCCACACCTGTGTCACTGAAATTGCTAATGAGAAGCACCTGGTCCTAATTAGCCTTGAGTGTCCAAACCTGTGACACTGCAATTACTAATTAGACACACCTGGTCCGAATTAGCCTTGATTGGCCACACCTGTGTCACTGAAATTGCTAATCAGACACACCTGGTCTGAATTAGGCTTGATGCACCACACCTGTGTCACTAAAATTGCTAATGAGACACACATGGTCGTAATCAGCCTTGATTGTCCACACCTGTGTCACTGAAATTGCTCATTAGAAAAACTGGTTCTAATCAGCCTTGATTGTCCACACCTGTGTCACTGAAATTGCTAATTAGAAGCACCTGGTCCTAATTAGCCTTGATTGGCCATACTTGTGTCACTGAAATTGCTAATTAGAGGCACCTGGTTCTAATGAGCCTTGATTGTCCAAACCTGTGTCGATGAAATTGGTAATTAGGTGCACCTGGTCCAAAAGAGCCTTGATTGGCCACACCTGTGTCAATGAAATTGCTAATTAGAGACACCTGGTCCAAATTAGCCTTGATTGGCCACACCTGTGTCAATGAAATTGCTAATTAGAGGCACCTGGTCCGAATTAGCCTTGATTGGCCACACCTGTGTCACTGAAATTGCTAATTAGAAACACCAGGTACTAATTAGCCTTGATTGTCGCTAATTGGAAACACCTGATCGTAACTAGCCTTGATTGTCCACATCTGTGTCCCTGAAATTGCTAATTAGAATCACTTGCTCCAAATTAGCCTTGATTGGCCACCCCTATGGCACAGAAATTGCTAATTAGATGCAATTAAGGTCATAATGAGTCAAGATTGTCCAAACCTGTGACACTGCAACTACTAATTAGACACACCTGGTCCGAATTAGCCTTGATTGGCCACACATGTGGCACTGAAATTGCTAATTAGATGCACCTGGCCCTAATTAGCCACGATTGGCCACACCAGTGTGTCTGAAATTGCTAATTAAACGTACCTGGTCCTAATTTGCGTTGATTGGCCACACCTGTGTCTCTGAAATTGCTAATTAGAAGCACCAGGTCCTAATTATCCTTGATTGTCGCTAATTAGAAACACCTGGTCGAAACTAGCCTTGATTGTCCACACCTGTTTCCTTGAAATTGCTAATTAGAATCACCTGTTCCAAATAAGCCTTGACTTTCAACACCTGTGCCATTGAAATTGCTAATTAGAAACACCTGGTCCAAATTGGCCTTGATTGTCGCTAATTAGGAAAACCTGGTCGCAATTAGCCTTGATTGTCCACACCTGTGCAACTGAAATTGTTAATTAGATACACCTGGTGCAAATTAGACTTGATTGGCCACAACTGTGTCACTGAAATTTCTAATGAGAAGCACCTGGTCCTAATAAGCCTTGATTGTTCAAACCTGTGACACTGCAATTACTATTTAGACACACCTGGTCCGAATTAACCTTGATTGGCCACACCTTAGTCACTGCAATTGCTAATTAGACGCACCTGGTTATAATTAGTCTTGATTGTCCACACCTGTGTCACTGAAATTGCTAACTAGATGCACCTGGTCTGAATTAGGCTTGATTCACCACACCTGTGTCACTGAAATTGCTAATTAGACACACGTGGTCGTAAGCAGCCTTGATTGTTCACACCTGTTTCACTGAAATTTCTAGTTAGAAACACCAGGTCATAATTAGCTTGATTGTCACTAATTTGAAACACTTGGTCGTATCTAGCCTGATTGTCCACACCTGTGTCCCTGAAATTGCAAATTTGAAATACTTGGTCCAAATTAGCCTTGATTGGTCACAGGTTTTTCACTGAAATTGCTAATTAGACGCACCTGGTCCTAATTAGCCTTGATTGTATATACCTGTGTCACTGAAATTGCTAATTAGGCGCACTTGATCCTAATTAGGATTGATTGGCCACACCTGTGTAAGAGGAATTGCTAATTAGAAAAACCTGGTTCTAATTAGCATTGGTTTTCCAAACATGTGTCACTGAAATTGATAATTAGAAACACCTGGTCCTAATTATCGTTGATTGTCGCTAGTTAGAAACACCTGGTCCAAATTAGCGTTAATTGGCCACACCTGTTTCACTGAAATTGCTAATTAGACACAGGTGGTCCTAATTAGCCTTGATTGGCCACACCTGTGTCACTGAAATAGCTAATTAGATGCACCTGGTCCTAATCAGCCTTGATTGCCCACACCTGTGTCACTGGAATTGCTAATTTGAACCACCTGGTCCTAAGCAGCCTTGATTGTACACACCTGTTTCCCTGAAATTTCTAGTTAGAAACACCAGGTCATCATTAGCTTGATTGTCACTAATTTGAAACACTTGGTCATAACTAGGCTGATTGTCCACACCTGTGTCCCTGAAATTGCTAATTTGAAACACTTGGTCCAAATTAGCCTTGATTGGTCACACGTTTTGCACTGAAATTGCTAATTAGACGCACCTGGTTCTAATTAGCCCTTATTGGCCAAACCTGTATCCCTGAAATAACTAATTCGATGCACCTGGTACTAATTGGCCTTGATTGGCCACACCTGTGTCAGTGAAATTGCTAATTAGACGCATCTGGTCCTAATTAGCCTTAATTGTATATACCTGTGTCACTGAAATTGCTAATTAGACGCACTTGATCCTAATTAGGATTGATTGGCCATACCTGTGTCAGAGGAATGGCTAATTAGAAAAACATGGTCCTAATTACTCTTGGTGTCCAAACATGTATCACTGAAATTGATAATTAGAAACACCTGGTCCTAATTAGCCTTGATTGTCCACAACTATGTCTCTGAAATTGCTAAATTGAAACCCCAGGTGCTAATTAGCCTTGATTATCACTAATTAGAAACACCTGATCAAAATTAGACTTGATTGTCCACACCTATTTCCCTGAAATTTCTAATTAGTAACACCTGGTCCAAACTAGCCTTGATTGTCCACTCCTGTGCCACTGAAATTGCTAATTAGACGCACCTGGTCCTAACTAGCCTTGATTGTCCACACCTGTGTCACTGAAATTGCGAATTGGAAAAACCTGGTCCTACATAGACTTGGTTGTCCACACCTGTGTCACTGAAATTGATAAAGAAACACGAGGTGCTAATTAGCCTTGATTGTTGCTAATTAGAAACACCTGGTCGTAACTGGCCTTGATTGGCCACACCTCTTTCACTGAAATGGCTAATTAGACGCAGGTGGTCCTAATTAGCCTTGATTGTCCACACCTGTGTCACTGAAATTGCTGATTAGAAGCACCTGTTCCAAAGAAGCCTTGATTGTCAACACCTGTGCCACTGAAATTGCTAATTGGAAACACCTGGTCCCAATTGGCCTTGATTGTCGCTAATTAGGAAAACCTGGTCGCAATTAGCCTTGATTTGCCACACCTGTGTCACTGAAATTGCTAATTAGAGGCACCTGGTCCTAATTAGCCTTGATTGGACACATCTGTGTCACTGAGATTGCTAATTAGACGCACCTGGTCCTAATTAGACTTGATTCACCATACCTGTGTCACTGAAATAGCTAATTAGAAAAACCTGATCCTACTTTGCCTTGGTTGTCCACACCTGTGTCACTGAAATTGATAATTAGAAACAGCTGTTCCTAATTAGCCTTGATTGTCGCTAATTAGAAACACTTGGCCCAAATTAGTGTTGATTGGCCAAACCTCTTTCACTGAAATTGCTAATGAGAAAAACTGGTCCTAATGAGCCTTGATTGTCCACACCTGTTTCACTGAAATTTCTAGTTAGAAACACCAGGTCATAATTAGCCTGATTGTCACTAATTTGAAACACTTGGTCATAACTAGCCTGATTGTCAACACCTGTGTCCCTGAAATTGCTAATTAGACGCTGGTGGCACGAATCAGCATTGATATTCCAGACTTGTGTTACTGAATGTGCTAATTAGACGCACCTGGTCCTAATTAGCCTTGATTGGCCACATCTGTGTCACTGAAATTGCTAATTAGAGGCACCTGGTCCTAAATAGACTTGATTGACCACACCAGTGTCACTGAAATTGCTAATAAGAAAAACCTTATCATACTTAGGCTTGGTTGTCCACACCTGTGTCACTGAAATTCGTAATTAGAAACATCTGTTCCTAATTAGCCTTGATTGTCGCTAATTAGAAGCACCTGGCCCAAATTAGCGTTGATTGGCCACACCCCTTTTACTGAAATTGCTAATTAGACGCAGGTGGTCCTAATTAGCCTTGATTGGCCACACCTATGTCACTGAAATTGCTAATTAGGCACACGTGGTTCTAAGCAGCCTTGCTTGTCCACACCTGTGTCACTGAAATTGCTAATGAGAAAAACTGGTCCTACTGAGGCTTGATTGTCCACACCTGTTTCACTGAAATTTCTAGTTAGAAACACCAGGTCATAATTAGCCTGATTGTCACTAATTTGAAACACTTGGTCATAACTAGCCTGATTGTCGACACCTGTTTTCCCTCAAATTGCAAATTTGAAACACTTGGTCCAAAATAGCCTTGATTGGTCACACCTTTTGCACTGAAATTGCTAATAAGACGCACCTGGTCCTAATTAGCCCTTATTGGCAAAACCTGTATCCCTGAAATTACTAATTCGATGCACCTGGTACTAATTGGCCTTGATTGGCCACACCTGTGTCACTGAAATTGCTAATTATACGCACCTGGTCCTAATCACCCTTGATTGTCCACACCTGTGTCACTGGAATTGCTAATTAGAACCAACTGCTCCTAATTAGCCTTGATTGTCCACACTATGTCTCTGAAATTGCTAATTTGAAACACCAGGTGCTAATCAGCCTTGATTGTCACTAATTAGAAACACCTGGTCAAACTAGACTTGACTGTCCACACCTGTTTCCCTGAAATTTCTAATTAGAAACACCTGGTCCAAACTAGCCTTGATTGTCCACACCTGTGCCACTGAAATTGCTAATTAGACGCACCTAGTCCTAATTAGCCTTGATTGTCCACACCTGTGTCACTGAAATTGATAATTAGAAACAACTGTTCCTAATTAGCCTTGATTGTCACCAATTAGAAACACCTGGCCCAAATTAGCATTGATTGGCCACACCTCTTTCAATGAAATTGCTATTTAGACGCAGGTGGTCCTAATTAGCCTTGATTGGCCACACCTATGTCATTGCAATTGCTCATTAGATGCACAAGGTCCTTATCAGCCTTGATTGTCTACACCTGTGATCACTGAAATTGCTAATTAGATGCACCTGGTCTGAATGAAGCTTGATTCACCACACCTGTGTCACTGAAATTGCTAATTATGCGCACGTGGTCCTAAGCAGCCTTGATTGTCCACACCTGTGTCACTGAAATTGCTAATTAGAATAACTGGTCCTAATGAGCCTTGATTGTCCACACCTGTTTCACTTAAATTTCTTGTTAGAAACACCAGGTCATAATTAGCCTGATTGTCACTAATTTGAAACACTTGGTCGTAACTAGCCTGATTGTCCACACCTGTTTCCCTCAAATTGCAAATTTGAAACACTTGGTCCAAATTAGCCTTGATTGGTCACACCTTTTGTACTGAAATTGCTAATGAGACGCACCTGGTCCTAATTAGCCCTTATTGGCCAAACCTGTATCCCTGAAATTACTAATTCGATGCACCTGGTACTAATTGGCCTTGATTGTCCACACCTGTGTCACTGAAATTGCTAATTAGACGCACCTGGTCCGAATTTGCCTTCATTGGCCACACGTGTGTCACTGAAATTGCTAATTAGACGCACCTGATCTTAATTAGGATTGATTGGACACACCTGTGTCAGACAACTGGGTAATTAGAAAAACCTGGTCCTAATTAGCCTTGGTTGTATAAAACCTGTGTCACTGAAATTGATAATTAGAAACACCTGGTCCTAATTAGCATTGATCGTTGCTAGTTAGAAACACCTGGTCCAATTTAGCATTAATTGGCCACACCTGTTTCACTGAAATTGCTAATTAGACACTGGTGGTCCTAATTAGCCTTGATTGGCCACACCTGTGACACTGAAATTGCTAATTAGAAACACCAGGTCGTAAATAGCCTTCATTGTCGCTAATTAGAAAAACTTGGTCAAAATTAGCGTTGATTGTCCACACCTGTGTCACTGAAATTTCTAAGAAGACCCACGTGGTCCTAATTTGCGTTATTGGCCACACCTGAGTCACTGAAATTGCTAATTAGACACATGAGGTCCTAATTAGCCTTGATTGTCCACACCTGTGTCACTGAAATTGCTAATTGGAAAAACCTGGTCCTACATAGCCTTGGTTGTCCACACCTGTGTCACTGATAATGATAATGAAACACCAGGTGCTAATTAGCCTTGATTGTTGCTAATTAGAAACACCTGGTCGTAACTGGCCTTGATTGGCCACACCTCTTTCACTGAAATGGCTAGTTAGACACAGGCGGTCCTAATTAGCCTTGATTGGCAACACCTGTGTCACTGAAATTGCTAATTAGAAGCACCTGGTCCTACATAGCCTTGATTGGCCACACCTGTGTCACTGAAATTGCTAAATAGAAGCACCAGGTCCTAATTATCTTGACTGTCACTAATTAGAAACACCTGGTTGCAATTAGCCTTGATTGTCCACACCTGTGTAACTGAAATTGTTAATTAGATACACCTGGTCCAAATTAGACTTGATTGGCCACACCTGTGTCACTGAAATTTCTAATTAGAAGCGCCTAGTCCTAATTAGCTTTGATTGGCCACATCTCTGTCACTGAAATTGCTAATTAGAGGCACCTGGTCCTAATTAGCCTTGATTGGCCACATCTGTGTCACTGAAAGTGCTAATTAGATGCACCTGGTCCTAATTAGCCTTGATTGTCCACACCTGTGTCACTGAAATTGCTAATTAGAACCACCTGGTCCTTATTAGCCTTCATTGTCCACACCCGTGTCACTGAAATTGTTAATTAGATACACCAGATCAAATTAGACTTCATTGGCCACACCTGTGTCACTGAAATTGCTAATTAGAGGCACCTGGTTCAAATTAGCCTTGATTGGCCATACCTGGGTCACTGAAATTGCTAATAAGAGGCACCTGGTGCTAATTAGCCTTGATTGGCCACATCTGTGTCACTGAAATTGCTAATTAGAGGCTCCTGTTCCTAATTAGACTTCATTGCCCACACCAGTGTCACTGAAATTGCTAATTAGAAAAAACTTATCATACTTAGGCTTGGTTGTCCACACCTGTGTCACTGAAATTCATAATTAGAAACACCTGTTCCTAATTAGCCTTGATTGTAGCTAATTAGAAACACCTGGCCCAAATTAGCGTTGATTGGCCACACCCCTTTCACTGAAATTGCTAATTAGACGCAGGTGGTCCTAATTAGCCTTGATTGGCCAAACCTATGTCACTGAAATTGCTAATTAAATGCACGAGGTCCTTATCAGCCTTGATTGTCCACACCTGTGTCACTGAAATTGCTAATTAGGCGCACCTGGTCCGAATTTGCCTTGATTGGCCACACGTGTGTCACTGAAATTGCTAATTAGACGCACCTGATCTTAATTAGGATTGATTGGACACACCTGTGTCAGAGAAATGGCTAATTAGAAAAACCTGGTCCTAATTAGCCTTGGTTGTATAAAACCTGTGTCACTGAAATTGATAATTAGAAACACCTGGTCCTAATTACCGTTGATTGTCCATAGTTAGAAACACCTGGTCCAATTTAGCGTTAATTGCCCACACCTGTTTCACTGAAATTGCTAATTAGACACTGGTGGTCCTAATTAGCCTTGATTGGCCACATCTGTGATACTGAAATTGCTAATTAGAAACACCAGGTCGTAAATAGCCTTCATTGTCGCTAATTAGAAAAACTTGGTCAAAATTAGCGTTGATTGTCCACACCTGTGTCACTGAAATTTCTAAGAAGACCCACGTGGTCTTAATTTGCGTTTATTGGCCACACCTGAGTCACTGAAATTGCTAATTAGACACACGAGGTCCTAATTAGCCTTGATTGTCCACACCTGTGTCACTGAAATTGCTAATTGGAAAAACCTGGTCCTACATAGCCTTGGTTGTCCACACCTGTGTCACTGATAATGATAATGAAACACCAGGTGCTAATTAGCCTTGATTGTTGCTAATTAGAAACACCTGGTCGTAACTGGCCTTGATTGGCCACACCTCTTTCACTGAAATGGCTAGTTAGTCACAGGCGGTCCTAATTAGCCTTGATTGGCAACACCTGTGTCACTGAAATTGCTAATTAGAAGCACCTGGTCCTACATAGCCTTGATTGGCCACACCTGTGTCACTGAAATTGCTAAATAGAAGCACCAGGTCCTAATTATCTTGACTGTCACTAATTAGAAACACCTGGTCGCAATTAGCCTTGATTGTCCACACCTGTGTAACTGAAATTGTTAATTAGATACACCTGGTCCAAATTAGACTTGATTGGCCACACCTGTGTCACTGAAATTTCTAATTAGAAGCGCCTGGTCCTAATTAGCCTTGATTAGCCACATCTCTGTCACTGAAATTGCTAATTAGAGGCACTTGGTCCTAATTAGCCTTGATTGGCCACATCTGTGTCACTGAAAGTGCTAATTAGACGCACCTGGTCCTAATTAGCCTTGGTTGTCCACATCTGTGTCACTGAAATTGCTAATTAGAACCACCTGGTCTTTATTAGCCTTCATTGTCCACACCTGTGTCACTGAAATTGTTAATTAGATACACCAGATCAAATTAGACTTCATTGGCCACACCTGTGTCACTGAAATTGCTAATTAGAGGCACCTTGTTCAAATTAGCCTTGATTGGCCATACCTGGGTCATTGAATTTGCTAATAGGAGGCACCTGGTGCTAATTAGCCTTGATTGGCCACATCTGTGTCACTGAAATTGCTAATTAGAGGCTCCTGTTCCTAAGTAGACTTGATTCACCACACCAGTGTCACTGAAATTGCTAATTAGAAAAAACTTATCATACTTAGGCTTGGTTGTCCACACCTGTGTCACTGAAATTCATAATTAGAAACACCTGTTCCTAATTAGCCTTGATTGTCGCTAATTAGAAACACCTGGCCCAAATTAGCATTGATTGGCCACACCCCTTTCACTGAAATTTCTAATTAGACGCAGGTGGTCCTAATTAGCCTTGATTGGCCAAACCTATGTCACTGAAATTGCTAATTAGATGCACCTGGTTCGAATTAGGCTTGATTCACCTCACCTGTGTCACTGAAATTGCTAATTAGACGCACCTGGTCCAAATTAGGCTTGATGCACCACACCTGTGTCACTGAAATTGCTAATGAGAAAAACTGGTCCTAATGAGCCTTGATTGTCCACACCTGTTTCACTGAAATTTCTAGTTAGAAACACCAGGTCATAATTAGCCTGATTGTCACTAATTTGAAACACTTGGTCATAACTAGCCTGACTGTCCACACCTGTTTCCCTCAAATTGCAAATTTGAAACACTTGGTCCAAATTAGACTTGATTGGTCACACCTTTTGCACTGAAATTGCTAATGAGACGCACCTGGTCCTAATGAGCCCTTATTGGCCAAACCTGTATCCCTGAAATTACTAATTCGATGCACCTGGTACTAATTGGCCTTGATTGGCCACACCTGTGTCACTGAAATTGCTAATTAGACGCACCTAGTCCGAATTTGCCTTGATTGGCCACACGTGTGTCACTGAAATTGCTAATTAGACGCACCTGATCTTAATTAGGATTGATTGGCCACACCTGTGTCACTGAAATTGCTAATTAGAAACACCAGGTCGTAATTAGCCTTCATTGTCGCTAATTAGAAACACTTGGTAAAAGTTAGCGTTGATTGTCCACACCTGTGTCACTGAAATTTCGAATTAGACCCACGTGGTCCTAATTTGCGTTGATTGGCCACACCTGTGTCACTGAAATTGCTAATTAGACACACGAGGTCCTAATAAGCCTTGATTGTCCACACCTGTGTCACTGAAATTGCTAATTGGAAAAACCTGGTCCTACATAGCCTTGGTTGTCCACACCTGTGTCACTGAAATTGATAAAGAAACACCAGGTGCTAATTAGCCTTGATTGTTGCTAATTAGAAACACCTGGTTGTAACTGGCCTTGATTGGCCACACCTCTTTCACTGAAATGGCTAATTAGACGCAGGTGGTCCTAATTATCCTTGATTGGCAACACCTGTGTCAATGAAATAACTAATTAGAAGCACCTAGTCCTACATAGCCTTGATTGTCCACGTCTGTATCACTGAAATTGCTAATTAGAAACACCAGGTCATATTTAGCCTTCATTGTCGCTAATTAGAAAACCTGGTCAAAATTAGCGTTGATTGTCCACACCTGTGTCACTGAAATTTCCAATTAGACCCACGTGGTCCTAATTTGTGTTGATTGACCACACCTGTGTCACTGAAATTGCTAATTAGAAAAACCTGGTCTTAATTAGCCTTGATTGTACACACCTGTTTCCTTGTAATTGCTAATTAGAATCACCTGTTCCAAAGAAGCCTTGATTGCCAACACCTGTGCCACTGAAATTGCTAATACGAAACACCTGGTCTTAATTGGCCTTGATTGTCGCTAATTAGGAAAACCTGGTTGCAATTAGCCTTCATTGTCCACACCTGTGTAACTGAAATTGTTAATTAGATACACCTGGTATAAATTAGCCTTGATTGTCCACACCTGTGTCACTGAAATTATTAATTAGATACACCTGATCAAATTAGACTTGATTGGCCACACCTGTGTCACTGAAATTGCTAATTAGAGGCCCCTGGTCCAAATTAGCCTTGATTGGCCATACCTGTGTCACTGAAATTGCTAATATGAGGCACCTGGTCCTAATTAGCCTTGATTGGCCACATCTGTGTCACTGAAATTGCTAATTAGAGGCACCTGGTCCTAATTAGACTTGATTGTCCACACCAGTGTCACTGAAATTGCTAATTAGAAAAACCTTATCATACTTAGGCTTGGTTGTCCACACCTGTGTCACTGAAATTCATAATTAGAAACACCTGTTCCTAATTTGCCTTGATTGTCGCTAATTAGAAGCACCTGGCCGAAATTAGCGTTGATTGGCCACACCCCTTTCACTGAAATTGCTAATTAGACGCAGGTGGTCCTAATTAGCCTTGATTGGCCACACCTATGTCACTGAAATTGCTAATTGAATGCACGAGGTCCTTATCAGCCTTGATTGTCCACCACCTGTGTCACTGAAATTGCTAATTAGAAGCACATGGTCCGAATTAGGATTAATTCATCACACCTGTGTCACTGAAATTGCTAATTAGGCACACGTGGTCCTAAGCAGCCTTGATTGTCCACACCTGTGTCACTGAAATTGCTAATTAGAAAAACTGGTCCTAATGAGCCTTGATTATCCACACCTGTTTCACTGAAATTTCTAGTTAGAAACACCAGGTCATAATTAGCCTGATTGTCACTAATTTGAAACACTTGGTCGTAACTAGCCTGATTGTCCACATCTGTTTCCCTCAAATTGCAAAATTGAAACACTTGGTCCAAATTAGCCTTGATTGGTCACACCTTTTGTACTGACATTGCTAATGAGATGCACCTGGTCCTAATTATACTTGATTGTCGCTAATTAGAAACATCTGGTCGAAACTAGCCTTGATTGTCCACACCTGCTTCCTTGAAATTGCTAATTAGAATCACCTGTTCCAAAGAAGCCTTGATTGTCAACACCTGTGCCACTGAAATTGCTAATTAGAAACACCTGGTCCCAATTGGCCTTGATTGTCGCTAATTAGGAAAACCTGGTCGCAATTAGCCTTGATTTGCCACACCTGTGTCACTGAAATTGCTAATTAGAGGCACCTGGTCCTAATTAGCCTTGATTGGACACATCTGTGTCACTGAGATTGCTAATTAGACGCACCTGGTCCTAATTAGACTTGATTCACCATACCTGTGTCACTGAAATTGCTAATTAGAAAAACCTGATCCTACTTAGCCTTGGTTGTCCACACCTGTGTCACTGAAATTGATAATTAGAAACAGCTGTTCCTAATTAGCCTTGATTGTCGCTAATTAGAAACACCTGGCCCAAATTAGCGTTGATTGGCCACACCTCTTTCAATGAAATTGCTAATTATATGCAGGAGATCCAAATTAGCCTTGATTGTCCATACCTGTGTCACTGAAATTGCTAATTAGAAAAACCTGATTGGGGCTGGAGAGGTGGCTCAAGGGTTAAGCCTCCGCCTTGCAGGCGGAAGGTCCTGAGTTCGGATCCCCGGTCCCACATATAGACGCCAGGCGGAAGCGGGAGCGGCCTGTGCTTCTGGTCCTGGTAGGGCGGAGGAGGTGGAGGCGTCCATGGTGGTTCGCAAAATCGTCCGTGTTTCTAAACACACACGTACACAGACACATCCGTGGTTCTACACACACACATACACAGACACACACACACACACAGACACACGCACGCATATACACACGCACATGCGCACAGTTGAATAAATAATAATAATAATAAAAAAATTTAAAAAAAAAGAAAAACCTGATCGTACTTAGCCTTGGTTGTCCACACCTGTGTCACTGAAATTGATAATTAGAAACAGCAGGTACCAATTAGCCTTGATTGTCGCTAATTAGAAACACCTGATCGTAACTAGCCTTGATTGTCCACACCTGTGTCCCTGAAATTGCTAATTAGAAACACGTGCTCCAAATTAGCCTTGATTGGCCACACCTATGGCACGGAAATTGCTAATTAGATGCACCTGGTCATAATAAGTCAAGATTGTCCAAACCTGTGATACTGCAATTACTAATTAGACACACCTGGTCTGAATTATGCTTGATTGGCCACACCTGTGTCACTGAAATTGCTAATTAGACGCACCTGGTCCAAATTAGGCTTGATGCACCACACCTGTGTCACTGAAATTGCTAATTGGACACACATGGTCGTAATCAGCCTTGATTGTCCACACCTGTGTCCCTGAAATTGCTAATTAGAAACACGTGCTCCAAATTAGCCTTGATTGGCCACACCTGTGCCACTGAAATTGCTAATTAGAAACACCTGGTCCAAATTGGCCTTGATTGTCGCTAAATAGGAAAACCTGGTCGCAATTAGCCTTGATTTGCCACACCTGTGTCACTGAAATTGCTAATTAGAAGCACCTGGTCCTAATTAGCCTTGATTGGACACATCTGTGTCACTGAGATTGCTAATTAGAAAAACCTGATCCTACTTAGCCCTGGTTGTCCACACCTGTGTCACTGAAATTGATAATTAGAAACAGCTGTTCCTAATTAGCCTTGATTGTCGCTAATTAGAAACACTTGGCCCAAATTAGTGTTGATTGGCCAAACCTCTTTCACTGAAATTGCTAATTATACGCAGGAGATCCAAATTAGCCTTGATTGTCCACACCTGTGTCACTGAAATTGCTCATTAGAAGCACCTGGTCTTAATTAGCCTTGATTGTCCACACCTGTGTCACTGAAATTGCTAATTAGAAAAACCTGATCGGGGCTGGAGAGGTGGCTCAAGGGTTAAGCCTCCGCCTTGCAGGCGGAAGGTCCTGAGTTCGGATCCCAGGTCCCACGTATAGATGCAAGGCGGAAGCGGGAACGGCCTGTGCTTCTGGTCCTGGTAGGGCGGAGGAGGTGGAGGCGTCCATGGTGGTTCGCAAAATCGTCCGTGTTTCTAAACACACACATACACAGACACATCCGTGGTTCTACACACACACATACACAGACACACACACACACACACAGACACGTGAATGCATATACACACGCACATGCGCACAGTTGAATAAATAATAATAATAAAAAAATTAAAAAAAAAAAAGAAAAACCTGATCGTACTTAGCCTTGGTTGTCCACACCTGTGTCACTGAAATTGATAATTAGAAACAGCTGTTCCTAATTAGCCTTGATTGTCGCTAATTAGAAACTCCTGGCCCAAATTAGCGTTGATAGGCCACACCTCTTTCACTGAAATTGCTAATTAGACGCAGGTGGTCCTAATTAGTCTTGATTGGTCACACCTATGTTACTGAAATTGCTAATTAGCTGCACGAGGTCCTGATCAGCCTTGATGGTCCACACCTGTGTCACTGAAATTGCTAATGAGAAGCACCTGGTCCTAATTAGCCTTGAGTGTCCAAACCTGTGACACTGCAATTACTAATTAGACACACCTGGTCCGAATTAGCCTTGATTGGCCACACCTGTGTCACTGAAATTGCTAATCAGACACACCTGGTCTGAATTAGGCTTGATGCACCACACCTGTGTCACTAAAATTGCTAATGAGACACACATGGTCGTAATCAGCCTTGATTGTCCACACCTGTGTCACTGAAATTGCTCATTAGAAAATCTGGTTCTAATTAGCCTTGATTGGCCACACCTGTGTCACTGAAATTGCTAATTAGAAGCACCTGGTCCTAATTAGCCTTGATTGGCCATACTTGTGTCACTGAAATTGCTAATTAGAGGCACCTGGTCCTAATGAGCCTTGATTGTCCAAACCTGTGTCGATGAAATTGGTAATTAGGTGCACCTGGTCCAAAAGAGCCTTGATTGGCCACACCTGTGTCACTGAAATTGCTAATTAGAGGCACCTGGTCCAAATTAGCCTTGATTGGCCACACCTGTGTCAATGAAATTGCTAATTAGAGGCACCTGGTCCGAATTAGCCTTGATTGGCCACACCTGTGTCACTGAAATTGCTAATTAGAAACACCAGGTACTAATTAGCCTTGATTGTCGCTAATTGGAAACACCTGATCGTAACTAGCCTTGATTGTCCACACCTGTGTCCCTGAAATTGCTAATTAGAATCACTTGCTCCAAATTAGCCTTGATTGGCCACCCCTATGGCACAGAAATTGCTAATTAGATGCAATTAAGGTCATAATGAGTCAAGATTGTCCAAACCTGTGACACTGCAACTACTAATTAGACACACCTGGTCCGAATTAGCCTTGATTGGCCACACATGTGGCACTGAAATTGCTAATTAGATGCACCTGGCCCTAATTAGCCACGATTGGCCACACCAGTGTGTCTGAAATTGCTAATTAAACGTACCTGGTCCTAATTTGCGTTGATTGGCCACACCTGTGTCTCTGAAATTGCTAATTAGAAGCACCAGGTCCTAATTATCCCTGATTGTCGCTAATTAGAAACACCTGGTCGAAACTAGCCTTGATTGTCCTCACCTCTTTCCTTGAAATTGCTAATTAGAATCACCTGTTCCAAATAAGCCTTGACTTTCAACACCTGTGCCATTGAAATTGCTAATTAGAAACACCTGGTCCAAATTGGCCTTGATTGTAGCTAATTAGGAAAACCTGGTCGCAATTAGCCTTGATTGTCCACACCTGTGCAACTGAAATTGTTAATTAGATACACCTGGTGCAAATTAGACTTGATTGGCCACAACTGTGTCACTGAAATTTCTAATGAGAAGCACCTGGTCCTAATAAGCCTTGATTGTTCAAACCTGTGACACTGCAATTACTAATTAGACACACCTGGTCCGAATTAACCTTGATTGGCCACACCTTAGTCACTGCAATTGCTAATTAGACGCACCTGGTTATAATTAGTCTTGATTGTCCACACCTGTGTCACTGAAATTGCTAACTAGATGCACCTGGTCTGAATTAGGCTTGATTCACCACACCTGTGTCACTGAAATTGCTAATTAGACACACGTGGTCGTAAGCAGCCTTGATTGTTCACACCTGTGTCACTGAAATTTCTAGTTAGAAACACCAGGTCATAATTAGCTTGATTGTCACTAATTTGAAACACTTGGTCGTATCTAGCCTGATTGTCCACACCTGTGTCCCTGAAATTGCAAATTTGAAATACTTGGTCCAAATTAGCCTTGATTGGTCACAGGTTTTTCACTGAAATTGCTAATTAGACGCACCTGGTCCTAATTAGCCTTGATTGTATATACCTGTGTCACTGAAATTGCTAATTAGGCGCACTTGATCCTAATTAGGATTGATTGGCCACACCTGTGTCAGAGGAATTGCTAATTAGAAAAACCTGGTTCTAATTAGCATTGGTTGTCCAAACATGTGTCACTGAAATTGATAATTAGAAACACCTGGTCCTAATTAGCGTTGATTGTCGCTAGTTAGAAACACCTGGTCCAAATTAGCGTTAATTGGCCACACCTGTTTCACTGAAATTGCTAATTAGACACAGGTGGTCCTAATTAGCCTTGATTGGCCACACCTGTGTCACTGAAATAGCTAATTAGATGCACCTGGTCCTAATCAGCCTTGATTGCCCACACCTGTGTCACTGGAATTGCTAATTTGAACCACCTGGTCCTAAGCAGCCTTGATTGTACACACCTGTTTCCCTGAAATTTCTAGTTAGAAACACCAGGTCATCATTAGCTTGATTGTCACTAATTTGAAACACTTGGTCGTAACTAGGCTGATTGTCCACACCTGTGTCCCTGAAATTGCTAATTTGAAACACTTGGTCCAAATTAGCCTTGATTGGTCACACGTTTTGCACTGAAATTGCTAATTAGACGCACCTGGTTCTAATTAGCCCTTATTGGCCAAACCTGTATCCCTGAAATAACTAATTCGATGCACCTGGTACTAATTGGCCTTGATTGGCCACACCTGTGTCAGTGAAATTGCTAATTAGACGCATCTGGTCCTAATTAGCCTTAATTGTATATACCTGTGTCACTGAAATTGCTAATTAGACGCACTTGATCCTAATTAGGATTGATTGGCCATACCTGTGTCAGAGGAATGGCTAATTAGAAAAACATGGTCCTAATTACTCTTGGTGTCCAAACATGTATCACTGAAATTGATAATTAGAAACACCTGGTCCTAATTAGCCTTGATTGTCCACAACTATGTCTCTGAAATTGCTAAATTGAAACCCCAGGTGCTAATTAGCCTTGATTATCACTAATTAGAAACACCTGATCAAAATTAGACTTGATTGTCCACACCTATTTCCCTGAAATTTCTAATTAGTAACACCTGGTCCAAACTAGCCTTGATTGTCCACTCCTGTGCCACTGAAATTGCTAATTAGACGCACCTGGTCCTAACTAGCCTTGATTGTCCACACCTGTGTCACTGAATTGCGAATTGGAAAAACCTGGTCCTACATAGACTTGGTTGTCCACACCTGTGTCACTGAAATTGATAAAGAAACACGAGGTGCTAATTAGCCTTGATTGTTGCTAATTAGAAAAACCTGGTCGTAACTGGCCTTGATTGGCCACACCTCTTTCACTGAAATGGCTAATTAGACGCAGGTGGTCCTAATTAGCCTTGATTGTCCACACCTGTGTCACTGAAATTGCTAATTAGAAGCACCTGGTCCTAATTATACTTGATTGTCGCTAATTAGAAACATCTGGTCGAAACTAGCCTTGATTGTCCACACCTGCTTCCTTGAAATTGCTAATTAGAATCACCTGTTCCAAAGAAGCCTTGATTGTCAACACCTGTGCCACTGAAATTGCTAATTAGAAAAACCTGGTCCCAATTGGTCTTGATTGTCGCTAATTAGGAAAACCTGGTCGCAATTAGCCTTGATTTGCCACACCTGTGTCACTGAAATTGCTAATTAGAGGCACCTGGTCCTAATTAGCCTTGATTGGACACATCTGTGTCACTGAGATTGCTAATTAGACGCACCTGGTCCTAATTAGACTTGATTCACCATACCTGTGTCACTGAAATTGCTAATTAGAAAAACCTGATCCTACTTTGCCTTGGTTGTCCACACCTGTGTCACTGAAATTGATAATTAGAAACAGCTGTTCCTAATTAGCCTTGATTGTCACTAATTAGAAACACCTGGCCCAAATTAGCGTTGATTGGCCACACCTCTTTCAATGAAATTGCTAATTAGACGCAGGTGGTCCTAATTACCCTTAATTGGCCACAACTATGTCAATGCAATTGCTAATTAGCTGCACGAGGTCCTGATCAGCCTTGATTGTCCACACCTCTGTCACTGAAATTGCTAATGAGAAAAACTGGTCCTAATGAGCCTTGATTGTCTACACCTGTTTCACTGAAATTTCTAGTTAGAAACACCAGGTCATAATTAGCCTGATTCTCACTAATTTGAAACACTTGGTCATAACTAGCCTGATTGTCGACACCTGTGTCCCTGAAATTGCTAATTAGACGCTGGTGGCACGAATCAGCATTGATATTCCAGACCTGTGTTACTGAATGTGCTAATTAGACGCACCTGGTCCTAATTAGCCTTGATTGGCCACATCTGTGTCACTGAAATTGCTAATTAGAGGCACCTGGTCCTAAATAGACTTGATTGACCACACCAGTGTCACTGAAATTGCTAATAAGAAAAACCTTATCATACTTAGGCTTGGTTGTCCACACCTGTGTCACTGAAATTCGTAATTAGAAACATCTGTTCCTAATTAGCCTTGATTGTCGCTAATTAGAAGCACCTGGCCCAAATTAGCGTTGATTGGCCACACCCCTTTTACTGAAATTGCTAATTAGACGCAGGTGGTCCTAATTAGCCTTGATTGGCCACACCTATGTCACTGAAATTGCTAATTAGGCACACGTGGTCCTAAGCAGCCTTGATTGTCCACACCTGTGTCACTGAAATTGCTAATGAGAAAAACTGGTCCTACTGAGGCTTGATTGTCCACACCTGTTTCACTGAAATTTCTAGTTAGAAACACCAGGTCATAATTAGCCTGATTGTCACTAATTTGAAACACTTGGTCAAAACTAGCCTGATTGTCCACATCTGTTTCCCTCAAATTGCTAATTTGAAACACTTGGTCCAAATTAGCCTTGATTGGTCACATGTTTTGCACTGAAATTGCTAATTAGACGCACCTGGTTCTAATTAGCCCTCATTGGCCAAACCTGTATCCCTGAAATTACTAATTCGATGCACCTGGTACTAATTGGCCTTGATTGTCTATACCTTTTTCACTGAAATTGCTAATTAGACGCACCTGATCTTAATTAGGATTGATTGGCCACACCTGTGTCAGAGAAATTGCTAATTAGAAAAACCTGGTCCTAATTAGCCTTGGTTGTCCAAACCTGTGTCACTGAAATTGATAATTAGAAATACCTGGTCCTAATTAGCGTTGATTGTCGCTAGTTAGAAACACTTGTTCAAAATTAGCGTTAATGGCCACACCTGTTTCACTGAAATTGCTAATTAGACACAGGTGGTCCTAATTAGCCTTGATTGGCCACACCTGTGTCACTGAAATTGCTAATTAGAAGCACCTGGTCCTAATTATACTTGATTGTCGCTAATTAGAAACATCTGGTCGAAACTAGCCTTGATTGTCCACACCTGCTTCCTTGAAATTGCTAATTAGAATCACCTGTTCCAAAGAAGCCTTGATTGTCAACACCTGTGCAACTGAAATTGCTAATTAGAAACACCTGGTCCCAATTGGCCTTGATTTTCGCTAATTAGGAAAACCTGGTCGCAATTAGCCTTGATTTGCCACACCTGTGTCAATGAAATTGCTAATTAGAGGCACCTGGTCCTAATTAGCCTTGATTGGACACATCTGTGTCACTGAGATTGCTAATTAGACGCACCTGGTCCTAATTAGACTTGATTCACCATACCTGTGTCACTGAAATTGCTAATTAGAAAAACCTGATCCTACTTAGCCTTGGTTGTCCACACCTGTGTCACTGAAATTGATAATTAGAACAAGCTGTTCCTAATTAGCCTTGATTGTCGCTAATTAGAAACACCTGGCCCAAATTAGCGTTGATTGGCCACACCTCTTTCAATGAAATTGCTAATTATACACAGGAGATCCAAATTAGCCTTGATTGTCCATACCTGTGTCACTGAAATTGCTAATTAGAAAAACCTGATTGGGGCTGGAGAGGTGGCTCAAGGGTTAAGCCTCCGCCTTGCAGGCGGAAGGTCCTGAGTTTGGATCCCAGGTCCCACATATAGACGCCAGGCGGAAGCGGGAGCGGCCTGTGCTTCTGGTCCTGGTAGGGCGGAGGAGGTGGAGGCGTCCATGGTGGTTCGCAAATTCGTCCGTGTTTCTAAACACACACATACACAGACACATCCGTGGTTCTACACACACACATACACAGACACACACACACACACAGACACACGCACGCATATACACACGCACATGCGCACAGTTGAATAAATAATAATAATAATAAAAAAATTAAAAAAAAAGAAAAACCTGATCGTACTTAGCCTTGGTTGTCCACACCTGTGTCACTGAAATTGATAATTAGAAACAGCAGGTACCAATTAGCCTTGATTGTCGCTAATTAGAAACACCTGATCGTAACTAGCCTTGATTGTCCACACCTGTGTCCCGGAAATTGATAATTAGAAACACGTGCTCCAAATTAGCCTTGATTGGCCACACCTATGGCACGGAAATTGCTAATTAGATGCACCTGGTCATAATAAGTCAAGATTGTCCAAACCTGTGATACTGCAATTACTAATTAGACACACCTGGTCTGAATTATGCTTGATTGGCCACACCTGTGTCACTGAAATTGCTAATTAGACGCACCTGGTCCAAATTAGGCTTGATGCACCACACCTGTGTCACTGAAATTGCTAATTGGACACACATGGTCGTAATCAGCCTTGATTGTCCACACCTGTGTCACTGAAATTGCTCATTAGAAAAACTGGTTCTAATTAGCCTTGATTGGCCACACCTGTGTCACTGAAATTGCTAATTAGACGCACCTGGTTATAATTGGTCTTAATTGTCCATACCTGTGTCACTGAAATTGCTAATCAGACACACCTGGTCCGAATTACGCTTGATGCACCACACTGTGTCACTAAACTTGCTAATGAGACACACGTGGTCATAATCAGACTTGATTGTCCACACCTGTGTCACTGGAATTGCTAATTAGGAAAACTGGTTCTAATTAGCCTTGATTGGCCACACCTGTGCCACTGAAATTGCTAATTAGAAACACCTGGTCCAAATTGGCCTTGATTGTCGCTATATTAGCAAAACCTGGTCGCAATTAGCCTTGATTTGCCACACCTGTGTCACTGAAATTGCTAATTAGAGGCACCTGGTCCTAATTAGCCTTGATTGGACACATCTGTGTCACTGAGATTGCTAATTAGAAAAACCTGATCCTACTTAGCCTTGGTTGTCCACACCTGTGTCACTGAAATTGATAATTAGAAACAGCTGTTCCTAATTAGCCTTGATTGTCGCTAATTAGAAACACCTGGCCCAAATTAGCGTTGATAGGCCACACCTCTTTCACTGAAATTGCTAATTAGACGCAGGTGGTCCTAATTAGTCTTGATCGGTCACACCTATGTTACTGCAATTGCTAATTAGCTGCACGAGGTCCTGATCAGCCTTGATGGTCCACACCTGTGTCACTGAAATTGCTAATGAGAAGCACCTGGTCCTAATTAGCCTTGAGTGTCCAAACCTGTGACACTGCAATTACTAATTAGACACACCTGGTCCGAATTAGCCTTGATTGGCCACACCTGTGTCACTGAAATTGCTAATTAGACGCACCTGGTCCAAATTAGGCTTGATGCACCACACCTGTGTCACTAAAATTGTTAATGAGACACACATGGTCGTAATCAGCCTTGATTGTCCACACCTGTGTCACTGAAATTGCTCATTAGAAAAACTGGTTCTAATTAGCCTTGATTGGCCATACTTGTGTCACTGAAATTGCTAATTAGAGGCACCTGGTCCTAATGAGCCTTGATTGTCCAAACCTGTGTCGATGAAATTGGTAATTAGGTGCACCTGGTCCAAAAGAGCCTTGATTGGCCACACCTGTGTCACTGAAATTGCTAATTAGAGGCACCTGGTCCAAATTAGCCTTGATTGACCACACCTGTGTCAATGAAATTGCTAATTAGAGGCACCTGGTCCGAATTAGCCTTGATTGGCCACACCTGTGTCACTGAAATTGCTAATTAGAAACACCAGGTACTAATTAGCCTTGATTGTCGCTAATTGGAAACACCTGATCGTAACTAGCCTTGATTGTCCACACCTGTGTCCCTGAAATTGCTAATTAGAATCACTTGCTCCAAATTAGCCTTGATTGGCCACCCCTATGGCACAGAAATTGCTAATTAGATGCAATTAAGGTCATAATGAGTCAAGATTGTCCAAACCTGTGACACTGCAACTACTAATTAGACACACCTGGTCCGAATTAGCCTTGATTGGCCACACATGTGGCACTGAAATTGCTAATTAGATGCACCTGGCCCTAATTAGCCACGATTGGCCACACCAGTGTCCCTGAAATTGCTAATTAAACGTACCTGGTCCTAATTTGCATTGATTGGCCACACCTGTGTCTCTGAAATTGCTAATTAGAAGCACCAGGTCCTAATTATCCTTGATTGTCGCTAATTAGAAACACCTTGTCGAAACTAGCCTTGATTGTCCACACCTGTTTCCTTGAAATTGCTAATTAGAATCACCTGTTCCAAATAAGCCTTGACTTTCAACACCTGTGCCATTGAAATTGCTAATTAGAAACACCTGGTCCAAATTGGCCTTGATTGTCGCTAATTAGGAAAACCTGGTCGCAATTAGCCTTGATTGTCCACACCTGTGCAACTGAAATTGTTAATTAGATACACCTGGTGCAAATTAGACTTGATTGGCCACAACTGTGTCACTGAAATTTCTAATGAGAAGCACCTGGTCCTAATAAGCCTTGATTGTTCAAACCTGTGACACTGCAATTACTAATTAGACACACCTGGTCCGAATTAACCTTGATTGGCCACACCTTAGTCACTGCAATTGCTAATTAGACGCACCTGGTTATAATTAGTCTTGATTGTCCACACCTGTGTCACTGAAATTGCTAACTAGATGCACCTGGTCTGAATTAGGCTTGATTCACCACACCTGTGTCACTGAAATTGCTAATTAGACACACGTGGTCGTAAGCAGCCTTGATTGTTCACACCTGTGTCACTGAAATTGCTAATTAGAAAAACTGGTCCTAATGAGCCTTGATTGTCCACACCTGTTTCACTGAAATTTCTAGTTAGAAACACCAGGTCATAATTAGCTTGATTGTCACTAATTTGAAACACTTGGTCGTATCTAGCCTGATTGTCCACACCTGTGTCCCTGAAATTGCAAATTTGAAATACTTGGTCCAAATTAGCCTTGATTGGTCACAGGTTTTTCACTGAAATTGCTAATTAGACGCACCTGGTCCTAATTAGCCTTGATTGTATATACCTGTGTCACTGAAATTGCTAATTAGACGCACTTGATCCTAATTAGGATTGATTGGCCACACCTGTGTCAGAGGAATTGCTAATTAGAAAAACCTGGTTCTAATTAGCATTGGTTGTCCAAACATGTGTCACTGAAATTGATAATTAGAAACACCTGGTCCTAATTAGCATTGATTGTCGCTAGTTAGAAACACCTGGTCCAAATTAGCGTTAATTGGCCACACCTGTTTCACTGAAATTGCTAATTAGACACAGGGGGTCCTAATTAGCCTTGATTGGCCACACCTGTGTCACTGAAATAGCTAATTAGATGCACCTGGTCCTAATCAGCCTTGATTGCCCACACCTGTGTCACTGGAATTGCTAATTAGAATCACCTGGTCCTAAGCAGCCTTGATTGTACACACCTGTTTCCCTGAAATTTCTAGTTAGAAACACCAGGTCATCATTAGCTTGATTGTCACTAATTTGAAACACTTGGTCGTAACTAGGCTGATTGTCCACACCTGTGTCCCTGAAATTGCTAATTTGAAACACTTGGTCCAAATTAGCCTTGATTGGTCACATGTTTTGCACTGAAATTGCTAATTAGACGCACCTGGTTCTAATTAGCCCTCATTGGCCAAACCTGTATCCCTGAAATTACTAATTCGATGCACCTGGTACTAATTGGCCTTGATTGTCTATACCTTTTTCACTGAAATTGCTAATTAGACGCACCTGATCTTAATTAGGATTGATTGGCCACACCTGTGTCAGAGAAATTGCTAATTAGAAAAACCTGGTCCTAATTAGCCTTGGTTGTCCAAACCTGTGTCACTGAAATTGATAATTAGAAATACCTGGTCCTAATTAGCGTTGATTGTCGCTAGTTAGAAACACATGTTCAAAATTAGCGTTAATTGGCCACACCTGTTTCACTGAAATTGCTAATTAGACACAGGTGGTCCTAATTAGCCTTGATTGGCCACACCTGTGTCACTGAAATTGCTAATTAGAAGCACCTGGTCCTAATTATACTTGATTGTCGCTAATTAGAAACATCTGGTCGAAACTAGCCTTGATTGTCCACACCTGCTTCCTTGAAATTGCTAATTAGAATCACCTGTTCCAAAGAAGCCTTGATTGTCAACACCTGTGCAACTGAAATTGCTAATTAGAAACACCTGGTCCCAATTGGCCTTGATTTTCGCTAATTAGGAAAACCTGGTCGCAATTAGCCTTGATTTGCCACACCTGTGTCACTGAAATTGCTAATTAGAGGCACCTGGTCCTAATTAGCCTTGATTGGACACATCTGTGTCACTGAGATTGCTAATTAGACGCACCTGGTCCTAATTAGACTTGATTCACCATACCTGTGTCACTGAAATTGCTAATTAGAAAAACCTGATCCTACTTAGCCTTGGTTGTCCACACCTGTGTCACTGAAATTGATAATTAGAAACAGCTGTTCCTAATTAGCCTTGATTGTCGCTAATTAGAAACACCTGGCCCAAATTAGCGTTGATTGGCCACACCTCTTTCAATGAAATTGCTAATTATACGCAGGAGATCCAAATTAGCCTTGATTGTCCACACCTGTGTCACTGAAATTGCTAATTAGAAAAACCTGATTGGGGCTGGAGAGGTGGCTCAAGGGTTAAGCCTCCGCCTTGTAGGCGGAAGGTCCTGAGTTCGGATCCCAGGTCCCACATATAGACGCCAGGCGGAAGCGGGAGCGGCCTGTGCTTCTGGTCCTGGTAGGGCGGAGGAGGTGGAGGCGTCCATGGTGGTTCGCAAATTCGTCCGTGTTTCTAAACACACACATACACAGACACATCCGTGGTTCTACACACACACATACACAGACACACACACACACACACAGACACACGCACGCATATACACACGCACATGCGCACAGTTGAATAAATAATAATAATAATAAAAAAATTAAAAAAAAAGAAAAACCTGATCGTACTTAGCCTTGGTTGTCCACACCTGTGTCACTGAAATTGATAATTAGAAACAGCAGGTACCAATTAGCCTTGATTGTCGCTAATTAGAAACACCTGATCGTAACTAGCCTTGATTGTCCACACCTGTGTCCCTGAAATTGATAATTAGAAACACGTGCTCCAAATTAGCCTTGATTGGCCACACCTATGGCACGGAAATTGCTAATTAGATGCACCTGGTCATAATAAGTCAAGATTGTCCAAACCTGTGATACTGCAATTACTAATTAGACACACCTGGTCTGAATTATGCTTGATTGGCCACACCTGTGTCACTGAAATTGCTAATTAGACGCACCTGGTCCAAATTAGGCTTGATGCACCACACCTGTGTCACTGAAATTGCTAATTGGACACACATGGTCGTAATCAGCCTTGATTGTCCACACCTGTGTCACTGAAATTGCTCATTAGAAAAACTGGTTCTAATTAGCCTTGATTGGCCACACCTGTGTCACTGAAATTGCTAATTAGATGCACCTGGTTATAATTGGTCTTAATTGTCCATACCTGTGTCACTGAAATTGCTAATCAGACACACCTGGTCCGAATTACGCTTGATGCACCACAGCTGTGTCACTAAACTTGCTAATGAGACACACGTGGTCATAATCAGACTTGATTGTCCACACCTGTGTCACTGGAATTGCTAATTAGAATCACTTGCTCCAAATTAGCCTTGATTGGCCACCCCTATGGCACAGAAATTGCTAATTAGATGCAATTAAGGTCATAATGAGTCAAGATTGTCCAAACCTGTGACACTGCAACTACTAATTAGACACACCTGGTCCGAATTAGCCTTGATTGGCCACACATGTGACACTGAAATTGCTAATTAGATGCACCTGGCCCTAATTAGCCACGATTGGCCACACCAGTGTCCCTGAAATTGCTAATTAAATGTACCTGGTCCTAATTTGCGTTGATTGGCCACACCTGTGTCTCTGAAATTGCTAATTAGAAGCACCAGGTCCTAATTATCCTTGATTGTCGCTAATTAGAAACACCTTGTCGAAACTAGCCTTGATTGTCCACACCTGTTTCCTTGAAATTTCTAATTAGAATCACCTGTTCCAAATAAGCCTTGACTTTCAACACCTGTGCCATTGAAATTGCTAATTAGAAACACCTGGTCCAAATTGGCCTTGATTGTCGCTAATTAGGAAAACCTGGTCGCAATTAGCCTTGATTGTCCACACCTGTGCAACTGAAATTGTTAATTAGATACACCTGGTGCAAATTAGACTTGATTGGCCACAACTGTGTCACTGAAATTTCTAATGAGAAGCACCTGGTCCTAATAAGCCTTGATTGTTCAAACCTGTGACACTGCAATTACTAATTAGACACACCTGGTCCGAATTAACCTTGATTGGCCACACCTTAGTCACTGCAATTGCTAATTAGACGCACCTGGTTATAATTAGTCTTGATTGTCCACACCTGTGTCACTGAAATTGCTAACTAGATGCACCTGGTCTGAATTAGGCTAGATTCACCACACCTGTGTCACTGAAATTGCTAATTAGACACACGTGGTCGTAAGCAGCCTTGATTGTTCACACCTGTGTCACTGAAATTTCTAGTTAGAAACACCAGGTCATAATTAGCTTGATTGTCACTAATTTGAAACACTTGGTCGTATCTAGCCTGATTGTCCACACCTGTGTCCCTGAAATTGCAAATTTGAAATACTTGGCCCAAATTAGCCTTGATTGGTCACAGGTTTTTCACTGAAATTGCTAATTAGACGCACATGGTCCTAATTAGCCTTGATTGTATATACCTGTGTCACTGAAATTGCTAATTAGGCGCACTTGATCCTAATTAGGATTGATTGGCCACACCTGTGTCAGAGGAATTGCTAATTAGAAAAACCTGGTTCTAATTAGCATTGGTTGTCCAAACATGTGTCACTGAAATTGATAATTAGAAACACCTGGTCCTAATTATCGTTGATTGTCGCTAGTTAGAAACACCTGGTCCAAATTAGCGTTAATTGGCCACACCTGTTTCACTGAAATTGCTAATTAGACGCACCTAGTCCTAATTATCCCTGATTGTCCACACCTGTTTCCTTGAAATTGCTAATTAGAATCACCTGTTCCAAATAAGCCTTGACTTTCAACACCTGTGCCATTGAAATTGCTAATTAGAAACACCTGGTCCAAATTGGCCTTGATTGTCGCTAATTAGGAAAACCTGGTCGCAATTAGCCTTGATTGTCCACACCTGTGCAACTGAAATTGTTAATTAGATACACCTGGTGCAAATTAGACTTGATTGGCCACAACTGTGTCACTGAAATTTCTAATGAGAAGCACCTGGTCCTAATAAGCCTTGATTGTTCAAACCTGTGACACTGCAATTACTAATTAGACACACCTGGTCCGAATTAACCTTGATTGGCCACACCTTAGTCACTGCAATTGCTAATTAGACGCACCTGGTTATAATTAGTCTTGATTGTCCACACCTGTGTCACTGAAATTGCTAACTAGATGCACCTGGTCTGAATTAGGCTTGATTCACCACACCTGTGTCACTGAAATTGCTAATTAGACACACGTGGTCGTAAGCAGCCTTGATTGTTCACACCTGTGTCACTGAAATTGCTAATTAGAAAAACTGGTCCTAATGAGCCTTGATTGTCCACACCTGTTTCACTGAAATTTCTAGTTAGAAACACCAGGTCATAATTAGCTTGATTGTCACTAATTTGAAACACTTGGTCGTATCTAGCCTGATTGTCCACACCTGTGTCCCTGAAATTGCAAATTTGAAATACTTGGTCCAAATTAGCCTTGATTGGTCACAGGTTTTTCACTGAAATTGCTAATTAGACGCACCTGGTCCTAATTAGCCTTGACTGTATATACCTGTGTCACTGAAATTGCTAATTAGGCGCACTTGATCCTAATTAGGATTGATTGGCCACACCTGTGTCAGAGGAATTGCTAATTAGAAAAATCTGGTTCTAATTAGCATTGGTTTTCCAAACATGTGTCACTGAAATTGATAATTAGAAACACCTGGTCCTAATTAGCATTGATTGTCGCTAGTTAGAAACACCTGGTCCAAATTAGCGTTAATTGGCCACACCTGTTTCACTGAAATTGCTAATTAGACACAGGGGGTCCTAATTAGCCTTGATTGGCCACACCTGTGTCACTGAAATAGCTAATTAGATGCACCTGGTCCTAATCAGCCTTGATTACCCACACCTGTGTCACTGGAATTGCTAATTAGAACCACCTGGTCCTAAGCAGCCTTGATTGTACACACCTGTTTCCCTGAAATTTCTAGTTAGAAACACCAGGTCATCATTAGCTTGATTGTCACAAATTTGAAACACTTGGTCCTAACTAGGCTGATTGTCCACACCTGTGTCCCTGAAATTGCTAATTAGAAGCACCTGGTCCTAATTATACTTGATTGTCGCTAATTAGAAACATCTGGTCGAAACTAGCCTTGATTGTCCACACCTGCTTCCTTGAAATTGCTAATTAGAATCACCTGTTCCAAAGAAGCCTTGATTGTCAACACCTGTGCCACTGAAATTGCTAATTAGAAACACCTGGTCCCAATTGGTCTTGATTGTCGCTAATTAGGAAAACCTGGTCGCAATTAGCCTTGATTTGCCACACCTGTGTCACTGAAATTGCTAATTAGAGGCACCTGGTCCTAATTAGCCTTGATTGGACACATCTGTGTCACTGAGATTGCTAATTAGACGCACCTGGTCCTAATTCGACTTGATTCACCATACCTGTGTCACTGAAAATGCTAATTAAAAAACCTGATCCTACTTAGCCTTGGTTGTCCACACCTGTGTCACTGAAATTGATAATTAGAAACAGCTGTTCCTAATTAGCCTTGATTGTCGCTAATTAGAAACACCTGGCCCAAATTAGCGTTGATTGGCCACACCTCTTTCAATGAAATTGCTAATTATACGCAGGAGATCCAAATTAGCCTTGATTGTCCATACCTGTGTCACTGAAATTGCTAATTAGAAAAACCTGATTGGGGCTGGAGAGGTGGCTCAAGGGTTAAGCCTCTGCCTTGCAGGCGGAAGGTCCTGAGTTCGGATCCCAGGTCCCACATATTGACGCCAGGCGGAAGCAGGAGCGGCCTGTGCTTCTGGTCCTGGTAGGGCGGAGGAGGTGGAGGCGTCCATGGTGGTTCGCAAATTCGTCCGTGTTTCTAAACACACACATACACAGACACATCCGTGGTTCTACACACACACATACACAGACACACACACACACACACAGACACACGCACGCATATACACACGCACATGCGCACAGTTGAATAAATAATAATAATAATAAAAAAATTAAAAAAAAATAGAAAAACCTGATCGTACTTAACCTTGGTTGTCCACACCTGTGTCACTGAAATTGATAATTAGAAACAGCAGGTACCAATTAGCCTTGATTGTCGCTAATTAGAAACACCTGATCGTAACTAGCCTTGATTGTCCACACCTGTGTCCCTGAAATTGCTAATTAGAAACACGTGCTCCAAATTAGCCTTGATTGGCCACACCTATGGCACGGAAATTGCTAATTAGATGCACCTGGTCATAATAAGTCAAGATTGTCCAAACCTGTGATACTGCAATTACTAATTAGACACACCTGGTCTGAATTATGCTTGATTGGCCACACCTGTGTCACTGAAATTGCTAATTAGACGCACCTGGTCCAAATTAGGCTTGATGCACCACACCTGTGTCACTGAAATTGCTAATTGGACACACATGGTCGTAATCAGCCTTGATTGTCCACACCTGTGTCACTGAAATTGCTCATTAGAAAAAACTGGTTCTAATTAGCCTTGATTGGCCACACCTGTGTCACTGAAATTACTAATTAGACGCACCTGGTTATAATTGGTCTTAATTGTCCATACCTGTGTCACTGAAATTGCTAATCAGACACACCTGGTCCGAATTACGCTTGATGCACCACACTGTGTCACTAAACTTGCTAATGAGACACACGTGGTCATAATCAGACTTGATTGTCCACACCTGTGTCACTGGAATTGCTAATTAGGAAAACTGGTTCTAATTAGCCTTGATTGGCCACACCTGTGCCACTGAAATTGCTAATTAGAAACACCTGGTCCAAATTGGCCTTGATTGGACACATCTGTGTCACTGAGATTGCTCATTAGACGCACCTGGTCCTAATTAGACTTGATTCACCATACCTGTGTCACTGAAATTGCTAATTAGAAAAACCTGATCCTACTTAGCCTTGGTTGTCCTCACCTGTGTCACTGAAATTGATAATTAGAAACAGCTGTTCCTAATTAGCCTTGATTGTTGCTAATTAGAAACACCTGGCCCAAATTAGCGTTGATTGGCCACACCTCTTTCAATGAAATTGCTAATTATACGCAGGAGATCCAAATTAGCCTTGATTGTCCATACCTGTGTCACTGAAATTGCTAATTAGAAAAACCTGATTGGGGCTGGAGAGGTGGCTCAAGGGTTAAGCCTCCGCCTTGCAGGCGGAAGGTCCTGAGTTCGGATCCCAGGTCCCACATATTGACGCCAGGCGGAAGCGGGAGCGGCCTGTGCTTCTGGTCCTGGTAGGGCGGAGGAGGTGGAGGCGTCCATGGTGGTTCGCAAATTCGTCCGTGTTTCTAAACACACACATACACAGACACATCCGTGGTTCTACACACACACATACACAGACACACACACACACACAGACACACGCACGCATATACACACGCACATGCGCACAGTTGAATAAATAATAATAATAATAAAAAAATTAAAAAAAATAGAAAAACCTGATCGTACTTAACCTTGGTTGTCCACACCTGTGTCACTGAAATTGATAATTAGAAACAGCAGGTACCAATTAGCCTTGATTGTCGCTAATTAGAAACACCTGATCGTAACTAGCCTTGATTGTCCACACCTGTGTCCCTGAAATTGCTAATTAGAAACACGTGCTCCAAATTAGCCTTGATTGGCCACACCTATGGCACGGAAATTGCTAATTAGATGCACCTGGTCATAATAAGTCAAGATTGTCCAAACCTGTGATACTGCAATTACTAATTAGACACACCTGGTCTGAATTATGCTTGATTGGCCACACCTGTGTCACTGAAATTGCTAATTAGACGCACCTGGTCCAAATTAGGCTTGATGCACCACACCTGTGTCACTGAAATTGCTAATTGGACACACATGGTCGTAATCAGCCTTGATTGTCCACACCTGTGTCACTGAAATTGCTCATTAGAAAAACTGGTTCTAATTAGCCTTGATTGGCCACACCTGTGTCACTGAAATTGCTAATTAGACGCACCTGGTTATAATTGGTCTTAATTGTCCATACCTGTGTCACTGAAATTGCTAATCAGACACACCTGGTCCGAATTACGCTTGATGCACCACAGCTGTGTCACTAAACTTGCTAATGAGACACACGTGGTCATAATCAGACTTGATTGTCCACACCTGTGTCACTAGAATTGCTAATTAGGAAAACTGGTTCTAATTATCCTTGATTGGCCACACCTGTGCCACTGAAATTGCTAATTAGAAACACCTGGTCCCAATTGCCCTTGATTGTCGCTTATTAGGAAAACCTGGTCGCAATTAGCCTTGATTTGCCACACCTGTGTCACTGAAATTGCTAATTAGAGGCACCTGGTCCTAATTAGCCTTGATTGGACACATCTGTGTCACTGAGATTGCTAATTAGAAAAACCTGATCCTACTTAGCCTTGGTTGTCCACACCTGTGTCACTGAAATTGATAATTAGAAACAGCTGTTCCTAATTAGCCTTGATTGTCGCTAATTAGATACACTTGGCCCAAATTAGTGTTGATTGGCCAAACCTCTTTCACTGAAATTGCTAATTATACGCAGGAGATCCAAATTAGTCTTGATTGGCCACAACTATGTCACTGAAATTGCTCATTAGACGCACCTGGTCTAAATTAGCCTTGATTGTCCACACCTGTGTCACTGAAATTGCTAATTAGAAAAACCTGATTGGGGCTGGAGAGGTGGCTCAAGGGTTAAGCCTCCGCCTTGCAGGCGGAAGGTCCTGAGTTCGGATCCCAGGTCCCACGTATAGACGCCAGGCGGAAGCGGGAGCGGCCTGTGCTTCTGGTCCTGGTAGGGCGGAGGAGGTGGAGGCATCCATGGTGGTTCGCAAATTCGTCCGTGTTTCTAAACACACACATACACAGACACATCCGTGGTTCTACACACACACATACACAGACACACACACACACACACAGACACGCGCATGCATATACACACGCACATGGGCACAGTTGAATAAATAATAATAATAAAAAAATTAAAAAAAAAAGAAAAACCTGATTGTACTTAGCCTTGGTTGTCCACACCTGTGTCACTGAAATTGATAATTAGAAACAGCTGTTCCTAATTAGCCTTGATTGTCGCTAATTAGAAACACCTGGCCCAAATTAGCGTTGATTGGCCACACCTCTTTCAATGAAATTGCTAATTATACGCAGGAGATCCAAATTAGCCTTGATTGTCCATACCTGTGTCACTGAAATTGCTAATTAGAAAAACCTGATTGGGGCTGGAGAGGTGGCTCAAGAGTTAAGCCTCCGCCTTGCAGGCGGAAGGTCCTGAGTTCGGATCCCAGGTCCCACATATAGACACCAGGCGGAAGCGGGAGCGGCCTGTGCTTCTGGTCCTGGTAGGGCGGAGGAGGTGGAGGCGTCCATGGTGGTTCGCAAATTCGTCCGTGTTTCTAAACACACACATACACAGACACATCCGTGGTTCTACACACACACATACACAGACACACACACACACACAGACACACGCACGCATATACACACGCACATGCGCACAGTTGATTAAATAATAATATTAATAAAAAAATAAAAAAAAAAGAAAAACCTGATCGTACTTAGCCTTGGTTGTCCACACCTGTGTCACTGAAATTGATAATTAGAAACAGCAGGTACCAATTAGCCTTGATTGTCGCTAATTAGAAACACCTGATCGTAACTAGCCTTGATTGTCCACACCTGTGTCCCTGAAATTGCTAATTAGAAACACGTGCTCCAAATTAGCCTTGATTGGCCACACCTATGGCACGGAAATTGCTAATTAGATGCACCTGGTCATAATAAGTCAAGATTGTCCAAACCTGTGATACTGCAATTACTAATTAGACACACCTGGTCTGAATTATGCTTGATTTGCCACACCTGTGTCACTGAAATTGCTAATTAGACGCACCTGGTCCAAATTAGGCTTGATGCACCACACCTGTGTCACTGAAATTGCTAATTGGACACACATGGTCGTAATCAGCCTTGATTGTCCACACCTGTGTCACTGAAATTGCTCATTAGAAAAACTGGTTCTAATTAGCCTTGATTGGCCACACCTGTGTCACTGAAATTGCTAATTAGACGCACCTGGTTATAATTGGTCTTAATTGTCCATACCTGTGTCACTGAAATTGCTAATCAGACACACCTGTTCCGAATTACGCTTGATGCACCACACTGTGTCACTAAACTTGCTAATGAGACACACGTGGTCATAATCAGACTTGATTGTCCACACCTGTGTCACTGGAATTGCTAATTAGGAAAACTGGTTCTAATTAGCCTTGATTGGCCACACCTGTGCCACTGAAATTGCTAATTAGAAACACCTGGTCCCAATTGCCCTTGATTGTCGCTTATTAGGAAAACCTGGTCGCAATTAGCCTTGATTTGCCACACCTGTGTCACTGAAATTGCTAATTAGAGGCACCTGGTCCTAATTAGCCTTGATTGGACACATCTGTGTCACTGAGATTGCTAATTAGAAAAACCTGATCCTACTTAGCCTTGGTTGTCCACACCTGTGTCACTGAAATTGATAATTAGAAACAGCTGTTCCTAATTAGCCTTGATTGTCGCTAATTAGATACACTTGGCCCAAATTAGTGTTGATTGGCCAAACCTCTTTCACTGAAATTGCTAATTATACGCAGGAGATCCAAATTAGCCTTGATTGGCCACAACTATGTCACTGAAATTGCTCATTAGACGCACCTGGTCTAAATTAGCCTTGATTGTCCACACCTGTGTCACTGAAATTGCTAATTAGAAAAACCTGATTGGGGCTGGAGAGGTGGCTCAAGGGTTAAGCCTCCGCCTTGCAGGCGGAAGGTCCTGAGTTCGGATCCCAGGTCCCACATATAGACACCAGGCGGAAGCGGGAGCGGCCTGTGCTTCTGGTCCTGGTAGGGCGGAGGAGGTGGAGGCGTCCATGGTGGTTCGCAAATTCGTCCGTGTTTCTAAACACACACATACACAGACACATCCGTGGTTCTACACACACACATACACAGACACACACACACACACAGACACACGCACGCATATACACACGCACATGCGCACAGTTGATTAAATAATAATATTAATAAAAAAAATAAAAAAAAAAGAAAAACCTGATCGTACTTAGCCTTGGTTGTCCACACCTGTGTCACTGAAATTGATAATTAGAAACAGCAGGTACCAATTAGCCTTGATTGTCGCTAATTAGAAACACCTGATCGTAACTAGCCTTGATTGTCCACACCTGTGTCCCTGAAATTGATAATTAGAAACACGTGCTCCAAATTAGCCTTGATTGGCCACACCTATGGCACGGAAATTGCTAATTAGATGCACCTGGTCATAATAAGTCAAGATTGTCCAAACCTGTGATACTGCAATTACTAATTAGACACACCTGGTCTGAATTATGCTTGATTGGCCACACCTGTGTCACTGAAATTGCTAATTAGACGCACCTGGTCCAAATTAGGCTTGATGCACCACACCTGTGTCACTGAAATTGCTAATTGGACACACATGGTCGTAATCAGCCTTGATTGTCCACACCTGTGTCACTGAAATTGCTCATTAGAAAAACTGGTTCTAATTAGCCTTGATTGGCCACACCTGTGTCACTGAAATTGCTAATTAGACGCACCTGGTTATAATTGGTCTTAATTGTCCATACCTGTGTCACTGAAATTGCTAATCAGACACACCTGGTCCGAATTACGCTTGATGCACCACACTGTGTCACTAAACTTGCTAATGAGACACACGTGGTCATAATCAGACTTGATTGTCCACACCTGTGTCACTGGAATTGCTAATTAGGAAAACTGGTTCTAATTAGCCTTGATTGGCCACACCTGTGCCACTGAAATTGCTAATTAGAAACACCTGGTCCCAATTGCCCTTGATTGTCGCTAATTAGGAAAACCTGGTCACAATTAGCCTTGATTTGCCACACCTGTGTCACTGAAATTGCTAATTAGAGGCACCTGGTCCTAATTAGCCTTGATTGGACACATCTGTGTCACTGAGATTGCTAATTAGAAAAACCTGATCCTACTTAGCCTTGGTTGTCCACACCTGTGTCACTGAAATTGATAATTAGAAACAGCTGTTCCTAATTAGCCTTGATTGTCGCTAATTAGATACACTTGGCCCAAATTAGTGTTGATTGGCCAAACCTCTTTCACTGAAATTGCTAATTATACGCAGGAGATCCAAATTAGCCTTGATTGGCCACAACTATGTCACTGAAATTGCTCATTAGACGCACCTGGTCTAAATTAGCCTTGATTGTCCACACCTGTGTCACTGAAATTGCTAATTAGAAAAACCTGATCGGGGCTGGAGAGGTGGCTCAAGGGTTAAGCCTCCGCCTTGCAGGCGGAAGGTCCTGAGTTCGGATCCCAGGTCCCACTTATAGACGCCAGGCGGAAGCGGGAGCGGCCTGTGCTTCTGGTCCTGGTAGGGCGGAGGAGGTGGAGGCGTCCATGGTGGTTCGCAAATTCGTCCGTGTTTCTAAACACACACATACACAGACACATCCGTGGTTCTACACACACACATACACAGACACACACACACACAGACACACGCACGCATATACACACGCACATGCGCACAGTTGATTAAATAATAATAATAATAAAAAAAATTAAAAAAAAAAAGAAAAACCTGATCGTACTTAGCCTTGGTTGTCCACAGCTGTGTCACTGAAATTCATAATTATAAACAGCTGTTCCTAATTAGCCTTGATTGTCGCTAATTAGAAACACCTGGCCCAAATTAGCGTTGATAGGCCACACCTCTTTCACTGAAATTGCTAATTAGACGCAGGTGGTCCTAATTAGTCTTGATCGGTCACACCTATGTTACTGAAATTGCTAATTAGCTGCACGAGGTCCTGATCAGCCTTGATGGTCCACACCTGTGTCACTGAAATTGCTAATGAGAAGCACCTGGTCCTAATTAGCCTTGAGTGTCCAAACCTGTGACACTGCAATTACTAAGTAGACACACCTGGTCCGAATTAGCCTTGATTGGCCACACCTGTGTCACTGAAATTGCTAATCACACACACCTGGTCTGAATTAGGCTTGATGCACCACACCTGTGTCACTAAATTGCTAATGAGACACACATGGTCGTAATCAGCCTTGATTGTCCACACCTGTGTCACTGAAATTGCTCATTAGAAAAACTGGTTCTAATTAGCCTTGATTGGCCACACCTGTGTCACTGAAATTGCTAATTAGAAGCACCTGGTCCTAATTAGCCTTGATTGGCCATACTTGTGTCACTGAAATTCCTAATTAGAGGCACCTGGTCCTAATGAGCCTTGATTGTCCAAACCTGTGTCAATGAAATTGGTAATTAGGTGCACCTGGTCCAAAAGAGCCTTGATTGGCCACACCTGTGTCACTGAAATTGCTAATTAGAGGCACCTGGTCCTAATGAGCCTTGATTGTCCAAACCTGTGTCAATGAAATTGGTAATTAGGTGCACCTGGTCCTAAATAGCCTTGATTGGCCACACCTGTGTAACTGAAATTGCTAATTAGAAGTAACCGGTCCTAATTAGCCTTGATTGGCCACACCTGTGTCAGAGAAATTGCTAATTACAAGCACGTGGGCATAATTAGCCTTGATTGTTCAAACCTGTGTCACTGCAATTCCTAATTAGACACACCTCGTCTGAATTATCCTTGATTGGCCACACCTGTGTCACTGAAATTGCTAATTAGACGCACATGGTCCGAATTTGCCTTGATTGGCCACACCTGTGTCACTGACATTGCTAATTAGATGCACCTGTTCCGAATTAGGCTTGATTCACCACACCTGTGTCACTGAAATTGTTAATTAGATGCACGTGGTCCTAATCAGCCTTGATTGTCCACACCTGTGTTGCTGAAAGTGCTAACTAGAAAAACCTGGTCCTAATTAGCCTTGATTTTCCACACCTGTTTCACTGAAATTGCTAATTGGAAAAACCTGGTCCTACATAGCCTTGGTTGTCCACACCTCTGTCACTGAAATTGATAATTAGAAACAGCTGTTCCTAATTATCCCTGATTGTCACAAATTAGAAACACCTGGCCCAAATTACCCTTGATTGGCCACACCTATGTCACTGAAATGGCTAATTAGATGCACGAGGTACTGATCAGACTAGATTGTCCACACTGTGTCACTGAAATTGCTAATTAGAAGCTCCTGGTCCTAATTAGCCTTTTTTGTCTACACCTATGTCTCTGAAATTGCTAATTTGAAACACCAAGTCCTAATTAGCCTTGATTGTCGCTAATTAGAAACACCTGATCAAAACTAGCCTTGATGGTCCACACCTGTTTCCCTGAAATTGCTAATTAGAAACACCTGGTCGTAATTGGCCTTGATTGTCCACAACTGTGTCACTGAAATTGCTAATTAGAAGCACCAGGTCCTAATTATCCTTGATTGTCGCTAATTAGAAACACCTGGTCGAAACTAGCCTTGATTGTCCACACCTGTTTCCTTGAAATTGCTAATTACAATCACCTGTTCCAAATAAACGTTGATTGTCAACGCCTGTGTCACTGAAATTGCTAATTAGAAACACCAGGTCGTAATTAGCCTTCATTGTCGCTAATTAGGAAAACCTGGTCGCAATTAGCCTTGATTGTCCACATCTGTGTAACTGAAATTGTCAATTAAATGCACCTGGTCATAATTAGCCTTGATGTCCAAACCTGTGTCATTGAAATTGCTTATTGGAAAAACCTGGTCCTACATAGCTTTGGTTGTCCACACCTCTGTCACGGAAATTGATAATTAGAAACACCTGTTCCTAATTAGCCCTGATTGTCACAAATTAGAAACACCTGGCCCAAATTACCCTTGATTGGCCAAACCTATGTCACTGAAATTGCTAATTAGATGCACGAGGTCCTGATCAGACTTGATTGTCCACACTGTGACACTGAAATTGCTAATTAGAAGCACCTGGTCCTAATTAGCCTTGATTGTCTACACCTATGTCTCTGAAATTGCTAATTTGAAACACCAAGTCCTAATTAGCCTTGATTGTCGCTAATTAGAAACACCTGATCGAAACTAGCCTTGATTGTCCACACCTGTTTCCCTGAAATTGCTAATTAGAAAAACCTGGTCGTAATTGGCCTTGATTGTCCACAACTGTGTCACTGAGAATGTTAATTAGAAACACCTGTTTCAATTTAGGCTTGATTGGATACACCTGTGTCACTGAAAATAGTAATTGGAAGCACCTGGTCCTATTTATTCTTGATTGGCCACACCTGTGTCTCTGAAATTGCTAATTAGATGCACCTGGTCTTAATTAGCCTTGATTGTCCATACTGTGTCACTGCAATTGTTAATTAGAGGCATCTGGTCATAATTAGTCTTGATGTCCAAACCAGTGTCAGTGAAATTGCTAATTATACGCATCTGGTCCTAATTAGACTTGATTGTATATACCTGTGTCACTGAAATTGCTAATTAGACACACCTGATCCTAATTAGGATTGATTGGACACAGCTGTGTCAGAGAAATTACTAATCAGAAAAACCTGGTGCTAATTAGCATTGGTTGTCCAAACTTGTGTCACTGAAATTGATAATTAGGAACACCTGGTCCTAATTAGCGTTGATTGTCGCTACTTAGAAACACCTGGTCCAAATTAGCGTTAATTGGCCACACCTCTTTCACTGATATTGCTAATTAGACACAGGTGGTCCTAATTAGCCTTGATTGGCCACACCTGTGTAACTGAAATTACTAATTAGACGCACCTGGTCCTAATCAGCCTTGATTGTTCACACTGTGTCACTGGAATTGATAATTAGAACCACCTGGTCCTAATTAGCCTTGATTGTCCCTAATTTGGAATAACTGGTCGCAATTAACCTTGATTGTCCACACCTGTGTCACTGAAATTGTTAATTAGATACACCTGGTCCTAATTAGCCTTGATTGGCCACACCTGGGTCACTGAAATTGCTAATTAGAAGCACCTGGTCCTAATTAGCCTTGATTGACCACACCTGTGTCACTGAAATTGCTAATTAGAACCACCTGGTCCTAATTAGCCTTGTTTGTCCACACCGATGTCTCTGAAATTGCTAATTTGAAACACCGGGTCCTAATTAGCCTTGATTGTCCCTAATTTGGAATAACTGGTCGCAATTAGCCTTGAATGTCCACACCTGTGTCACTGAAATTGTTAATTAGATACACCTGGTCCTAATTAGCCTTGATTGGCCACACCTGTGTCACTGAAATTGCTAATAAGAAGCACCTGGTCCTAATTAGCCTTGATTGGCCATACTTGTGTCACTGAAATTGCTAATTAGAGGCAAATGGTAATAATGAGCCTTGATTGTCCAAACCTCTGTCAATGAAACTGGTAATTAGGTGCACCTGGTCCTAAAGAGCCTTGATTGGCCACACCTGTGTCATTGAAATTTCTAATTAGAGGCACCTGGTCCTACTGAGCCTTGATTGTCCAAACCTGTGTCAATGAAATTGGTAATTAGGTGCACCTGGTACTAAATAGCCTTGATTGGCCACACCTGTGTCACTGAAATTGCTAATTAGAAGCACCTGGTCCTAATTAGCCTTGATTGGCCACACCTGTGTCAGAGAAATTGCTAATCACAAGCACGTGGGCATCATTAGCCTTGATTGTTCAACCCTGTTTCACTGCAATTCCTAATTAGATGCACCTGCTCTGAATTTTCCTTGATTGGCCACCCTTGTGTCACTGAAATTGCTAATTAGACGCATGTGTTCCTAAGCAGCCTTGATTGTCCACACCTTGTCACTGAAATTACTAATTAGAAAAACTGGTCCTAATGAGTCTTGATTGTCCACACCTGTGTCACTGAATTTTCTAGTTAGAAACACCAGGTCATAATTAGCTGGATTGTCACTTATTTGAAACACTTGGTCGTAACTAGCCTGATTGTCCACAACTGTGTCCCTGAAATTGCTAATTGGAAAAACCTGATCCTACATTGACGTGGTTGTCCACACCTGTGTCACTGAAATGGATAAAGAAAAACCAGGTGCTTATTAGCCTTGATTGTTCCTAATTAGAAACACCTGGTCGTAACTGCCCATGATTGGCCACACCTCTTTCACTGAAATGGCTAATTAGACGCAGGTGGTCCTAATTAGACTTGATTGTCCACACCTGTGTCACTGAAATTGCTAATTAGACGCTGGTCGTCCTAATCAGCATTGATTGTCCAGACCTGTGCCACTGAAAGTGCTAATTAGAAAAACCTGGTCCTGATTATCCTTGATTGTCCACACCTGTGTTACTGAAATTGCTAATTGGAAAAACCTGGTCCTACATAGCCTTGGTTGTCCACACCTGTATCACTGAAATTGCTAATTAGATACACGAGGTCCTAATTAGTCTTGATTGTCCACACCTGTGCCACTGAAATTGCTAATTGGAAAAACCTGGTCCTTCATAGTCTTGGTTGTCCACACCTGTGTCACTGAAATTGATAAAGAAGCACCAGGTGCTAATTTGCCTTGATTGTTGCTAATTAGAAACGCCTGGTCCTAACTGGCCTTGATTGGCCACACCTCTTTCACTGAAATGGCTAATTAGATGCAGGCAGTCCTAATTAGCCTTGATTGACAACACCTGTGTCAATGAAATTGCTAATTAGAAGCACCTGGTCCTACATAGCCTTGATTGTCCAAGCCTGTGTCACTTTAATTGCTAATTAGAAACACCAGGTCGTAATTAGCCTTCATTGTCGCTAATTAGAAACACCTGGTCAAAATTATCGTTGATTGTCCACACCTGTGTCACTGAAATTTCTAATTAGACCCACGTGGTCCTAATTTGCGTTGATTGGCCACACCTGTGTCACTGAAATTGCTAATTAGAAGCACCAGGTCCTAATTATCCTTGATTGTCGCTAATTAGAAACACCTGGTCGAAACTAGCCTTAATTATCCACACCTGTTTCCTTGAAATTGCTAATTACAATCACCTGTTCCAAATAAACTTTGATTGTCAACGCCTGTGTCACTGAAATTGCTAATTAGAAACACCAGGTCGTAATTAGCCTTCATTGTCGCTAATTAGGAAAACCTGGTCGCAATTAGCCTTGATTGTCCACATCTGTGTAACTGAAATTGTCAATTAAATGCACCTGGTCATAATTAGCCTTGATGTCCAAACCTGTGTCAGTGCAATTGCTAATTATACGCATCTGGTCCTAATTAGACTTGATTGTATATACCTGTGTCACTGAAATTGTTATTAGATGTACCTGATCGTAATTAGGATTGATTGGCCACAGCTGTGTCAGAGAAATTACTAATTAGAAAAACCTGGTCCTAATTAGCATTGGTTGTCCAAACCTGTGTCATTGAAATTGATAATTATTAACACCTGGTCCAAATTAGCGTTAATTGGCCTCACCTCTTTCACTGAAATTGCTAATTAGACACTGGTGGTCCTAATTAGCCTTGATTGGCCACACTTGTGTCACTGAAATTGCTAATTAGACGCACCTGGTCCTAATCAGCCTTGATTGTCCACACCTGTGTCACTGGAATTGCTAATCAGAACTACCTGGTCCTAATTAGCCTTGTTTGTCCACACCTATGTCTCTGAAATTGCTAATTTGAAACACCGGGTCCTAATTAGCTTTGATTGTCCCTAATTTGGAATAACTGGTCGCAATTAGCCTTGATTGTCCACACCTGTGTCACTGAAATTGTTAATTAGATACACCTGGTCCTAATTAGCCTTGATTGGACACACCTGTGTCACTGAAATTGCTAATTAGAAGCACCTGGTCCTAATTAGCCTTGATTGGCCATACTTGTGTCACTGAAATTGCTAATTAGAGGCACCTGGTCCTAATGAGCCTTGATTGTCCAAACCTGTGTCAATGAAATTGGTAATTAGGTGCACCTGGTCCTAAAGAGCCTTGATTGGCCACACCTGTGTCACTGAAATTGCTAATTAGAGGCACCTGGTCCTAATGAGCCTTGATTGTCCAAACCTGTGTCAATGAAATTGGTAATTAGGTGCACCTGGTCCTAAATAGCCTTGACTGGCCACACCTGTGTCACTGAAATTGCTAATTAGAAGCACCTGGTCCTAATTAGCCTTGATTGGCCACACCTGTGTCAGAGAAATTGCTAATTACAAGCACGTGGGCATAATTAGCCTTGATTGTTCAAACCTGTGTCACTGCAATTCCTAATTAGACGCACCTGGTCTGAATTATCCTTGATTGGCCAAAACTGTGCCACTGAAATTGCTAATTAGACGCACATGGTCCGAATTTGCCTTGATTGGCCACACCTGTGTCACTGACATTGCTAATTAGACGCACCTGTTCCAAATTAGGCTTGATTCACCACACCTGTGTCACTGAAATTGCTAATTAGATGCACATGGTCCTAATCAGCCTTGATTGTCCACACCTGTGTCACTAAAAGTGCTAACTAGAAAAACCTGGTCCTAATTAGCCTTGATTGTCCACACCTGTGTCATTGAAATTGCTAATTGGAAAAACCTGGTCCTACATAGCCTTGGTTGTCCACACCTCTGTCACGGAAATTGATAATTAGAAACACCTGTTCCTAATTAGCCCTGATTGTCACAAATTAGAAACACCTGGCCCAAATTACCCTTGATTGGCCAAACCTATGTCACTGAAATTGCTAATTAGATGCACGAGGTCCTGATCAGACTTGATTGTCCACACTGTGACACTGAAATTGCTAATTAGAAGCACCTGGTCCTAATTAGCCTTGATTGTCTACACCTATGTCTCTGAAATTGCTAATTTGAAACACCAAGTCCTAATTAGCCTTGATTGTCGCTAATTAGAAACACCTGATCGAAACTAGCCTTGATTGTCCACACCTGTTTCTCTGAAATTGCTAATTAGAAAAACCTGGTCGTAATTGGCCTTGATTGTCCACAACTATGTCACTGAGAATGTTAATTAAAAACACCTGTTTCAATTTAGGCTTGATTTCATACACCTGTGTCACTAAAATTAGTAATTGGAAGCACCTGGTCCTATTTATTCTTGATTGGCCACACCTGTGTCTCTGAAATTGCTAATTAGATGCACCTGGTCTTAATTAGCCTTGATTATCCATACTGTGTCACTGCAATTGTTAATTAGAGGCACCTGGTCATAATTAGTCTTGATGTCCAAACCTGTGTCAGTGAAATTGCTAACTATACGCATCTGGTCCTAATTAGACTTGATTGTACATACCTGTGTCACTGAAATTGCTAATTAGACACACCTGATCCTAATTAGGATTGATTGGCCACACCTGTGTCAGAGAAATTGCTAATTAGAAAAACCTGGTCCTAATTAGCCTTGGTTGTCCAAAACTGTGTCACTGAAATTGATAATTAGAAACACCTGGTACTAATTAGCGTTGATTGTCGCTAGCTAGAAACACATGTTCAAAATTAGCGTTAATTGGCCACACCTGTTTCACTGAAATTGCTAATTAGACACAGGTGGTCCTAATTAGCCTTGATTGGCCACACCTGTGTCACTGAAATTGCTAATTAGAAGCACCTGGTCCTAATTATACTTGATTGTCGCTAATTAGAAACATCTGGTCGAAACTAGCCTTGATTGTCCACACCTGTTTCCTTCAAATTGCTAATTAGAATTACCTGTTCCAAAGAAGCCTTGATTGTCAACACCTGTGCCACTGAAATTGCTAATTAGAAACACCTGGTCCCAATTGGCCTTGATTGTCGCTAATTAGGAAAACCTGGTCGCAATTAGCCTTGATTTGCCACACCTGTGTCACTAAAATTGCTAATTAGAGGCACCTGGTCCTAATTAGCCTTGATTGGACACATCTGTGTCACTGAGATTGCTAATTAGACGCACCTGGCCCTAATTAGACTTGATTCACCATACCTGTGTCACTGAAATTGCTAATTAGAAAAACCTGATCCTACTTAGCCTTGGTTGTCCACACCTGTGTCACTGAAATTGATAATTAGAAACAGCTGTTCCTAATTAGCCTTGATTGTTGCTAATTAGAAACACTTGGCCCAAATTAGTGTTGATTGGCCAAACCTCTTTCACTGAAATTGCTAATTATACGCAAGAGATCCAAATTAGCCTTGATTGGCCACAACTATGTCACTGAAATTGCTCATTAGACGCACCTGGTCTTAATTAGCCTTGATTGTCCACACCTGTGTCACTGAAATTGCTAATTAGAAAAACCTGATTGGGGCTGGAGAGGTGGCTCAAGAGTTAAGCCTCCGCCTTGCAGGCGGAAGGTCCTGAGTTCGGATCCCAGGTCCCACGTATAGACGTCCGGGCGGAAGCAGGAGCGGCCTGTGCTTCTGGTCCTGGTAGGGCAGAGGAGGTGGAGGCGTCCATGGTGGTTCGCAAATTCGTCCGTGTTTCTAAGCACACACATACACAGACACATCCGTGGTTCTACACACACACATACACAGACACACACACACACACAGACACACGCACGCATATACACACGCACATGCGCACAGTTGAATAAATAATAATAATAATAAAAAAATTAAAAAAAAAGAAAAACCTGATCGTACTTAGCCTTGGTTGTCCACACCTGTGTCACTGAAATTGATAATTAGAAACAGCAGGTACCAATTAGCCTTGATTGTCGCTAATTAGAAACACCTGATCGTAACTAGCCTTGATTGTCCACACCTGTGTCCCTGAAATTGATAATTAGAAACACGTGCTCCAAATTAGCCTTGATTGGCCACACCTATGGCACGGAAATTGCTAATTAGATGCACCTGGTCATAATAAGTCAAGATTGTCCAACCTGTGATACTGCAATTACTAATTAGACACACCTGGTCTGAATTATGCTTGATTGGCCACACCTGTGTCACTGAAATTGCTAATTAGACGCACCTGGTCCAAATTAGGCTTGATGCACCACACCTGTGTCACTGAAATTGCTAATTGGACACACATGGTCGTAATCAGCCTTGATTGTCCACACCTGTGTCACTGAAATTGCTCATTAGAAAACTGGTTCTAATTAGCCTTGATTGGCCACACCTGTGTCACTGAAATTGCTAATTAGACGCACCTGGTTATAATTGGTCTTAATTGTCCATACCTGTGTCACTGAAATTGCTAATCAGACACACCTGGTCCGAATTACGCTTGATGCACCACAGCTGTGTCACTAAACTTGCTAATGAGACACACGTGGTCATAATCAGACTTGATTGTCCACACCTGTGTCACTGGAATTGCTAATTAGGAAAACTGGTTCTAATTAGCCTTGATTGGCCACACCTGTGCCACTGAAATTGCTAATTAGAAACACCTGGTCCCAATTGCCCTTGATTGTCGCTAATTAGGAAAACCTGGTCACAATTAGCCTTGATTTGCCACACCTGTGTCACTGAAATTGCTAATTAGAGGCACCTGGTCCTAATTAGCCTTGATTGGACACATCTGTGTCACTGAGATTGCTAATTAGAAAAACCTGATCCTACTTAGCCTTGGTTGTCCACACCTGTGTCACTGAAATTGATAATTAGAAACAGCTGTTCCTAATTAGCCTTGATTGTCGCTAATTAGAAACACTTGGCCCAAATTAGTGTTGATTGGCCAAACCTCTTTCACTGAAATTGCTAATTATACGCAGGAGATCCAAATTAGCCTTGATTGGCCACAACTATGTCACTGAAATTGCTCATTAGACGCACCTGGTCTAAATTAGCCTTGATTGTCCACACCTGTGTCACTGAAATTGCTAATTAGAAAAACCTGATTGGGGCTGGAGAGGTGGCTCAAGAGTTAAGCCTCCGCCTTGCAGGCGGAAGGTCCTGAGTTCGGATCCCAGGTCCCACATATAGACACCAGGCGGAAGCGGGAGCGGCCTGTGCTTCTGGTCCTGGTAGGGCGGAGGAGGTGGAGGCGTCCATGGTGGTTCGCAAATTCGTCCGTGGTTCTACACACACACATACACAGACACACACACACACACAGACACGCGCACGCATATACACACGCACATGCGCACAGTTGAATAAATAATAATAATAATAATAAAAAAATTAAAAAAAAAAAGAAAAACCTGATCGTACTTAGCCTTGGTTGTCCACACCTGTGTCACTGAAATTGATAATTAGAAACAGCTGTTCCTAATTAGCCTTGATTGTCGCTAATTAGAAACACCTGGCCCAAATTAGCGTTGATAGGCCACACCTCTTTCACTGAAATTGCTAATTAGACGCAGGTGTTCCTAAATAGCCTTGATTGGTCACACCTGTGTCACTGAAATTGCTATTTAGACGCACCTGTCCCGAATTAGGCTTGAATCACCACACTTGTGTCACTGAAATTGCTAATTAGATGCACGTGTCCTAATCAGCCTTGATTGTCCACACCTGTGTCACTAAAATTGCTAATTAGACGCTGGTGGTCCTAATCAGCATTGATTGTCCAGACTTGTGTCACTGAAATTGCTAATTAGAAACACCTGGTCCTAATTAGCCTTCATTGGCCACACCTGTGTCAGAGAAATTGCTAATTAGAAGCACGTGGGCATAATTATCATTGATTGGCCACACCTGTGTCACTGAAATTGCCAATTAGACTCACCTGGTCCTAATTAGCCTTGATTGTTCAAACCTGTGTCACTGCAATTCCTAATTAGACGCACATGGTCCGAATTATCCTTGATTGGCCACAACTGTGCCACTGTAACTGCTAATTAGACGCACATGGTCCAAATTTGCCTTGATTGGAAACACCTGTGTCTCTGAAATTGCTAATTAGACGCACCTGTTCTGAATTAGGCTTGATTCACCACACCTGTGTCATTGAAATTGCTAATTAAACGCACGTGGTCCTAATCAGCCTTGGTTGTCCACACCTGTGTCACTGAAATTGCTAATTAGAACCACCTAGTCCTAATTAGCCTTGGTTGTCCACACCTATGTCTCTGAAATTGCTAATTTGAAACACCAGGTGCTAATTAGCCTTGATTGTCACTAATTAGAAACACCTGGTCAAAACTAGAGTTGATTGTCCACACATATTTCCCTGAAATTTCTAATTAGAAACAACTGGTCCAAACTAGCCTTGATTGTCTACAACTATGCCACTGAAATTGATAATTAGACGACTTGGTCCTAATTATCCTTGATTGTCCACACCTGTGCCACTGAAATTGCTAATTGGAAAAACCTGGTCCTACATAGACTTGGTTGTCCACACCTGTGTCACTGAAATTGATAAGGAAACACCAGTTGCTAATTAGCCTTGATTGTTGGTAATTAGAAACACCTGGCCATAACTGGCCTTGATTGGCCACACCTCTTTTACTGAAATGGCTAATTAGACACAGGTGTTCCTAATTAGCCTTGATTGTCCACACCTGTGTCAGTGAAATTGCTAATTAGACGCTGGTGGTCCTAATCAGCATCGATTGTCCAGACTTGTGTCACTGAAATTGCTAATTAGAAGCACCTGGTCCTAATTAGCCTTGATTGTCCACACCTGTGTCAGAGAAATTCCTAATTAGAAGCACGTGGGCATAATTATCCTTGATTGGCCACACCTGTGTCACTGAAATTGCTAATTAGACACAGGAGGTCGTAATTAGCCTTGATTGTCCACCTCTGTGTCACTGAAATTGCTAATTGGAAAAACCTGGTCCTACATAGCCTTCGTTGTCCACACCTGTGTCACTGAAATTGATAAAGAAACACCAGGTGCTAATTTGCCTTGATTGTTGCTAATTAGAAACACCTGGTCATAACTGGCCTTGAATGGCCAAACCTCTTTCACTGAAATGACTAAATAGACGCAGGCGGTCCTAATTAGCCTTGATTGTCCACACTGTGTCACTGAAATTGCTAATTAGAAGCACCTGGTCCTAATAAGCCTTGATTGGCCACACCTGTGTCACTGGAATTGCTAAATAGAACCACCTGGTTCTTATTAGACTTGTTTATCCACACCTATGTCTCTGAAATTGCTAATTTGAAACACCAGGTGCTAATTAGCCTTGATTGTCACTGATTAGAAACAACTGGTCTAACTAGACTTGATTGTCCACACCTGTTTCCCTCAAATTTCTAATTAGAAACACCTGGTCCAAACTAGCCTAGATTGTCCACACCTGTGCCACTGAAATTGCTAGTTAGACCAACCTGGTTCTAATTAGACTTGATTGTCCACACCTGTGTCACTGAAATTACTAATTAGAAAACTGGTCCTTATTAGCCTTGATTGTCCACACCTATGTCTCTGAAATTGGTAATTTGAAACACCAGGTGCTAATTAGCCTTGATTGTCACTAATTAGAAACACCTGGTCAAAACTAGACTTGATTGTCCACACCTGTTTCCCTGAAATTTCTAATTAGAAACACCTGGTCCATACTAGCCTTGATTGTCCACACCTGTGCCACTGAAATTGCTAATTGGAAAAACCTGGTCCTACATAGACTTGGTTGTCCACACCTGTGTCACTGAAATTGATAAAGAAACACCAGGTGCTAATTAGCCTTGATTGTTGGTAACTAGAAACACCTGGCCGTAACTGGCCTTGATTGGCCACACCTCTTTTACTGAAATGGCTAATTAGACACAGGTGTTCCGATTTAGACTTTATTGTCCGCACCTGTGTCACTGAAATTGCTAATTAGACGCTGGTGGTCCTAATCAGCATTGATTGTCTAGACCTGCATCACTGAAAGTGCTAATTGGAAAAACCTGGTCGTAATTAGCCTTGATCACGTCTGTGTCACTGAAATTGCTAATTGGAAAAACCTGGTCCTACATAGCCTTGGTTGTACACACCTGTGTCACTGAAATTGATAAAGGACACCAGGTGCTAATTTGCCTTGATTGTTGCGAATTAGAAACACCTGGCCCTAACTGGCCTTGATTGGCCAAACCTCTTTCACTGAAATGACTAATTAGACACAGGAGGTCCTAATTAGCCTTGATTGGCCACACCTGTGTCAGAGAAATTGCTAATTAGAAGCACGTGGGCATAATTATCCTTGATTGGCCACACCTGTGTCACTGAAATTGCTAATTAGACGCACCTGGTCCGAATTAGCCTTGATTGTTCAAACCTGTGTCACTACAATTCCTAATTAGACACACCTGGTCTGAATTATCCTTGATTGGCCACAACTGTGCCACTGAAATTGCTAATTAGACGCACATGGTCCAAACTTGCCTTGATTGGCCACACCTGTTTCACTGACATTGCTAATTCAATGCACCTGTTCCAAATTAGGCTTGATTCACCACACCTGTGTCACTGAAATTGCTACTTAGATGCACGTGGTCCTAATCAGCCTTGATTGTCCACACCTGTGTCACTGGAATTGCTAATTAGAACCACCTGGTCCTTATTAGACTTGATTGTACACACCTATGTCTCTGAACTTGCTAATTTGAAACACCAGGTGTTAATTAGCCTTGATTGTCACTAATTAGAAACACCTGGTCGAAACTAGACTGGATTGTCCACACCTGTTTCCCTCAAATTTCTAATTAGAAACACTTGGTCCAAACTAGCCTTGATTGCCCACACCTGTGCCACTGAAATTGCTAATCAGACCAACCTGGTCCTAATTAGACTTGATTGTCCACACCTGTGTCACTGAAATTACTAATTAGAAAAACTGGTCCTAATTAGCCTTGATTGTCCACAACTATGTCTCTGAAATTGCTAATTTGAAACACCAGGTGCTAATTAGCCTTGATTGTCACTAATTAGAAACACCTGGTCGAAACTAGACTTGATTGTCCACACCTGTTTCCCTGAAATTTCTAATTAGAAACACCTGGTCCAAACTAGCCTTGATTGTCCACACCTGTGCCACTGAAAGTGCTATTTGGAAAAACCTGGTCCTACATAGACTTGGTTGTCCACACCTGTGTCACTGAAATTGATAAAGAAACACCAGATGCTAATTAGCCTTGATTGTTGGTAATTAGAAACACCTGGCCGTAACTGGCCTTCATTGGCCACACCTCTTTTACTGAAATGGCTAATTAGACGCAGGTGTTCCTGATTAGCCTTGATTGTCCACACCTGTTCCACTGAAACTGCTAATTAGACCAACCGGGTCCTAATTATACTTGATTGTCCACACCTGTGTCACTGAAATTACTAATTAGAAAAACTGGTCCTAATGAGTCTTGATTGTCCACACCTGTGTCACTGAATTTTCTTGTTAGAAACACCAGGTCATAATTAGCTTGATTGTCACTTATTTGAAACACTTGGTCATAACTAGCCTGATTGTCCACACCTGTGTCCCTGAAATTGCTCATTTGAAACACTTGGTCCAAATTAGCCTTGATTGGTCACACCTTTTGCACTGAAATTGCTAATTAGACGCACCTGGTCCTAATTAGCCCTTATTGGCCAAACATGTATCCATGAAATTGCTAATCTGATGCACCTGGTAGAAATTGGCCTTGATTGGCTACACCTGTGACACTGAAATTGCTAATTAGTCGCACGTGGTCCTAAGTAGCCTTGATTGACTATACCTTTTTCACTGAAATTGCTAATTAGACGCACTTGATCCTTATTAGGATTGATTGGCCACACCTGTGTTTCAGAAATTGCTAATTAGAAAAACCTGGTCCTAATTAGCCTTGGTGTCCACACCTGTGTCACTGAAATTGCTAATTTGAAACACCTAGTCCTCATTAGCCTTGATTGTCCACACCTATGTCTCTGAAATTGCTAATTTGAAACACCAGGTTCTAATTAGCCTTGATTGTCACTAATTAGAAACATCTGGTCAAAACTAGAGTTGATTGTCCACACATGTTTCCCTGAAATTTCTAATTAGAAACAACTGGTCTAAACTAGCCTTGATTGTCTACAACTGTACCACTGAAATTGATAATTAGACGACTTGGTCCTAATTATCCTTGATTGTCCACACCTGTGCCACTGAAATTGCTAATTGGAAAAACCTGGTCCTACATAGACTTGGTTGTCCACACCTGTGTCACTGAAATTGATAAAGAAACACGAGGTGCTAATTAGCCTTGATTGTTGGTAATTAGAAACACCTGGCCATCACTGGCCTTGATTGGCCACAACTCTTTTACTGAAATGGCTAATTAGACGCAGGTGTTCCTAATTAGCCTTGATTGTCCACACCTGTGTCACTGAAATTGCTAATTAGACGCTGGTGGTCCTAATCAGCATTAATTGTCCAGACCTGAGTCACAGAAAGTGCTAATTAGAAAAACCTGGTCCTAATTAGCCTTGATTGTCCACACCTGTGTCACTGAAATTGCTAATTAGAAAAACCTGGACTTAATTAGCCTTGATTGTCCACACCTTTGCCACTGAAATTGCTAATTAGAAACACCAGGTCGTAATTAGCCTTCATTTTCGCTAATTACAAACACCTGGTCAAAATTAGCGCTGATAGGCCACACCTGGGTCACTAAAATTGCTAATTAGACACAGGAGGTCCTAATTAGCCTTGATTGTCCACCTCTGTGTCACTGAAATTGCTAATTGAAAAAACCTGGTCCTACATAGCCTTGGTTGTCCACACCTGTTTCACTGAAATTAATAAAGAAACACCAGGTGCTAATTAGCCTTGATTGTTGGTAATTAGAGTCACCTGGCTGTAACTGGCCTTGATTGGCCACACCTCTTTTACTGAAATGGCTAATTAGACGCAGGTGTTCCTGATTAGCCTTGATTGTCCACACCTGTGCCACTGAAACTGCTAATTAGACCAATCTGGTCCTAATTATACTTGATTGTCCACACCTGTGTCACTGAATTTTCTTGTTAGAAACACCAGGTCATAATTAGCTTGATTGTCACTTATTTGAAACACTTGGTCATAACTAGCCTGATTGTCCACACCTGTGTCCCTGAAATTGCTAATTTGAAACACTTGGTCCAAATTAGCCTTGATTGGTCACACCTTTTGCACTGAAATTGCTAATTAGACGCACCTGGTCCTAATTAGCCCTTATTGGCCAAACATGTATCCCTGAAATTGCTACTCTGATGCACCTGGTAGTAATTGGCCTTGATTGGCTACACCTGTGACTCTGAAATTGCTAATTAGTCGCACGTGGTCCTAAGTAGCCTTGATTGACTATACCTTTTTCACTGAAATTGCTAATTAGACGCACTTGATCCTTATTAGGATTGATTGGCCACACCTGTGTCTCAGAAATTGCTAATTAGAAAAACCTGGTCCTAATTAGCCTTGATGTCCACACCTGTGTCACTGAAATTGCTAATTTGAAACACCTAGTCCTAATTAGCCTTGATTGTCCACACCTATGTCTCTGAAATTGCTAATTTGAAACATCAGGTTCTAATTAGCCTTGATTGTCACTAATTAGAATCACCTGGTCAAAACTAGAGTTGATTGTCCACATATGTTTCCCTGAAATTTCTAATTAGAAACAACTGGTCTAAACTAGCCTTGATTGTCTACAACTGTACCACTGAATTTGATAATTAGACGACTTGGTCCTAATTATCCTTGATTGTCCACACCTGTGCCACTGAAATTGCTAATTGGAAAAACCTGGTCCTACATAGACTTGGTTGTCCACACCTGTGTCACTGAAATTGATAAAGAAACACCAGGTGCTAATTAGCCTTGTTTGTTGGTAATTAGAAACACCTGGCCGTAACTGGCCTTCATTGGCCACACCTCTTATACTGAAATGGCTAATTAGACGCAGGTGTTCCTAATTAGCCTTGATTGTCCACACGTGTGTCACTGAAATTGCTAATTAGACGCTGGTGGTCCTAATCAGCATTGATTGTCCAGACTTGTGTCACTGAAATTGCTAATTAGAAGCACCTGGTCCTAATTAGCCTTGATTGTCCACACCTGTGTCAGAGAAATTGCTAATTAGAAGCACGTGGGCATAATTATCCTTAATTGGCCACACCTGTGTCACTGTAATTGCTAATTAGACGCACCTGGTCCGAATTATCCTTGATTGGCCACACCTGTGTCACTGTAATTGCTAATTAGACGCACCTGGTCCGAATTATCCTTGATTGGCCACAACTGTGCCACTGAAATTGATAATTAGACGCAAATGGTCCAAATTTGCCTTGATTGGCCACACCTGTGTCACTGACATTGCTAATTAGACGCACCTGTTCCGAATTAGGCTTGATTCACCACACCTGTGTCACTGAAATTACTAATTAGACGCACGTGGTCCTAATCAGCCTTGATTGTTCACACCTGTGTCACTGGAATTGCTAATTAGAACCACCTGGTCCTTATTAGACTTGATAGTCCACACCTATGTCTCTGAAATTGCTAATTTGAAACACCAGGTGCTAATTAGCCTTAATTGTCACTAATAAGAAACAACTGGTCGAAAATAGACTTGATTGTCCACACCTGTTTCCCTGAAATTTCTAATTAGAGACACCTGGTCCAAACTAGCCTTGATTGTCCACACCAGTGCCACTGAAATTGCTAATTAGACCAACCTGGTCCTAATTAGACTTGATTGTCCACACCTGTGTCACTGAAATTACTAATTAAAAAACTGGTCCTAATTAGCCTTGATTGTCCACACCTATGTCTCTGAAATTGGTAATTTGAAACACCAGGTGCTAATTAGCCTTGATTGTCACTAATTAGAAACACCTGATCGAAACTAGACTGATTGTCCACAACTGTTTCCCTGAAATTTCTAATTAGAAACACCTGGTGCAAACTAGCTTTGATTGTCCACATCTGTGCCACTGAAAGTGCTAATTGGAAAAACCTGGTCCTACATAGACTTGGTTGTCCACACCTGTGTCACTGAAATTGATAAAGGACACCAGGTGCTAATTAGCCTTGATTGTTGCGAATTAGAAACACCTGGCCCTAACTGGCCTTGATTGGCCAAACCTCTTTCACTGAAATGACTAATTAGACACAGGCGGTCCTAATTAGCCTTGAATGGCCACACCTGTGTCAGAGAAATTGCTAATTAGAAGCACGTGGGCATAATTATCCTTGATTGGCCACACCTGTGTCACTGAAATTGCTAATTAGACGCACCTGGTCCTAATTAGCCTTGATTGTTCAAACCTGTGTCACTACAATTCCTAATTAGACACACCTGGTCCGAATTATCCTTGATTGGCCACAACTGTGCCACTGAAATTGCTAATTAGACGCACATGGTCCAAACTTGCTTGATTGGCCACACCTGTTTCACTGACATTGCTAATTCAACGCACCTGTTCCAAATTAGGCTTGATTCACCACACCTGTGTCACTGAAATTGCTACTTAGATGCACGTGGTCCTAATCAGCCTTGATTGTCCACACCTGTGTCACTGGAATTGCTAATTAGAACCACCTGGTCCTTATTAGACTTGATTGTACACACCTATGTCTCTGAACTTGCTAATTTGAAACACCAGGTGTTAATTAGCCTTGATTGTCACTAATTAGAAACACCTGGTCGAAACTAGACTGGATTGTCCACACCTGTTTCCCTCAAATTTCTAATTAGAAACACCTGGTCCAAACTAGCCTTGATTGCCCACACCTGTGCCACTGAAATTGCTAATCAGACCAACCTGGTCCTAATTAGACTTGATTGTCCACACCTGTGTCACTGAAATTACTAATTAGAAAAACTGGTCCTAATTAGCCTTGATTGTCCACAACTATGTCTCTGAAATTGCTAATTTGAAACACCAGGTGCTAATTAGCCTTGATTGTCACTAATTAGAAACACCTGGTTGAAACTAGACTTGATTGTCCACACCTGTTTCCCTGAAATTTCTAATTAGAAACACCTGGTCCAAACTAGCCTTGATTGTCCACACCTGTGCCACTGAAAGTGCTATTTGGAAAAACCTGGTCCTACATAGACTTGGTTGTCCACACCTGTGTCACTGAAATTGATAAAGAAACACCAGGTGCTAATTAGCCTTGATTGTTGGTAATTAGAAACACCTGGCCGTAACTGGCCTTGATTGGCCACACCTCTTTTACTGAAATGGCTAATTAGACGCAGGTGTTCCTGATTAGCCTTGATTGTCCACACCTGTTCCACTGAAACTGCTAATTAGACCAACCGGGTCCTAATTATACTTGATTGTCCACACCTGTGTCACTGAAATTACTAATTAGAAAAACTGGTCCTAATGAGTCTTGATTGTCCACACCTGTGTCACTGAATTTTCTTGTTAGAAACACCAGGTCATAATTAGCTTGATTGTCACTTATTTGAAACACTTGGTCATAACTAGCCTGATTGTCCACACCTGTGTCCCTGAAATTGCTCATTTGAAACACTTGGTCCAAATTAGCCTTGATTGGTCACACCTTTTGCACTGAAATTGCTAATTAGACGCACCTGGTCCTAATTAGCCCTTATTGGCCAAACATGTATCCATGAAATTGCTAATCTGATGCACCTGGTAGTAATTGGCCTTGATTGGCTACACCTGTGACACTGAAATTGCTAATTAGTCGCACGTGGTCCTAAGTAGCCTTGATTGACTATACCTTTTTCACTGAAATTGCTAATTAGACGCACTTGATCCTTATTAGGATTGATTGGCCACACCTGTGTTTCAGAAATTGCTAATTAGAAAAACCTGGTCCTAATTAGCCTTGGTGTCCACACCTGTGTCACTGAAATTGCTAATTTGAAACACCTAGTCCTCATTAGCCTTGATTGTCCACACCTATGTCTCTGAAATTGCTAATGTGAAACACCAGGTTCTAATTAGCCTTGATTGTCACTAATTAGAAACATCTGGTCAAAACTAGAGTTGATTGTCCACACATGTTTCCCTGAAATTTCTAATTAGAAACAACTGGTCCAAACTAGCCTTGATTATCTACAACTGTACCACTGAAATTGATAATTAGACGACTTGGTCCTAATTATCCTTGATTGTCCACACCTGTGCCACTGAAATTGCTAATTGGAAAAACCTGGTCCTACATAGACTTGGTTGTCCACACCTGTGTCACTGAAATTGATAAAGAAACACGAGGTGCTAATTAGCCTTGATTGTTGGTAATTAGAAACACCTGGCCATCACTGGCCTTGATTGGCCACAACTCTTTTACTGAAATGGCTAATTAGACGCAGGTGTTCCTAATTAGCCTTGATTGTCCACACCTGTGTCACTGAAATTGCTAATTAGACGCTGGTGGTCCTAATCAGCATTAATTGTCCAGACCTGAGTCACAGAAAGTGCTAATTAGAAAAACCTGGTCCTAATTAGCCTTGATTGTCCACACCTGTGTCACTGAAATTGCTAATTAGAAAAACCTGGACTTAATTAGCCTTGATTGTCCACACCTGTGCCACTGAAATTGCTAATTAGAAACACCAGGTCGTAATTAGCCTTCATTTTCGCTAATTACAAACACCTGGTCAAAATTAGCGCTGATAGGCCACACCTGTGTCACTGAAATTGCTAATTAGACACAGGAGGTCCTAATTAGCCTTGATTGTCCACCTCTGTGTCACTGAAATTGCTAATTGGAAAAACCTGGTCCTACATAGCCTTGGTTGTCCACACCTGTTTCACTGAAATTAATAAAGAAACACCAGGTGCTAATTAGCCTTGATTGTTGGTAATTAGAGTCACCTGGCTGTAACTGGCCTTGATTGGCCACACCTCTTTTACTGAAAAGGCTAATTAGACGCAGGTGTTCCTGATTAGCCTTGATTGTCCACACCTGTGCCACTGAAACTGCTAATTAGACCAATCTGGTCCTAATTATACTTGATTGTCCACACCTGTGTCACTGAATTTTCTTGTTAGAAACACCAGGTCATAATTAGCTTGATTGTCACTTATTTGAAACACTTGGTCATAACTAGCCTGATTGTCCACACCTGTGTCCCTGAAATTGCTAATTTGAAACACTTGGTCCAAATTAGCCTTGATTGGTCACACCTTTTGCACTGAAATTGCTAATTAGACGCACCTGGTCCTAATTAGCCCTTATTGGCCAAACCTGTATCCCTGAAATTGCTAATTTCATGCACTTGGTACTAATTGGCCTTGATTGGCTACACCTGTGACTCTGAAATTGCTAATTAGTCGCACGTGGTCCTAAGTAGCCTTGATTGACTATACCTTTTTCACTGAAATTGCTAATTAGATGCACTTGATCCTTATTAGGATTGATTGGCCACACCTGTGTCTCAGAAATTGCTAATTAGAAAAACCTGGTCCTAATTAGCCTTGGTGTCCACACCTGTGTCACTGAAATTGCTAATTTGAAACACCTAGTCCTAATTAGCCTTGATTGTCCACACCTATGTCTCTGAAATTGCTAATTTGAAACACCAGGTTCTAATTAGCCTTGATTGTCACTAATTAGAATCACCTGGTCAAAACTAGAGTTGATTGTCCACATATGTTTCCCTGAAATTTCTAATTAGAAACAGCTGGTCCAAACTAGCCTTGATTGTCTACAACTGTACCACTGAATTTGATAATTAGACGACTTGGTCCTAATTATCCTTGATTGTCCACACCTGTGCCACTGAAATTGCTAATTGGAAAAACCTGGTCCTACATAGACTTGGTTGTCCACACCTGTGTCACTGAAATTGATAAAGAAACACCAGGTGCTAATTAGCCTTGTTTGTTGGTAATTAGAAACACCTGGCCGTAACTGGCCTTCATTGGCCACACCTCTTATACTGAAATGGCTAATTAGACGCAGGTGTTCCTAATTAGCCTTGATTGTCCACACGTGTGTCACTGAAATTGCTAATTAGACGCTGGTGGTCCTAATCAGCATTGATTGTCCAGACTTGTGTCACTGAAATTGCTAATTAGAAGCACCTGGTCCTAATTAGCCTTGATTGTCCACACCTGTGTCAGAGAAATTGCTAATTAGAAGCACGTGGGCATAATTATCCTTAATTGGCCACACCTGTGTCACTGTAATTGCTAATTAGACGCACCTGGTCCGAATTATCCTTGATTGGCCACACCTGTGTCACTGACATTGCTAATTAGACGCACCTGTTCCGAATTAGGCTTGATTGGCCACAACTGTGCCACTGAAATTGATAATTAGACGCAAATGGTCCAAATTTGCCTTGATTGGCCACACCTGTGTCACTGACATTGCTAATTAGACGCACCTGTTCGGAATTAGGCTTGATTCACCACACCTGTGTCACTGAAATTACTAATTAGACGCACGTGGTCCTAATCAGCCTTGATTGTTCACACCTGTGTCACTGGAATTGCTAATTAGAACCACCTGGTCCTTATTAGACTTGATAGTCCACACCTATGTCTCTGAAATTGCTAATTTGAAACACCAGGTGCTAATTAGCCTTGATTGTCACTAATAAGAAACAACTGGTCGAAAATAGACTTGATTGTCCACACCTGTTTCCCTGAAATTTCTAATTAGAGACACCTGGTCCAAACTAGCCTTGATTGTCCACACCAGTGCCACTGAAATTGCTAATTAGACCAACCTGGTCCTAATTAGACTTGATTGTCCACACCTGTGTCACTGAAATTACTAATTAAAAAACTGGTCCTAATTAGCCTTGATTGTCCACACCTATGTCTCTGAAATTGGTAATTTGAAACACCAGGTGCTAATTAGCCTTGATTGTCACTAATTAGAAACACCTGATCGAAACTAGACTGATTGTCCACACCTGTTTCCCTGAAATTTCTAATTAGAAACACCTGGTGCAAACTAGCTTTGATTGTCCACATCTGTGCCACTGAAAGTGCTAATTGGAAAAACCTGGTCCTACATAGACTTGGTTGTCCACACCTGTGTCACTGAAATTGATAAAGGACACCAGGTGCTAATTAGCCTTGATTGTTGCGAATTAGAAACACCTGGCCCTAACTGGCCTTGATTGGCCAAACCTCTTTCACTGAAATGACTAATTAGACACAGGCGGTCCTAATTAGCCTTGAATGGCCACACCTGTGTCAGAGAAATTGCTAATTAGAAGCACGTGGGCATAATTATCCTTGATTGGCCACACCTGTGTCACTGAAATTGCTAATTAGACGCAACTGGTCCTAATTAGCCTTGATTGTTCAAACCTGTGTCACTACAATTCCTAATTAGACACACCTGGTCCGAATTATCCTTGATTGGCCACAACAGTGCCACTGAAATTGCTAATTAGACGCACATGGTCCAAACTTGCCTTGATTGGCCACACCTGTTTCACTGACATTGCTAATTCAACGCACCTGTTCCAAATTAGGCTTGATTCACCACACCTGTGTCACTGAAATTGCTACTTAGACGCACGTGGTCCTAATCAGCCTTGATTGTCCACACCTGTGTCACTGGAATTGCTAATTAGAACCACCTGGTCCTTATTAGACTTGATTGTACACACCTATGTCTCTGAACTTGCTAATTTGAAACACCAGGTGCTAATTAGCCTTGATTGTCACTAATTAGAAACACCTGGTCGAAACTAGACTTGATTGTCCACACCTGTTTCCCTCAAATTTCTAATTAGAAACACCTGGTCCAAACTAGCCTTGATTGCCCACACCTGTGCCACTGAAATTGCTAATCAGACCAACCTGGTCCTAATTAGACTTGATTGTCCACACCTGTGTCACTGAAATTGATAAAGAAACACCAGGTGCTAATTACCCTTGATTGTTGCTAATTAGAAACACCTGGCCATCACTGGCCTTGATTGGCCACAACTCTTTTACTGAAATGGCTAATTAGACGCAGGTGTTCCTAATTAGCCTTGATTGTCCACACCTGTGTCACTGAAATTGCTAATTAGACGCTGGTGGTCCTAATCAGCATTGATTGTCCAGACCTGCGTCACAGAAAGTGCTAATTAGAAAAACCTGGTCCTAATTAGCCTTGATTGTCCACACCTGTGTCACTGAAATTGCTAATTAGAAAAACCTGGACTTAATTAGCCTTGATTGGCCACACCTCTTTTACTGAAATGGCTAATTAGACGCAGGTGTTCCTTATTAGCCTTGATTGTCCACACCTGTGCCACTGAAACTGCTAATTAGACCAATCTGGTCCTAATTATACTTGATTGTCCACACCTGTGTCACTGAAATTACTAATTAGAAAAACTGGTCCTAATGAGTCTTGATTGTCCACACCTGTGTCACTGAATTTTCTTGTTAGAAACACCAGGTCATAATTAGCTTGATTGTCACTTATTTGAAACACTTGGTCATAACTAGCCTGATTGTCCACACCTGTGTCCCTGAAATTGCTAATTTGAAACACTTGGTCCAAATTAGCCTTGATTGGTCACACCTTTTGCACTGAAATTGCTAATTAGACGCACCTGGTCCTAATTAGCCCTTATTGGCCAAACATGTATCCATGAAATTGCTAATCTGATGCACCTGGTAGTAATTGGCCTTGATTGTCCACACCTGTGCCACTGAAATTGCTAATTGGAAAAACCTGGTCCTACAGAGACTTGGTTGTCCACACCTGTGTCACTGAAATTGATAAAGAAACACCAGGTGCTAATTAGCCTTGATTGTTGCTAATTAGAGACACCTGGCGTAAATAGCCTCGATTGGCCACACCTCTTTTACTGAAATGGCTAATTAGACACAGGTGTTCCTAATCAGCCTTGATTGTCCACACCTGTGTCACTGGAATTGCTAATTAGAACCACCTGGTCCTTATTAGACTTGATTGTACACACCTATGTCTCTGAACTTGCTAATTTGAAACACCAGGTGTTAATTAGCCTTGATTGTCACTAATTAGAAACACCTGGTCGAAACTAGACTGGATTGTCCACACCTGTTTCCCTCAAATTTCTAATTAGAAACACCTGGTCCAAACTAGCCTTGATTGCCCACACCTGTGCCACTGAAATTGCTAATCAGACCAACCTGGTCCTAATTAGACTTGATTGTCCACACCTGTGTCACTGAAATTACTAATTAGAAAAACTGGTCCTAATTAGCCTTGATTGTCCACAACTATGTCTCTGAAATTGCTAATTTGAAACACCAGGTGCTAATTAGCCTTGATTGTCACTAATTAGAAACACCTGGTCGAAACTAGACTTGATTGTCCACACCTGTTTCCCTGAAATTTCTAATTAGAAACACCTGGTCCAAACTAGCCTTGATTGTCCACACCTGTGCCACTGAAAGTGCTATTTGGAAAAACCTGGTCCTACATAGACTTGGTTGTCCACACCTGTGTCACTGAAATTGATAAAGAAACACCAGGTGCTAATTAGCCTTGATTGTTGGTAATTAGAAACACCTGGCCGTAACTGGCCTTCATTGGCCACACCTCTTTTACTGAAATGGCTAATTAGACGCAGGTGTTCCTTATTAGCCTTGATTGTCCACACCTGTGCCACTGAAACTGCTAATTAGACCAATCTGGTCCTAATTATACTTGATTGTCCACACCTGTGTCACTGAAATTACTAATTAGAAAAACTGGTCCTAATGAGTCTTGATTGTCCACACCTGTGTCACTGAATTTTCTTGTTAGAAACACCAGGTCATAATTAGCTTGATTGTCACTTATTTGAAACACTTGGTCATAACTAGCCTGATTGTCCACACCTGTGTCCCTGAAATTGCTAATTTGAAACACTTGGTCCAAATTAGCCTTGATTGGTCACACCTTTTGCACTGAAATTGCTAATTAGACGCACCTGGTCCTAATTAGCCCTTATTGGCCAAACATGTATCCATGAAATTGCTAATCTGATGCACCTGGTAGTAATTGGCCTTGATTGGCTACACCTGTGACTCTGAAATTGCTAATTAGTCGCACATGGTCCTAAGTAGCCTTGATTGACTATACCTTTCTCACTGAAATTGCTAATTAGACGCACTTGATCCTTATTAGGATTGATTGGCCACACCTGTGTTTCAGAAATTGCTAATTAGAAAAACCTGGTCCTAATTAGCCTTGGTGTCCACACCTGTGTCACTGAAATTGCTAATTTGAAACACCTAGTCCTCATTAGCCTTGATTGTCCACACCTATGTCTCTGAAATTGCTAATGTGAAACACCAGGTTCTAATTAGCCTTGATTGTCACTAATTAGAAACATCTGGTCAAAACTAGAGTTGATTGTCCACACATGTTTCCCTGAAATTTCTAATTAGAAACAACTGGTCCAAACTAGCCTTGATTATCTACAACTGCACCACTGAAATTGATAATTAGACGACTTGGTCCTAATTATCCTTGATTGTCCACACCTGTGCCACTGAAATTGCTAATTGGAAAAACCTGGTCCTACATAGACTTGGTTGTCCACACCTGTGTCACTGAAATTGATAAAGAAACACGAGGTGCTAATTAGCCTTGATTGTTGGTAATTAGAAACACCTGGCCATCACTGGCCTTGATTGGCCACAACTCTTTTACTGAAATGGCTAATTAGACGCAGGTGTTCCTAATTAGCCTTGATTGTCCACACCTGTGTCACTGAAATTGCTAATTAGACGCTGGTGGTCCTAATCAGCATTGATTGTCCAGACCTGAGTCACAGAAAGTGCTAATTAGAAAAACCTGGTCCTAATTAGCCTTGATTGTCCACACCTGTGTCACTGAAATTGCTAATTAGAAAAACCTGGACTTAATTAGCCTTGATTGTCCACAACGTTGCCACTGAAATTGCTAATTAGAAACACCAGGTCGTAATTAGCCTTCATTTTCGCTAATTACAAACACCTGGTCAAAATTAGCGCTGATAGGCCACACCTGGGTCACTGAAATTGCTAATTAGACACAGGAGGTCCTAATTAGCCTTGATTGTCCACCTCTGTGTCACTGAAATTGCTAATTGGAAAAACCTGGTCCTACATAGCCTTGGTTGTCCACACCTGTTTCACTGAAATTAATAAAGAAACACCAGGTGCGAATTAGCCTTGATTGTTGGTAATTAGAGTCACCTGGCTGTAACTGGCCTTGATTGGCCACACCTCTTTTACTGAAATGGCTAATTAGACGCAGTTGTTCCTGATTAGCCTTGATTGTCCACACCTGTGCCACTGAAACTGCTAATTAGACCAATCTGGTCCTAATTATACTTGATTGTCCACACCTGTGTCACTGAATTTTCTTGTTAGAAACACCAGGTCATAATTAGCTTGATTGTCACTTATTTGAAACACTTGGTCATAACTAGCCTGATTGTCCACACCTGTGTCCCTGAAATTGCTAATTTGAAACACTTGGTCCAAATTAGCCTTGATTGGTCACACCTTTTGCACTGAAATTGCTAATTAGACGCACCTGGTCCTAATTAGCCCTTATTGGCCAAACCTGTATCCCTGAAATTGCTAATTTCATGCACTTGGTACTAATTGGCCTTGATTGGCTACACCTGTGACTCTGAAATTGCTAATTAGTCGCACATGGTCCTAAGTAGCCTTGATTGACTATACCTTTTTCACTGAAATTGCTAATTAGACGCACTTGATCCTTATTAGGATTGATTGGCCACACCTGTGTCTCAGAAATTGCTAATTAGAAAAACCTGGTCCTAATTAGCCTTGGTGTCCACACCTGTGTCACTGAAATTGCTAATTTGAAACACCTAGTCCTAATTAGCCTTGATTGTCCACACCTATGTCTCTGAAATTGCTAATTTGAAACACCAGGTTCTAATTAGCCTTGATTGTCACTAATTAGAATCACCTGGTCAAAACTAGAGTTGATTGTCCACATATGTTTCCCTGAAATTTCTAATTAGAAACAACTGGTCCAAACTAGCCTTGATTGTCTACAACTGTACCACTGAATTTGATAATTAGACGACTTGGTCCTAATTATCCTTGATTGTCCACACCTGTGCCACTGAAATTGCTAATTGGAAAAACCTGGTCCTACATAGACTTGGTTGTCCACACCTGTGTCACTGAAATTGATAAAGAAACACCAGGTGCTAATTAGCCTTGTTTGTTGGTAATTAGAAACACCTGGCCGTAACTGGCCTTCATTGGCCACACCTCTTATACTGAAATGGCTAATTAGACGCAGGTGTTCCTAATTAGCCTTGATTGTCCACACGTGTGTCACTGAAATTGCTAATTAGACGCTGGTGGTCCTAATAAGCATTGATTGTCCAGACTTGTGTCACTGAAATTGCTAATTAGAAGCACCTGGTCCTAATTAGCCTTGATTGTCCACACCTGTGTCAGAGAAATTGCTAATTAGAAGCACGTGGGCATAATTATCCTTAATTGGCCACACCTGTGTCACTGTAATTGCTAATTAGACGCACCTGGTCCGAATTATCCTTGATTGGCCACACCTGTGTCACTGTAATTGCTAATTAGACGCACCTGGTCCGAATTATCCTTGATTGGCCACAACTGTGCCACTGAAATTGATAATTAGACGCAAATGGTCCAAATTTGCCTTGATTGGCCACACCTGTGTCACTGACATTGCTAATTAGACGCACCTGTTCCGAATTAGGCTTGATTCACCACACCTGTGTCACTGAAATTACTAATTAGACGCACGTGGTCCTAATCAGCCTTGATTGTTCACACCTGTGTCACTGGAATTGCTAATTAGAACCACCTGGTCCTTATTAGACTTGATAGTCCACACCTATGTCTCTGAAATTGCTAATTTGAAACACCAGGTGCTAATTAGCCTTGATTGTCACTAATAAGAAACAACTGGTCGAAAATAGACTTGATTGTCCACACCTGTTTCCCTGAAATTTCTAATTAGAGACACCTGGTCCAAACTAGCCTTGATTGTCCACACCAGTGCCACTGAAATTGCTAATTAGACCAACCTGGTCCTAATTAGACTTGATTGTCCACACCTGTGTCACTGAAATTACTAATTAAAAAACTGGTCCTAATTAGCCTTGATTGTCCACACCTATGTCTCTGAAATTGGTAATTTGAAACACCAGGTGCTAATTAGCCTTGATTGTCACTAATTAGAAACACCTGATCGAAACTAGACTGATTGTCCACACCTGTTTCCCTGAAATTTCTAATTAGAAACACCTGGTGCAAACTAGCTTTGATTGTCCACATCTGTGCCACTGAAAGTGCTAATTGGAAAAACCTGGTCCTACATAGACTTGGTTGTCCACACCTGTGTCACTGAAATTGATAAAGGACACCAGGTGCTAATTAGCCTTGATTGTTGCGAATTAGAAACACCTGGCCCTAACTGGCCTTGATTGGCCAAACCTCTTTCACTGAAATGACTAATTAGACACAGGCGGTCCTAATTAGCCTTGAATGGCCACACCTGTGTCAGAGAAATTGCTAATTAGAAGCACGTGGGCATAATTATCCTTGATTGGCCACACCTGTGTCACTGAAATTGCTAATTAGACGCAACTGGTCCTAATTAGCCTTGATTGTTCAAACCTGTGTCACTACAATTCCTAATTAGACACACCTGGTCCGAATTATCCTTGATTGGCCACAACAGTGCCACTGAAATTGCTAATTAGACGCACATGGTCCAAACTTGCCTTGATTGGCCACACCTGTTTCACTGACATTGCTAATTCAACGCACCTGTTCCAAATTAGGCTTGATTCACCACACCTGTGTCACTGAAATTGCTACTTAGACGCACGTGGTCCTAATCAGCCTTGATTGTCCACACCTGTGTCACTGGAATTGCTAATTAGAACCACCTGGTCCTTATTAGACTTGATTGTACACACCTATGTCTCTGAACTTGCTAATTTGAAACACCAGGTGCTAATTAGCCTTGATTGTCACTAATTAGAAACACCTGGTCGAAACTAGACTTGATTGTCCACACCTGTTTCCCTGAAATTTCTAATTAGAAACACCTGGTCCAAACTAGCCTTGATTGCCCACACCTGTGCCACTGAAATTGCTAATCAGACCAACCTGGTCCTAATTAGACTTGATTGTCCACACCTGTGTCACTGAAATTACTAATTAGAAAAACTGGTCCTAATTAGCCTTGATTCTCCACAACTATGTCTCTGAAATTGCTAATTTGAAACACCAGGTGCTAATTAGCCTTGATTGTCACTAATTAGAAACACCTGGTCGAAACTAGACTTGATTGTCCACACCTGTTTCCCTGAAATTTCTAATTAGAAACACTTGGTCCAAACTAGCCTTGATTGTCCACACCTGTGCCACTGAAAGTGCTATTTGGAAAAACCTGGTCCTACATAGACTTGGTTGTCCACACCTGTGTCACTGAAATTGATAAAGAAACACCAGGTGCTAATTAGCCTTGATTGTTGGTAATTAGAAACACCTGGCCGTAACTGGCCTTGATTGGCCACACCTCTTTTACTGAAATGGCTAATTAGACGCAGGTGTTCCTGATTAGCCTTGATTGTCCACACCTGTTCCACTGAAACTGCTAATTAGACCAACCGGGTCCTAATTATACTTGATTGTCCACACCTGTGTCACTGAAATTACTAATTAGAAAAACTGGTCCTAATGAGTCTTGATTGTCCACACCTGTGTCACTGAATTTTCTTGTTAGAAACACCAGGTCATAATTAACTTGATTGTCACTTATTTGAAACACTTGGTCATAACTAGCCTGATTGTCCACACCTGTGTCCCTGAAATTGCTAATTTGAAACACTAGGTCCAAATTAGCCTTGATTGGTCACACCTTTTGCACTGAAATTGCTAATTAGACGCACCTGGTCCTAATTAGCCCTTATTGGCCAAACATGTATCCATGAAATTGCTACTCTGATGCACCTGGTAGTAATTGGCCTTGATTGGCTACACCTGTGACACTGAAATTGCTAATTAGTCGCACATGGTCCTAAGTAGCCTTGATTGACTATACCTTTTTCACTGAAATTGCTAATTAGACGCACTTGATCCTTATTAGGATTGATTGGCCACACCTGTGTCTCAGAAATTGCTAATTAGAAAAACCTGGTCCTAATTAGCCTTGGTGTCCACACCTGTGTCACTGAAATTGCAAATTTGAAACACCTAGTCCTCATTAGCCTTGATTGTCCACACCTATGTCTCTGAAATTGCTAATTTGAAACACCAGGTTCTAATTAGCCTTGATTGTCACTAATTAGAAACATCTGGTCAAAACTAGAGTTGATTGTCCACACATGTTTCCCTGAAATTTCTAATTAGAAACAACTGGTCTAAACTAGCCTTGATTGTCTACAACTGTACCACTGAAATTGATAATTAGACGACTTGGTCCTAATTATCCTTGATTGTCCACACCTGTGCCACTGAAATTGCTAATTGGAAAAACCTGGTCCTACATAGACTTGGTTGTCCACACCTGTGTCACTGAAATTGATAAAGAAACACCAGGTGCTAATTAGCTTTGTTTGTTGGTAATTAGAAACACCTGGCCGTAACTGGACTTCATTGGCCATACCTCTTATACTGAAATGGCTAATTAGACGCAGGTGTTCCTAATTAGCCTTGATTGTCCACACGTGTGGCACTGAAATTGCTAATTAGACGCTGGTGGTCCTAATCAGCATTGATTGTCCAGACTTGTGTCACTGAAATTGCTAATTAGAAGAACCTGGTCCTAATTAGCCTTGATTGTCCACACCTGTGTCAGAGAAATTGCTAATTAGAAACGTCGTGGGCATAATTATCCTTGATTGGCCACACCTGTGTCACTGTAATTGCTATTTAGACGCACCTGGTCCGAATTATCCTTGATTGGCCACAACTGTGCCACTGAAATTGATAATTAGACGCAAATGGTCCAAATTTGCCTTGATTGGCCACACCTGTGTCACTGACATTGCTAATTAGACGCACCTGTTCCGAATTAGGCTTGATTCACCACACCTGTGTCACTGAAATTACTAATTAGACGCACGTGGTCCTAATCAGCCTTGATTGTTCACACTTGTGTCACTGGAATTGCTAATTAGAACCACCTGGTCCTTATTAGACTTGATAGTCCACACCTATGTCTCTGAAATTGCTAATTTGAAACACCAGGTGCTAATTAGCCTTGATTGTCACTAGTAAGAAACAACTGGCCGAAACTAGACTTGATTGTCCACACCTGTTTCCCTGAAATTTCTAATTAGAGACACCTGGTCCAAAATAGCCGTGATTGTCCACACCAGTGCCACTGAAATTGCTAATTAGACCAACCTGGTCCTAATTAGACTTGATTGTCCACACCTGTTTCCCTGAAATTTCTAATTCGAAACACCTGGTCCAAACTAGCCTTGATTGTCCACACCTGTGCCACTGAAATTGCTAATTGGAAAAACCTGGTCCTTCATAGACTTGGTTGTCCACACCTGTGTCACTGAAATTGATAAAGAAACACCAGGTGCTAATTACCCTTGATTGTTGCTAATTAGAAACACCTGGCCATCACTGGCCTTGATTGGCCACAACTCTTTTACTGAAATGGCTAATTAGACGCAGGTGTTCCTAATTAGCCTTGATTGTCCACACCTGTGTCACTGAAATTGCTAATTAGACGCTGGTGGTCCTAATCAGCATTGATTGTCCAGACCTGCGTCACAGAAAGTGCTAATTAGAAAAACCTGGTCCTAATTAGCCTTGATTGTCCACACCTGTGTCACTGAAATTGCTAATTAGAAAAACCTGGACTTAATTAGCCTTGATTGGCCACACCTCTTTTACTGAAATGGCTAATTAGACGCAGGTGTTCCTGATTAGCCTTGATTGTCCACACCTGTGCCACTGAAACTGCTAATTAGACCAATCTGGTCCTAATTATACTTGATTGTCCACACCTGTGTCACTGAAATTACTAATTAGAAAAACTGGTCCTAATGAGTCTTGATTGTCCACACCTGTGTCACTGAATTTTCTTGTTAGAAACACCAGGTCATAATTAGCTTGATTGTCACTTATTTGAAACACTTGGTCATAACTAGCCTGATTGTCCACACCTGTGTCCCTGAAATTGCTAATTTGAAACACTTGGTCCAAATTAGCCTTGATTGGTCACACCTTTTGCACTGAAATTGCTAATTAGACGCACCTGGTCCTAATTAGCCCTTATTGGCCAAACATGTATCCATGAAATTGCTAATCTGATGCACCTGGTAGTAATTGGCCTTGATTGTCCACACCTGTGCCACTGAAATTGATAATTGAAAAACCTGGTCCTACATAGCCTTGGTTGTCCACACCTGTGTCACTGAAATTGATAAAGAAACACCAGGTGCTAATTAGCATTGATTGTTGCTAATTAGAAACACCTGGCGTAAATGGCCTCGATTGGCCACACCTCTTTTACTGAAATGGCTAATTAGACACAGGTGTTCCTAATTAGCCTTGATTGTCCGCACCTGATCACTGAAATTGCTAATTAGACGCTGGTGGTCCTAATCAGCATTGATTGTCCAGACCTGCGTCACTGAATGTGCTAATTGGAAAAACCTGGTCCTAATTAGCCTTGATTATTCACGTCTGTGTCACTGAAATTGCTAATTTGGAAAAACCTGGTCCTACACAGACTTGGTTGTCCACACCTGTGTCACTGAAATTGATAAAGAAACACCAGGTGCTAATTTGCCTTGATTGTTGCAAATTAGAAACACCTGGTCCTAACTGGCAAAACCTCTTTCACTAAAATGACTAATTAGACGCAAGCGGTCATAATTAGCCTTGATTGTCCACACTGTGTCACTGAACTTGCTAATTACAAGTACCTGGTCCTAATTAGCCTTGATTGGCCACACCTGTGTCAGAGAAATTGCTAATTAGAAGCACGTGGGCCTAATTATCCTTGACTGGCCACACTTGTGTGGCTGAAATTCCTAATTAGACGCACCTGTTCTGAATTATCCTTGATTGGCCAAAACTGTGTCACTGAAATTGCTAATTAGACGCACTTGTTCCGCATTAGGCTTGATTCACCACACCTGTGTCACTGAAATTGCTAATTGGAAGCACGTGGTCCAAATCAGCCTTGATTGTCCACACCTGTGTCACTGGAATTGTTAATTAGAACCACCTGGTCCTTATTAGACTTGATTGTCCACACCTATGTCTCTGAAATTGCTAATTTGAAACACCAGATGCTAATTAGCCTTGATTGTCACTAATTAGAAACAACTGGTCGAAACTAGACTTGATTGTCCACACCTGTTTCCCTGAAATTTCTAATTAGAAACACCTGGTCCAAACTAGCCTTGATTGTCCACACCTGTGCCACTGAAATTGCTAATTAGACCAACCTGGTCCTAATTAGACTTGATTGTCCACACCTGTGTCACTGAAATTACTAATTAAAAAAACTGGTCATAATTAGCCTTGATTGTCCACACCTATGTCTCTGAAATTGGTAATTTGAAACACCAGGTGCTAATTAGCCTTGATTGTCACTAATTAGAAACACCTGATCGAAACTAGACTGATTGTCCACACCTGTTTCCCTGAAATTTCTAATTAGAAACACCTGGTCCAAACTAGCCTTGATTGTCCACACCTGTGCCACTGAAATTGCTAATTGGAAAAACCTGGTCCTACATAGACTTGGTTGTCCACACCTGTGTCACTGAAATTGATAAAGAAACACCAGGTGCTAATTAGCCTTGATTGTTGCTAATTAGAAACACCTAGCCATAACTGGCCTTGAATGGCCACAACTCTTTTACTGAAATGGCTAATTAGACGCAGGTGCTCCTAATTAGCCTTGATTGTCCACACCTGTGTCACTGAATTGCTAATTAGACACTGGTGGTCATAATCAGCATTGATTGTCCAGACCTGCGTCACTGAATGTGCTAATTGGAAAAACCTGGTCCAAACTAGCCTTGATTGTTCACGTCTGTGTCACTGAAATTGCTAATTTGGAAAAACCTGGTCCTACATAGACTTGGTTGTCCACACCTGTGTCACTGAAATTGATAAAGAAACACCAGGTGCTAATTTGCCTTGATTGTTGCAAATTAGAAACACCTGGCCCTAACTGGCCTTGATTGGCAAAACCTCTTTCACTGAAATGACTAATTAGATGCAAGCGGTCATAATTAGACTTGATTGTCCACACTGTGTCACTGAACTTGCTAATTAGAAGTACCTGGTCCTAATTAGCCTTGATTGGCCACACCTGTGTCAGAGAAATTGCTAATTAGAAGCACGTGGGCCTAATTATCCTTGACTGGCCACACTTGTGTGGCTGAAATTCCTAATTAGACGCACCTGTTCTGAATTATCCTTGATTGGCCACAACTGTGTCACTGAAATTGCTAATTAGACGCACCTGTTCCGCATTAGGCTTGATTCACCACACCTGTGTCACTGAAATTGCTAATTAGAAGCACGTGGTCCAAATCAGCCTTGATTGTCCACACCTGTGTCACTGGAATTGCTAATTAGAACCACCTGGTCCTTATTAGACTTGATTGTCCACACCTATGTCTCTGAAATTGCTAATTTGAAACACCAGATGCTAATTAGCCTTGATTGTCACTAATTAGAAACACCTGGTCGAAACTAGACTTGATTGTCCACACCTGTTTCCCTGAAATTTCTAATTAGAAACACCTGGTCCAAACTAGCCTTGATTGTCCACACCTGTCTCACTGAAATTGCTAATTAGACCAACCTGGTCCTAATTAGACTTGATTGTCCACACCTGTGTCACTGAAATTACTAATTAAAAAAACTGGTCATAATTAGCCTTGATTGTCCACACCTATGTCTCTGAAATTGGTAATTTGAAACACCAGGTGCTAATTAGCCTTGATTGTCACTAATTAGAAACACCTGATCGAAACTAGACTGATTGTCCACACCTGTTTCCCTGAAATTTCTAATTCGAAACACCTGGTCCAAACTAGCCTTGATTGTCCACACCTGTGCCACTGAAATTGCTAATTGGAAAAACCTGGTCCTACATAGACTTGGTTGTCCACACCTGTGTCACTGAAATTGATAAAGAAACACCAGGTGCTAATTAGCCTTGTTTGTTGGTAATTAGAAACACCTGGCCGTAACTGGCCTTCATTGGCCACACCTCTTATACTGAAATGGCTAATTAGACGCAGGTGTTCCTAATTAGCCTTGATTGTCCACACGTGTGTCACTGAAATTGCTAATTAGACGCTGGTGGTCCTAATCAGCATTGATTGTCCAGACTTGTGTCACTGAAATTGCTAATTAGAAGCACCTGGTCCTAATTAGCCTTGATTGTCCACACCTGTGTCAGAGAAATTGCTAATTAGAAGCACGTGGGCATAATTATCCTTAATTGGCCACACCTGTGTCACTGTAATTGCTAATTAGACGCACCTGGTCCGAATTATCCTTGATTGGCCACACCTGTGTCACTGTAATTGCTAATTAGACGCACCTGGTCCGAATTATCCTTGATTGGCCACAACTGTGCCACTGAAATTGATAATTAGACGCAAATGGTCCAAATTTGCCTTGATTGGCCACACCTGTGTCACTGACATTGCTAATTAGACGCACCTGTTCCGAATTAGGCTTGATTCACCACACCTGTGTCACTGAAATTACTAATTAGACGCACGTGGTCCTAATCAGCCTTGATTGTTCACACCTGTGTCACTGGAATTGCTAATTAGAACCACCTGGTCCTTATTAGACTTGATAGTCCACACCTATGTCTCTGAAATTGCTAATTTGAAACACCAGGTGCTAATTAGCCTTGATTGTCACTAATAAGAAACAACTGGTCGAAAATAGACTTGATTGTCCACACCTGTTTCCCTGAAATTTCTAATTAGAGACACCTGGTCCAAACTAGCCTTGATTGTCCACACCTGTGCCACTGAAATTGCTAATTAGACCAACCTGGTCCTAATTTGACTTGATTGTCCACACCTGTGTCACTGAAATTACTAATTAAAAAACTGGTCCTAATTAGCCTTGATTGTCCACACCTATGTCTCTGATATTGGTAATTTGAAACACCAGGTGCTAATTAGCCTTGATTGTCACTAATTAGAAACACCTGATCGAAACTAGACTGATTGTCCACACCTGTTTCCCTGAAATTTCTAATTCGAAACACCTGGTACAAACTAGCCTTGATTGTCCACACCTGTGCCACTGAAATTGCCAATTGGAAAAACCTGGTCCTTCATAGACTTGGTTGTCCACACCTGTGTCACTGAAATTGATAAAGAAATACCAGGTGCTAATTAGCCTTGATTGTTGCTAATTAGAAACACCTGGCCATCACTGGCCTTGATTGGCCACAGCTCTTTTACTGAAATGGCTAATTAGACGCAGGTGTTCCTAATTAGCCTTGATTGTCCACACCTGTGTCACTGAAATTGCTAATTAGACGCTGGTGGTCCTAATCAGCATTGATTGTCCAGACCTGCGTCACAGAAAGTGCTAATTAGAAAAACCTGGTCCTAATTAGCCTTGATTGTCCACACCTGTGTCACTGAAATTGCTAATTAGAAAAACCTGGACTTAATTAGCCTTGATTGGCCACACCTCTTTTACTGAAATGGCTAATTAGACGCAGGTGTTCCTGATTAGCCTTGATTGTCCACACCTGTGCCACTGAAACTGCTAATTAGACCAATCTGGTCCTAATTATACTTGATTGTCCACACCTGTGTCACTGAAATTACTAATTAGATAAACTGGTCCTAATGAGTCTTGATTGTCCACACCTGTGTCACTGAATTTTCTTGTTAGAAACACCAGGTCATGATTAACTTGATTGTCACTTATTTGAAACACTTGGTCATAACTAGCCTGATTGTCCACACCTGTGTCCCTGAAATTGCTAATTTGAAACACTTGGTCCAAATTAGCCTTGATTGGTCACACCTTTTGCACTGAAATTGCTAATTAGACGCACCTGGTCCTAATTAGCCCTTATTGGCCAAACATGTATCCATGAAATTGCTACTCTGATGCACCTGGTAGTAATTGGCCTTGATTGTCCACACCTGTGCCACTGAAATTGCTAATTGGAAAAACCTGGTCCTACAGAGACTTGGTTGTCCACACCTGTGTCACTGAAATTGATAAAGAAACACCAGGTGCTAATTAGCCTTGATTGTTGCTAATTAGAGACACCTGGCGTAAATAGCCTCGATTGGCCACACCTCTTTTACTGAAATGGCTAATTAGACACAGGTGTTCCTAATTAGCCTTGATTGTCCACACCTGTGTCACTGAAATTGCTAATTAGACACTGGTGGTCCTAATCAGCATTGATTGTCCAGACCTGCGTCACTGAATGTGCTAATTGGATAAACCTGGTCCTAATTAGCCTTGATTGTTCACGTCTGTGTCACTGAAATTGCTAATTTGGAAAAACCTGGTCCTACACAGACTTGGTTGTCCACACCTGTGTCACTGAAATTGATAAAGAAACACCAGGTGCTAATTTGCCTTGATTGTTGCAAATTAGAAACACCTGGTCCTAACTGGCAAAACCTCTTTCACTAAAATGACTAATTAGACGCAAGCGGTCATAATTAGCCTTGATTGTCCACACTGTGTCACTGAACTTGCTAATTACAAGTACCTGGTCCTAATTAGCCTTGATTGGCCACACCTGTGTCAGAGAAATTGCTAATTAGAAGCACGTGGGCCTAATTATCCTTGACTGGCCACACTTGTGTGGCTGAAATTCCTAATTAGACGCACCTGTTCTGAATTATCCTTGATTGGCCAAAACTGTGTCACTGAAATTGCTAATTAGACGCACTTGTTCCGCATTAGGCTTGATTCACCACACCTGTGTCACTGAAATTGCTAATTGGAAGCACGTGGTCCAAATCAGCCTTGATTGTCCACACCTGTGTCACTGGAATTGTTAATTAGAACCACCTGGTCCTTATTAGACTTGATTGTCCACACCTATGTCTCTGAAATTGCTAATTTGAAACACCAGATGCTAATTAGCCTTGATTGTCACTAATTAGAAACACCTGGTCGAAACTAGACTTGATTGTCCACACCTGTTTCCCTGAAATTTCTAATTAGAAACACCTGGTCCAAACTAGCCTTGATTGTCCACACCTGTCTCACTGAAATTGCTAATCAGACCAACCTGGTCCTAATTAGACTTGATTGTCCACACCTGTGTCACTGAAATTACTAATTAAAAAAACTGGTCATAATTAGCCTTGATTGTCCACACCTATGTCTCTGAAATTGGTAATTTGAAACACCAGGTGCTAATTAGCCTTGATTGTCACTAATTAGAAACACCTGATCGAAACTAGACTGATTGTCCACACCTGTTTCCCTGAAATTTCTAATTCGAAACACCTGGTCCAACTAGCCTTGATTGTCCACACCTGTGCCACTGAAATTGCTAATTGGAAAAACCTGGTCCTACATAGACTTGGTTGTCCACACCTGTGTCACTGAAATTGATAAAGAAACACCAGGTGCTAATTAGCCTTGTTTGTTGGTAATTAGAAACACCTGGCCGTAACTGGCCTTCATTGGCCACACCTCTTATACTGAAATGGCTAATTAGACGCAGGTGTTCCTAATTAGCCTTGATTGTCCACACGTGTGTCACTGAAATTGCTAATTAGACGCTGGTGGTCCTAATCAGCATTGATTGTCCAGACTTGTGTCACTGAAATTGCTAATTAGAAGCACCTGGTCCTAATTAGCCTTGATTGTCCACACCTGTGTCAGAGAAATTGCTAATTAGAAGCACGTGGGCATAATTATCCTTAATTGGCCACACCTGTGTCACTGTAATTGCTAATTAGACGCACCTGGTCCGAATTATCCTTGATTGGCCACACCTGTGTCACTGTAATTGCTAATTAGACGCACCTGGTCCGAATTATCCTTGATTGGCCACAACTGTGCCACTGAAATTGATAATTAGACGCAAATGGTCCAAATTTGCCTTGATTGGCCACACCTGTGTCACTGACATTGCTAATTAGACGCACCTGTTCCGAATTAGGCTTGATTCACCACACCTGTGTCACTGAAATTACTAATTAGACGCACGTGGTCCTAATCAGCCTTGATTGTTCACACCTGTGTCACTGGAATTGCTAATTAGAACCACCTGGTCCTTATTAGACTTGATAGTCCACACCTATGTCTCTGAAATTGCTAATTTGAAACACCAGGTGCTAATTAGCCTTGATTGTCACTAATAAGAAACACTGGTCGAAAATAGACTTGATTGTCCACACCTGTTTCCCTGAAATTTCTAATTAGAGACACCTGGTCCAAACTAGCCTTGATTGTCCACACCTGTGCCACTGAAATTGCTAATTAGACCAACCTGGTCCTAATTTGACTTGATTGTCCACACCTGTGTCACTGAAATTACTAATTAAAAAACTGGTCCTAATTAGCCTTGATTGTCCACACCTATGTCTCTGATATTGGTAATTTGAAACACCAGGTGCTAATTAGCCTTGATTGTCACTAATTAGAAACACCTGATCGAAACTAGACTGATTGTCCACACCTGTTTCCCTGAAATTTCTAATTCGAAACACCTGGTACAAACTAGCCTTGATTGTCCACACCTGTGCCACTGAAATTGCCAATTGGAAAAACCTGGTCCTTCATAGACTTGGTTGTCCACACCTGTGTCACTGAAATTGATAAAGAAATACCAGGTGCTAATTAGCCTTGATTGTTGCTAATTAGAAACACCTGGCCATCACTGGCCTTGATTGGCCACAGCTCTTTTACTGAAATGGCTAATTAGACGCAGGTGTTCCTAATTAGCCTTGATTGTCCACACCTGTGTCACTGAAATTGCTAATTAGACGCTGGTGGTCCTAATCAGCATTGATTGTCCAGACCTGCGTCACAGAAAGTGCTAATTAGAAAAACCTGGTCCTAATTAGCCTTGATTGTCCACACCTGTGTCACTGAAATTGCTAATTAGAAAAACCTGGACTTAATTAGCCTTGATTGGCCACACCTCTTTTACTGAAATGGCTAATTAGACGCAGGTGTTCCTGATTAGCCTTGATTGTCCACACCTGTGCCACTGAAACTGCTAATTAGACCAATCTGGTCCTAATTATACTTGATTGTCCACACCTGTGTCACTGAAATTACTAATTAGATAAACTGGTCCTAATGAGTCTTGATTGTCCACACCTGTGTCACTGAATTTTCTTGTTAGAAACACCAGGTCATGATTAACTTGATTGTCACTTATTTGAAACACTTGGTCATAACTAGCCTGATTGTCCACACCTGTGTCCCTGAAATTGCTAATTTGAAACACTTGGTCCAAATTAGCCTTGATTGGTCACACCTTTTGCACTGAAATTGCTAATTAGACGCACCTGGTCCTAATTAGCCCTTATTGGCCAAACATGTATCCATGAAATTGCTACTCTGATGCACCTGGTAGTAATTGGCCTTGATTGTCCACACCTGTGCCACTGAAATTGCTAATTGGAAAAACCTGGTCCTACAGAGACTTGGTTGTCCACACCTGTGTCACTGAAATTGATAAAGAAACACCAGGTGCTAATTAGCCTTGATTGTTGCTAATTAGAGACACCTGGCGTAAATAGCCTCGATTGGCCACACCTCTTTTACTGAAATGGCTAATTAGACACAGGTGTTCCTAATTAGCCTTGATTGTCCACACCTGTGTCACTGAAATTGCTAATTAGACACTGGTGGTCCTAATCAGCATTGATTGTCCAGACCTGCGTCACTGAATGTGCTAATTGGATAAACCTGGTCCTAATTAGCCTTGATTGTTCACGTCTGTGTCACTGAAATTGCTAATTTGGAAAACCTGGTCCTACACAGACTTGGTTGTCCACACCTGTGTCACTGAAATTGATAAAGAAACACCAGGTGCTAATTTGCCTTGATTGTTGCAAATTAGAAACACCTGGTCCTAACTGGCAAAACCTCTTTCACTAAAATGACTAATTAGACGCAAGCGGTCATAATTAGCCTTGATTGTCCACACTGTGTCACTGAACTTGCTAATTACAAGTACCTGGTCCTAATTAGCCTTGATTGGCCACACCTGTGTCAGAGAAATTGCTAATTAGAAGCACGTGGCCTAATTATCCTTGACTGGCCACACTTGTGTGGCTGAAATTCCTAATTAGACGCACCTGTTCTGAATTATCCTTGATTGGCCAAAACTGTGTCACTGAAATTGCTAATTAGACGCACTTGTTCCGCATTAGGCTTGATTCACCACACCTGTGTCACTGAAATTGCTAATTGGAAGCACGTGGTCCAAATCAGCCTTGATTGTCCACACCTGTGTCACTGGAATTGTTAATTAGAACCACCTGGTCCTTATTAGACTTGATTGTCCACACCTATGTCTCTGAAATTGCTAATTTGAAACACCAGATGCTAATTAGCCTTGATTGTCACTAATTAGAAACAACTGGTCGAAACTAGACTTGATTGTCCACACCTGTTTCCCTGAAATTTCTAATTAGAAACACCTGGTCCAAACTAGCCTTGATTGTCCACACCTGTGCCACTGAAATTGCTAATTAGACCAACCTGGTCCTAATTAGACTTGATTGTCCACACCTGTGTCACTGAAATTACTAATTAAAAAAACTGGTCATAATTAGCCTTGATTGTCCACACCTATGTCTCTGAAATTGGTAATTTGAAACACCAGGTGCTAATTAGCCTTGATTGTCACTAATTAGAAACACCTGATCGAAACTAGACTGATTGTCCACACCTGTTTCCCTGAAATTTCTAATTAGAAACACCTGGTCCAAACTAGCCTTGATTGTCCACACCTGTGCCACTGAAATTGCTAATTGGAAAAACCTGGTCCTACATAGACTTGGTTGTCCACACCTGTGTCACTGAAATTGATAAAGAAACACCAGGTGCTAATTAGCCTTGATTGTTGCTAATTAGAAACACCTAGCCATAACTGGCCTTGAATGGCCACAACTCTTTTACTGAAATGGCTAATTAGACGCAGGTGCTCCTAATTAGCCTTGATTGTCCACACCTGTGTCACTGAATTGCTAATTAGACACTGGTGGTCATAATCAGCATTGATTGTCCAGACCTGCGTCACTGAATGTGCTAATTGGAAAAACCTGGTCCAAACTAGCCTTGATTGTTCACGTCTGTGTCACTGAAATTGCTAATTTGGAAAAACCTGGTCCTACATAGACTTGGTTGTCCACACCTGTGTCACTGAAATTGATAAAGAAACACCAGGTGCTAATTTGCCTGATTGTTGCAAATTAGAAACACCTGGCCCTAACTGGCCTTGATTGGCAAAACCTCTTTCACTGAAATGACTAATTAGATGCAAGCGGTCATAATTAGACTTGATTGTCCACACTGTGTCACTGAACTTGCTAATTAGAAGTACCTGGTCCTAATTAGCCTTGATTGGCCACACCTGTGTCAGAGAAATTGCTAATTAGAAGCACGTGGGCCTAATTATCCTTGACTGGCCACACTTGTGTGGCTGAAATTCCTAATTAGACGCACCTGTTCTGAATTATCCTTGATTGGCCACAACTGTGTCACTGAAATTGCTAATTAGACGCACCTGTTCCGCATTAGGCTTGATTCACCACACCTGTGTCACTGAAATTGCTAATTAGAAGCACGTGGTCCAAATCAGCCTTGATTGTCCACACCTGTGTCACTGGAATTGCTAATTAGAACCACCTGGTCCTTATTAGACTTGATTGTCCACACCTATGTCTCTGAAATTGCTAATTTGAAACACCAGATGCTAATTAGCCTTGATTGTCACTAATTAGAAACACCTGGTCGAAACTAGACTTGATTGTCCACACCTGTTTCCCTGAAATTTCTAATTAGAAACACCTGGTCCAAACTAGCCTTGATTGTCCACACCTGTCTCACTGAAATTGCTAATTAGACCACCTGGTCCTAATTAGACTTGATTGTCCACACCTGTGTCACTGAAATTACTAATTAAAAAAACTGGTCATAATTAGCCTTGATTGTCCACACCTATGTCTCTGAAATTGGTAATTTGAAACACCAGGTGCTAATTAGCCTTGATTGTCACTAATTAGAAACACCTGATCGAAACTAGACTGATTGTCCACACCTGTTTCCCTGAAATTTCTAATTCGAAACACCTGGTCCAAACTAGCCTTGATTGTCCACACCTGTGCCACTGAAATTGCTAATTGGAAAAACCTGGTCCTACATAGACTTGGTTGTCCACACCTGTGTCACTGAAATTGATAAAGAAACACCAGGTGCTAATTAGCCTTGTTTGTTGGTAATTAGAAACACCTGGCCGTAACTGGCCTTCATTGGCCACACCTCTTATACTGAAATGGCTAATTAGACGCAGGTGTTCCTAATTAGCCTTGATTGTCCACACGTGTGTCACTGAAATTGCTAATTAGACGCTGGTGGTCCTAATCAGCATTGATTGTCCAGACTTGTGTCACTGAAATTGCTAATTAGAAGCACCTGGTCCTAATTAGCCTTGATTGTCCACACCTGTGTCAGAGAAATTGCTAATTAGAAGCACGTGGGCATAATTATCCTTAATTGGCCACACCTGTGTCACTGTAATTGCTAATTAGACGCACCTGGTCCGAATTATCCTTGATTGGCCACACCTGTGTCACTGTAATTGCTAATTAGACGCACCTGGTCCGAATTATCCTTGATTGGCCACAACTGTGCCACTGAAATTGATAATTAGACGCAAATGGTCCAAATTTGCCTTGATTGGCCACACCTGTGTCACTGACATTGCTAATTAGACGCACCTGTTCCGAATTAGGCTTGATTCACCACACCTGTGTCACTGAAATTACTAATTAGACGCACGTGGTCCTAATCAGCCTTGATTGTTCACACCTGTGTCACTGGAATTGCTAATTAGAACCACCTGGTCCTTATTAGACTTGATAGTCCACACCTATGTCTCTGAAATTGCTAATTTGAAACACCAGGTGCTAATTAGCCTTGATTGTCACTAATAAGAAACAACTGGTCGAAAATAGACTTGATTGTCCACACCTGTTTCCCTGAAATTTCTAATTAGAGACACCTGGTCCAAACTAGCCTTGATTGTCCACACCTGTGCCACTGAAATTGCTAATTAGACCAACCTGGTCCTAATTTGACTTGATTGTCCACACCTGTGTCACTGAAATTACTAATTAAAAAACTGGTCCTAATTAGCCTTGATTGTCCACACCTATGTCTCTGATATTGGTAATTTGAAACACCAGGTGCTAATTAGCCTTGATTGTCACTAATTAGAAACACCTGATCGAAACTAGACTGATTGTCCACACCTGTTTCCCTGAAATTTCTAATTCGAAACACCTGGTACAAACTAGCCTTGATTGTCCACACCTGTGCCACTGAAATTGCCAATTGGAAAAACCTGGTCCTTCATAGACTTGGTTGTCCACACCTGTGTCACTGAAATTGATAAAGAAATACCAGGTTGCTAATTAGCCTTGATTGTTGCTAATTAGAAACACCTGGCCATCACTGGCCTTGATTGGCCACAGCTCTTTTACTGAAATGGCTAATTAGACGCAGGTGTTCCTAATTAGCCTTGATTGTCCACACCTGTGTCACTGAAATTGCTAATTAGACGCTGGTGGTCCTAATCAGCATTGATTGTCCAGACCTGCGTCACAGAAAGTGCTAATTAGAAAAACCTGGTCCTAATTAGCCTTGATTGTCCACACCTGTGTCACTGAAATTGCTAATTAGAAAAACCTGGACTTAATTAGCCTTGATTGGCCACACCTCTTTTACTGAAATGGCTAATTAGACGCAGGTGTTCCTGATTAGCCTTGATTGTCCACACCTGTGCCACTGAAACTGCTAATTAGACCAATCTGGTCCTAATTATACTTGATTGTCCACACCTGTGTCACTGAAATTACTAATTAGATAAACTGGTCCTAATGAGTCTTGATTGTCCACACCTGTGTCACTGAATTTTCTTGTTAGAAACACCAGGTCATGATTAACTTGATTGTCACTTATTTGAAACACTTGGTCATAACTAGCCTGATTGTCCACACCTGTGTCCCTGAAATTGCTAATTTGAAACACTTGGTCCAAATTAGCCTTGATTGGTCACACCTTTTGCACTGAAATTGCTAATTAGACGCACCTGGTCCTAATTAGCCCTTATTGGCCAAACATGTATCCATGAAATTGCTACTCTGATGCACCTGGTAGTAATTGGCCTTGATTGTCCACACCTGTGCCACTGAAATTGCTAATTGGAAAAACCTGGTCCTACAGAGACTTGGTTGTCCACACCTGTGTCACTGAAATTGATAAAGAAACACCAGGTGCTAATTAGCCTTGATTGTTGCTAATTAGAGACACCTGGCGTAAATAGCCTCGATTGGCCACACCTCTTTTACTGAAATGGCTAATTAGACACAGGTGTTCCTAATTAGCCTTGATTGTCCACACCTGTGTCACTGAAATTGCTAATTAGACACTGGTGGTCCTAATCAGCATTGATTGTCCAGACCTGCGTCACTGAATGTGCTAATTGGATAAACCTGGTCCTAATTAGCCTTGATTGTTCACGTCTGTGTCACTGAAATTGCTAATTTGGAAAAACCTGGTCCTACACAGACTTGGTTGTCCACACCTGTGTCACTGAAATTGATAAAGAAACACCAGGTGCTAATTTGCCTTGATTGTTGCAAATTAGAAACACCTGGTCCTAACTGGCAAAACCTCTTTCACTAAATGACTAATTAGACGCAAGCGGTCATAATTAGCCTTGATTGTCCACACTGTGTCACTGAACTTGCTAATTACAAGTACCTGGTCCTAATTAGCCTTGATTGGCCACACCTGTGTCAGAGAAATTGCTAATTAGAAGCACGTGGGCCTAATTATCCTTGACTGGCCACACTTGTGTGGCTGAAATTCCTAATTAGACGCACCTGTTCTGAATTATCCTTGATTGGCCAAAACTGTGTCACTGAAATTGCTAATTAGACGCACTTGTTCCGCATTAGGCTTGATTCACCACACCTGTGTCACTGAAATTGCTAATTGGAAGCACGTGGTCCAAATCAGCCTTGATTGTCCACACCTGTGTCACTGGAATTGTTAATTAGAACCACCTGGTCCTTATTAGACTTGATTGTCCACACCTATGTCTCTGAAATTGCTAATTTGAAACACCAGATGCTAATTAGCCTTGATTGTCACTAATTAGAAACAACTGGTCGAAACTAGACTTGATTGTCCACACCTGTTTCCCTGAAATTTCTAATTAGAAACACCTGGTCCAAACTAGCCTTGATTGTCCACACCTGTGCCACTGAAATTGCTAATTAGACCAACCTGGTCCTAATTAGACTTGATTGTCCACACCTGTGTCACTGAAATTACTAATTAAAAAAACTGGTCATAATTAGCCTTGATTGTCCACACCTATGTCTCTGAAATTGGTAATTTGAAACACCAGGTGCTAATTAGCCTTGATTGTCACTAATTAGAAACACCTGATCGAAACTAGACTGATTGTCCACACCTGTTTCCCTGAAATTTCTAATTCGAAACACCTGGTCCAAACTAGCCTTGATTGTCCACACCTGTGCCACTGAAATTGCTAATTGGAAAAACCTGGTCTTACATAGACTTGGTTGTCCACACCTGTGTCACTGAAATTGATAAAGAAACACCAGGTGCTAATTAGCCTTGATTGTTGCTAATTAGAAACACCTAGCCATAACTGGCCTTGAATGGCCACAACTCTTTTACTGAAATGGCTAATTAGACGCAGGTGCTCCTAATTAGCCTTGATTGTCCACACCTGTGTCACTGATTTGCTAATTAGACACTGGTGGTCATAATCAGCATTGATTGTCCAGACCTGCTTCACTGAATGTGCTAATTGGAAAAACCTGGTCCAAACTAGCCTTGATTGTTCACGTCTGTGTCACTGAAATTGCTAATTTGGAAAAACCTGGTCCTACATAGACTTGGTTGTCCACACCTGTGTCACTGAAATGGATAAAGAAACACCAGGTGCTAATTTGCCTTGATTGTTGCAAATTAGAAACACCTGGCCCTAACTGGCCTTGATTGGCAAAACCTCTTTCACTGAAATGACTAATTAGATGCAAGCGGTCATAATTAGACTTGATTGTCCACACTGTGTCACTGAACTTGCTAATTAGAAGTACCTGGTCCTAATTAGCCTTGATTGGCCACACCTGTGTCAGAGAAATTGCTAATTAGAAGCACGTGGGCCTAATTATCCTTGACTGGCCACACTTGTGTGGCTGAAATTCCTAATTAGACGCACCTGTTCTGAATTATCCTTGATTGGCCACAACTGTGTCACTGAAATTGCTAATTAGACGCACCTGTTCCGCATTAGGCTTGATTCACCACACCTGTGTCACTGAAATTGCTAATTAGAAGCACGTTGTCCAAATCAGCCTTGATTGTCCACACCTGTGTCACTGGAATTGCTAATTAGAACCACCTGGTCCTTATTAGACTTGATAGTCCACACCTATGTCTCTGAAATTGCTAATTTGAAACACCAGATGCTAATTAGCCTTGATTGTCACTAATTAGAAACAACTGGTCGAAACTAGACTTGATTGTCCACACCTGTTTCCCTGAAATTTCTAATTAGAAACACCTGGTCCAAACTAGCCTTGATTGTCCACACCTGTCTCACTGAAATTGCTAATTAGACCGACCTGGTCCTAATTAGACTTGATTGTCCACACCTGTGTCACTGAAATTACTAATTAAAAAAACTGGTCATAATTAGCCTTGATTGTCCACACCTATGTCTCTGACATTGGTAATTTGAACAACCAGGTGCTAATTAGCCTTGATTGTCACTAATTAGAAACACCTGATCGAACTAGACTGATTGTCCACACCTGTTTCCCTGAAATTTCTAATTCGAAACACCTGGTCCAACTAGCCTTGATTGTCCACAACCTGTGCCACTGAAATTGCTAATTGGAAAAACCTGGTCCTACATAGACTTGGTTGTCCACACCTGTGTCACTGAAATTGATAAAGAAACACCAGGTGCTAATTAGCCTTGTTTGTTGGTAATTAGAAACACCTGGCCGTAACTGGCCTTCATTGGCCACACTCTTATACTGAAATGGCTAATTAGACGCAGGTGTTCCTAATTAGCCTTGATTGTCCACACGTGTGTCACTGAAATTGCTAATTAGACGCTGGTGGTCCTAATCAGCATTGATTGTCCAGACTTGTGTCACTGAAATTGCTAATTAGAAGCACCTGGTCCTAATTAGCCTTGATTGTCCACACCTGTGTCAGAGAAATTGCTAATTAGAAGCACGTGGGCATAATTATCCTTAATTGGCCACACCTGTGTCACTGTAATTGCTAATTAGACGCACCTGGTCCGAATTATCCTTGATTGGCCACACCTGTGTCACTGTAATTGCTAATTAGACGCACCTGGTCCGAATTATCCTTGATTGGCCACAACTGTGCCACTGAAATTGATAATTAGACGGAAATGGTCCAAATTTGCCTTGATTGGCCACACCTGTGTCACTGACATTGCTAATTAGACGCACCTGTTCCGAATTAGGCTTGATTCACCACACCTGTGTCACTGAATTACTAATTAGACGCACGTGGTCCTAATCAGCCTTGATTGTTCACACCTGTGTCACTGGAATTGCTAATTAGAACCACCTGGTCCTTATTAGACTTGATAGTCCACACCTATGTCTCTGAAATTGCTAATTTGAAACACCAGGTGCTAATTAGCCTTGATTGTCACTAATAAGAAACAACTGGTCGAAAATAGACTTGATTGTCCACACCTGTTTCCCTGAAATTTCTAATTAGAGACACCTGGTCCAAACTAGCCTTGATTGTCCACACCTGTGCCACTGAAATTGCTAATTAGACCAACCTGGTCCTAATTAGACTTGATTGTCCACACCTGTGGCACTGCAATTCGTAATTAGATGCACCTGGTCCGAATTATCCTTGATTGGCCACCACTTTGCCACTGAAATTGCTAATTAGATGCACGTGGTCCTAATCAGCCTTGATTGTCCACACCTGTGTCACTGAAATTGCTAATTAGACACTGGTAGTCCTAATCAGCATTGATTGTCCAGACATGTGTCACTGAAATTGCTAATTAGAAGTACCTGGTCCTAATTAGCCTTCATTGGCCACATCTGTGTCAGAGAAATTGCTAATTAGAAGCACGGACTTAATTATCCTTGATTGGCCACACCTGTGTCACTGAAATTGCTAATTAGACGCACTTGGTCCTAATTTGCCTTGATTGTTCAAACCTGTGTCACTGCAATTCCTAATTAGATGCACATGGTCCGAATTATCCTTGATTGGCCACAACTGTGCCACTGAAATTGCTAATTAGACGCACATCGTCCAAATTTGCCTTGATTGGCCACACCTGTGTCACTGAAATTGCTAATTAGACGCACCTATTCTGAATTAGGCTTGATTCACCACACCTGTGTCACTGAAATTGCTAATTAGACGCACGTGGTCCTAATCAGCCTGGATTGTCCACACCTGTGTCACTGGAATTGCTAATTAGAACCACCTGGTCCTTATTAGACTTGATTGTACACACCTATGTCTCTGAAATTGCTAATTTGAAACACCAGGTGCTAATTAGCCTTGATTGTCACTAATTAGAAAACAACTGGTCGAAACTAGACTTGATTGTCCACACCTGTTTCCATGAAATTTCTAATTAGAAACACCTGTCCAAACTAGCCTTGATTGTCCAACACCTGTGCCACTGAAATTGCTAATTGGAAAAACCTGGTCCTACATAGACTTGGTTTTCCACACCTGTGTCACTGAAATTGATAAAAAAACACCAGGTGCTAATTAGCCTTGATTGTTGCTAATTAGAAACACCTGGCCGTAACTGGCCTTGATAAGCCACACCTCTTTTACTGAAATGGCTATTAGACCAGGTGTTCCTAATTAGCCTTGATTGTCCACACCAGTGCCACTGAAACTGCTAATTAGACCAACCTGGTCCTAATTAGACTTGGATTGAACACACCTGTGTCACTGAAATTACTATTAGAAAAACTGGTCCTAATGAGTCTTGATTGTCCCACCCTGTGTCACTGAATTTTCTAGTTAGAAACACCAGGTCATAATTAGCTTGATTGTCACTTATTTGAAACACTTGGTCGTAACTAGCCTGATTGTCCACACCTGTGTCCCTGAAATTGCTAATTTGAAACACTTGGTCCAAATTAGCCTTGATTGGTCACACCTTTTGCACTGAAATTGCTAATTAGACGCACCTGGTCCTAATTAGCCCTTATTAGCCAAACCTGTATCCCTGAATTGCTAATTTCATACACTTGGTACTTATTGGCCTTGATTGGCTACACCTGTGACACTGAAATTGCTAATTAGTCGCACCTGGTCCTAAGTAGCCTTGATTGTCTATACTTTTTTCACTGAAATTGCTAATTAGACGCACCTGTGACTAAGTGGCTTTTATTGGAAACACCTGTGTCACTGAAATTGCTAATTAGACGCACCTGGTCCTAATTAGCCTTGACTGTCTATACCTTTTTCACTGAAATTGCTAATTAGACGCACTTGATCCTAATTAGGATTGATTGGCCACACCTGTGTCTGAGAAATTGCTAAGTAGAAAAACCTGGTCCTAATTAGCGTTGATTGTCACTAGTTAGAAACACCTGGTCCAAATTAGCGTTAATTGGCCACACCTCTTTCACTGAAATTGTTAATTAGACATAGGTGGTCCTAATTATCCTTGATTGGTCACACCTTTTGCACTGAAATTGCTAATTAGACGCACCTGGTCCTAATTAGCCCTTATTGGCCAAACCTGTATCCCTGAAATTGCTAATTTCAATGCAACCTGGTACTAATTGGCCTTGATTGGCTACACCTGTGACACTGAAATTGCTAATTAGTAGCACCTGGTCCTAAGTAGCCTTGATTGTCTATACTTTTTCACTGAAAATTGCTAATTAGACGCACTTGATCCTTATTAGGATTGATTGGCACACCTGTGTCTGAGAATTGCTAATTAGAAAACCTGGTTCTAATTAGCCTTGGTTGTCCACACCTGTGTCACCTGAAATTGCTAATTAGAACCACCTAGTCCTAATTAGCCTTGATTGTCCACACCTATGTCTCTGAAATTGCTAATTTGAAACACCAGGTTCTAATTAGCCTTGATTGTCACTAATTAGAAACACCTGGTCGAAACTAGAGTTGATTGTCCACACATGTTTCCCTGAAATTTCTAATTAGAAACACTTGGTCCAAACTAGCCTTGATTGTCTACACCTGTGCCACTGAAATTGATAATTAGACGACTTGGTCCTAATTAGCCTTGATTGTCCACACCTGTGCCACTGAAATTGCTAATTGGAAAAACCTGGTCCTACATAGACTTGGTTTGTCCACACCTGTGTCACTGAAATTGATAAAGAAACACCAGGTGCTAATTTGCCTTGATTGTTGGTAATTAGAAACACCTGGCCGTAACTGGCCTGATTGGCCACACCTCTTTTACTGAAATGGCTAATTAGACGCAGGTGTTCCTAATTAGCCTTGATTGTCCACACCTGTGTCACTGAAATTGCTAATTAGACGCTGGTGGTCCTAATCAGCATTGATTGTCCAGACTTGTGTCACTGAAATTGCTAATTAGAGGCACCTGGTACTACTTAGCCTTGATTGTCCACACCTGTGCCACTCAAATTGCTAATTAGAAACACCAGGTCGTAATTAGCCTTCATTTTCGCTAATTACAAACACCTGGTCAAAATTAGCGCTGATAGGCCACACCTGTGTCACTAAATTGCTAATTAGACACAGGAGGTCCTAATTAGCCTTGATTGTCCACCTCTGTGTTACTGAAACTGCTACTTGGAAAAACTTGGTCCTACATAGCCTTGGTTGTCCACACCTGTGTCACTGAAATTGATAAGAAACAACCAGGTGCTAATTTGCCTTGATTGTTGCTAATTAGAAACACCTGGTCCTAACTGGCCTTGATTGGCAAAACCTCTTTCACTGAAAAGACTAATTAGACGCAGGCGGTCCTAATTAGCCTTTATTGTCCACACTGTGTCACTGAAATTGCTAATTAGAAGCACCTGGTCCTAAATAGCCTTGATTGGCCACACCTGTGTCAGAGAAATTGTTAATTAGAAGCACGTGGGCATAATTATCCTTGATTGGCCACACCTGTGGTCACTGATATTGCTAATTACACACACCTGGTCCTAATTAGCCTTGATAGTTCAAACCTGTGTCACTGCAATTCCTAATTAGACACACCTGGTCCGAATTATCCTTATTGGCCACAACTGTGCCACTGAAATTGTTAATTAGACGCACATGGTACAAACTTGCCTTGACTGGCCACACCTGTGTCACTGACATTGCTAATTAGACGCACCTGTTCCGAATTAGGCTTGATTCACCACACCTGTGTCACTGAAAATGCTAATTAGAACCACCTGGTCCTTATTAGCCTTGATTGTCCACACCTATGTCTCTGAACTTGCTAATTTGAAACACCAGGTACAATTTTGCCTTGATTGTCACTAATTAGAAACACCTGGTCGAAACTAGACTTGATTGTCCACACATGTTTCCCTGAAATTTCTAGTTAGAAACACCTGGTCCAAACTAGCCTTGATTATCCACACCTGTGCCACTGAAATTGCTAATCAGACCAACCTGGTCCTAATTAGACTTGATTGTCCACACCTGTGTTACTGAAATTGATAAAGAAACACCAGGTGCTAATTAGCCTTGATTATTGCTAATTAGAAACACCTGGTCCTAACTGCCTTGATTGGCCACATCTCTTTTACTGAAATGGCTAATTAGACGCAGGTGTTCCTAATTAGTCTTGATTGTCCACACCTGTGCCACTGAAACTGCTAATTAGACCAACCAGTCCTAATTAGACTTGATTGTCCACACCTGTGTCACTGAAATTACTAATTAAAAAAACTGGTCCTAATGAGTCTTGATTGTCCACACCTGTGTCACTGAATTTCTAGTTAGAAACAACAGGTCATAATTAGCTTGACTGTCAATTATTTGAAACACTTGGTCATAACTAGCCTGATTGTCCACACCTGTGTCCCTGAAATTGCTCATTTGAAACACTTGGTCCAAATTAGCCTTGATTGGTCACAACCTTTTGCACTGAAATTGCTAATTAGACGCACCTGGTCCTAATTAGCCCTTATTGGCCAAACCTGTATCCCTGAAATTGCTAATTTCATGCACTTGGTACTAATTGGCCTTGATTGGCTACACCTGTGACAATGAAATTGCTAATTAGTCGCACCTGGTCCTAAGTAGCCTTGATTGACTATACCTTTTTCACTGAAATTGCTAATTAGAACGCACTTGAATCTTATTAGGATTGATTGGCCACACCTGTGTCTCAGAAATTGCTTATTAGAAAACCTGGTCATAATTAGCCTTGGTTGTCCACACCTGTGTCACTGAAATTGCTAATTTGAAACACCTAGTCCTAATTAGCCTTGATTGTCCACACCTATGTCTCTGAAATTGCTAATTTGAAACACCAGGTTCTATTTAGCCTTGATTGTCACTAATTAGAACACCTGGTCAAAACTAGAGTTGATTGTCCACACATGTTTCCCTGAAATTTCTAATTAGAAACAACTGGTCCAAACTAGCCTTGATTGTCTACAACTGTACCACTGAAATTGATAATTAGACGACTTGGTCCTAATTAGCCTTGATTGTCCACACCTGTGCCACTGAAATTGCTAATAGGAAAAACGTGGTCCTACATAGACTTGGTTGTCCACACCTGTGTCACTGAAATTGATAAAGAAACACCAGGTGCTAATTAGCTTTGTTTGTTGGTAATTAGAAACACCTGGCCGTACTGGCCTTGATTGGCCACACCTCTTTTACTGAAATGGCTAATTAGACGCAGGTGTCCTAATTAGCCTTGATTGTCCACACGTGTGTCACTGAAATTGCTAATTAGACGCTGGTGGTCCTTTTCAGCATTGATTGTCCAGACTTGTGTCACTGAAATTGCTAATTAGAAGAACCTGGTCCTAATTAGCCTTGATTGGCCACACCTGTGGTCAGAGAAATTGCTAATTAGAAGCACGTGGGCATAATTATCCTTGATTAGCCACACGTGTGTCACTGAAATTGCTAATTAGAAACACCAGGTCGTAATTAGCCTTCATTTTCGGTAATTAGAAACACCTGGTCAAAATTAGCGCTGATAGGCCACACCTGTGTCACTAAAATTGCTAATTAGACACAGGAGGTCCTAATTAGCCTTGATTGTCCACCTCTGTGTCACTGAAATTGCTAATTGGAAAAACCTGGTCCTACATAGCCTTGGTTCTCCACACCTGTGTCACTAAAATTGATAAAAAAATACCAGGTGCTAATTTGCCTTGATTGTTGCTAATTAGAAACACCTGCTCCTAACTGGCCATGATTGGCTAAACCTCTTTCACTGAAATGACTAATTAGACGCAGGCGGTCCTAATTAGCCTTGATTGTCCACACTGTGTCACTGAAATTGCTAATTAGAAGCACCTGGTCCTAATTAGCCTTGATTGGCCACACCTGTGTCAGGGAAATTGCTAATTAGAAGCACCTGGGCATAATTATCCTTGATTTTGCCACACCTGTGTCACTGAAATTGCTAATTAGACGCACCTGGTCCTAATTAGCCTTGATTGTTCAAACCTGTGTCACTGCAATTCCTAATTAGACACACCTCGTCCGAATTATCCTTGATTGGCCACAACTGTGCCACTGAAATTGATAATTAGACGCAGGTGTTCCTAATTAGCCTTGATTGTCCACACCAGTGCCACTGAAACTGCTAATTAGACCAACCTGGTCCTAATTAGACTTGATTGAACACACCTGTGTCACTGAAATTACTAATTAGAAAAACTGGTCCTAATTAGCCTTGATTGTCCACAACTATGTATCTGAAATTGCTAATTTGAAACACCAGGTGCTAATTAGCCTTGATTGTCACTAATTAGAAACACCTGGTCGAAACTAGACTTGATTGTCCACACCTGTTTTCCTGAAATTTCTAATTAGAAAACACCTGGTCCAAACTAGCCTTGATTGTCCACACCTGTGCCACTGAAATTGCTAATTGGAAAAACCTGGTCCTACATAGACTTGGTTGTCCACACCTGTGTCACGGAAATTGATAAAGAAACACCAGGTGCTAATTAGCCTTGATTGTTGGTAATTAGAAACACCTGGCCATAACTGGCCTTGATTGGCCACACCTCTTTAACTGAAATGGCTAATTAGACGCAGGTGTTCCTAATTAGCCTTGATTGTCCACACCTGTGTCACTGAAATTGCTAATTAGACGCTGGTGGTCCTAATCAGCATTGATTGTCCAGACCTGCGTCACTGAAAGTGCTATTTAGAAAAACCTGGTCCTAATTAGCCTTGATTGTCCACACCTGTGTCACTGTAATTGCTAATTAGAAAAACCTGGTCTTAATTAGCCTTGATTGTCCACACCTGTGCACTGAAATTGCTAATTAGAAAACTCCAGGTCGTAATTAGCCTTCATTTTTGCTAATTAGAAACACCTGGTCAAAATTAGCGCTGATAGGCCACACCAGTGTCACTGAAATTGCTAATTAGACACAGGAGGTCCTAATTAGCCTTGATTGTCCACTTCTGTGTCACTGAAATTGCTAATTGGAAAAACCTGTTCCTACATAGCCTTGGTTGTCCACACCTGTGTCACTGAAATTGATAAAGAAACACCAGGTGCTAATTACCCTTGATTGTTGCTAATTAGAAACACCTGGCCATCACTGGCCTTGATTGGCCACACCTCTTTTACTGAAATGGCTAATTAGACGCAGGTGTTCCTGATTAGCCTTGATTGTCCACACCTGTGCCACTGAAACTGCTAATTAGACCAATCTGGTCCTAATTATACTTGATTGTCCACACCTGTGTCACTGAAATTACTAATTAGAAAAACTGGTCCTAATGAGTCTTGATTGTCCACACCTGTGTCACTGAATTTTCTTGTTAGAAACACCAGGTCATAATTAGCTTGATTGTCACTTATTTGAAACACTTGGTCATAACTAGCCTGATTGTCCACACCTGTGTCCCTGAAATTGCTAATTTGAAACACTTGGTCCAAATTAGCCTTGATTGGTCACACCTTTTGCACTGAAATTGCTAATTAGACGCACCTGGTCCTAATTAGCCCTTATTGGCCAAACATGTATCCATGAAATTGCTAATCTGATGCACCTGGTAGTAATTGGCCTTGATTGTCCACACCTGTGCCACTGAAATTGCTAATTGGAAAAACCTGGTCCTACAGAGACTTGGTTGTCCACACCTGTGTCACTGAAATTGATAAAGAAACACCAGGTGCTAATTAGCCTTGATTGTTGCTAATTAGAGACACCTGGCGTAAATAGCCTCGATTGGCCACACCTCTTTTACTGAAATGGCTAATTAGACACAGGTGTTCCTAATTAGCCTTGATTGTCCACACCTGTGTCACTGAAATTGCTAATTAGACACTGGTGGTCCTAATCAGCATTGATTGTCCAGACCTGCGTCACTGAATGTGCTAATTGGATAAACCTGGTCCTAATTAGCCTTGATTGTTCACGTCTGTGTCACTGAAATTGCTAATTTGGAAAAACCTGGTCCTACACAGACTTGGTTGTCCACACCTGTGTCACTGAAATTGATAAAGAAACACCAGGTGCTAATTTGCCTTGATTGTTGCAAATTAGAAACACCTGGTCCTAACTGGCAAAACCTCTTTCACTAAAATGACTAATTAGACGCAAGCGGTCATAATTAGCCTTGATTGTCCACACTGTGTCACTGAACTTGCTAATTACAAGTACCTGGTCCTAATTAGCCTTGATTGGCCACACCTGTGTCAGAGAAATTGCTAATTAGAAGCGCGTGGGCCTAATTATCCTTGACTGGCCACACTTGTGTGGCTGAAATTCCTAATTAGACGCACCTGTTCTGAATTATCCTTGATTGGCCAAAACTGTGTCACTGAAATTGCTAATTAGACGCACTTGTTCCGCATTAGCTTGATTCACCACACCTGTGTCACTGAAATTGCTAATTGGAAGCACGTGGTCCAAATCAGCCTTGATTGTCCACACCTGTGTCACTGGAATTGTTAATTAGAACCACCTGGTCCTTATTAGACTTGATTGTCCACACCTATGTCTCTGAAATTGCTAATTTGAAACACCAGATGCTAATTAGCCTTGATTGTCACTAATTAGAAACAACTGGTCGAAACTAGACTTGATTGTCCACACCTGTTTCCCTGAAATTTCTAATTAGAAACACCTGGTCCAAACTAGCCTTGATTGTCCACACCTGTGCCACTGAAATTGCTAATTAGACCAACCTGGTCCTAATTAGACTTGATTGTCCACACCTGTGTCACTGAAATTACTAATTAAAAAAACTGGTCATAATTAGCCTTGATTGTCCACACCTATGTCTCTGAAATTGGTAATTTGAAACACCAGGTGCTAATTAGCCTTGATTGTCACTAATTAGAAACACCTGATCGAAACTAGACTGATTGTCCACACCTGTTTTCCTGAAATTTCTAATTAGAAACACCTGGTCCAAACTAGCCTTGATTGTCCACACCTGTGCCACTGAAATTGCTAATTGGAAAAACCTGGTCCTACATACACTTGGTTGTCCACACCTGTGTCACTGAAATTGATAAAGAAACACCAGGTGCTAATTAGCCTTGATTGTTGCTAATTAGAAACACCTAGCCATAACTGGCCTTGAATGGCCACAACTCTTTTACTGAAATGGCTAATTAGACGCAGGTGCTCCTAATTAGCCTTGATTGTCCACACCTGTGTTCACTGAATTGCTAATTAGACACTGGTGGTCATAATCAGCATTGATTGTCCAGACCTGCTTCACTGAATGTGCTAATTGGAAAAACCTGGTCCAAACTAGCCTTGATTGTTCACGTCTGTGTCACTGAAATTGCTAATTTGGAAAACCTGGTCCTACATAGACTTGGTTGTCCACACCTGTGTCACTGAACATTGATAAAGAAACACCAGGTGCTAATTTGCCTTGATTGTTGCAATTAGAAACACCTGGCCCTAACTGGCCTTGATTGGCAAAACCTCTTTCACTGAAATGACTAATTAGATGCAAGCGGTCATAATTAGACTTGATTGTCCACACTGTGTCACTGAACTTGCTAATTAGAAGTACCTGGTCCTAATTAGCCTGATTGGCCACACCTGTGTCAGAGAAATTGCTAATTAGAAGCACGTGGGCCTAATTATCCTTGACTGGCCACACTTGTGTGGCTGAAATTCCTAATTAGACGCACCTGTTCTGAATTATCCTTGATTGGCCAAAACTGTGTCACTGAAATTGCTAATTAGACGCACCTGTTCCGCATTAGGCTTGATTCACCACACCTGTGTCACTGAAATTGCTAATTAGAAGCACGTTGTCCAAATCAGCCTTGATTGTCCACACCTGTGTCACTGGAATTGCTAATTAGAACCACCTGGTCCTTATTAGACTTGATTGTCCACACCTATGTCTCTGAAATTGCTAATTTGAAACACCAGATGCTAATTAGCCTTGATTGTCACTAATTAGAAACAACTGGTCGAAACTAGACTTGATTGTCCACACCTGTTTCCCTGAAATTTCTAATTAGAAACACCTGGTCCAAACTAGCCTTGATTGTCCACACCTGTCTCACTGAAATTGCTAATTAGACCGACCTGGTCCTAATTAGACTTGATTGTCCACACCTGTGTCACTGAAATTACTAATTAAAAAACTGGTCATAATTAGCCTTGATTGTCCACACCTATGTCTCTGAAATTGGTAATTTGAAACACCAGGTGCTAATTAGCCTTGATTGTCACTAATTAGAAACACCTGATCGAAACTAGACTGATTGTCCACACCTGTTTCCCTGAAATTTCTAATTCGAAACACCTGGTCCAAACTAGCCTTGATTGTCCACACCTGTGCCACTGAAATTGCTAATTGGAAAAACCTGGTCCTACATAGACTTGGTTGTCCACACCTGTGTCACTGAAATTGATAAAGAAACACCAGGTGCTAATTAGCCTTGTTTGTTGGTAATTAGAAACACCTGGCCGTAACTGGCCTTCATTGGCCACACCTCTTATACTGAAATGGCTAATTAGACGCAGGTGTTCCTAATTAGCCTTGATTGTCCACACGTGTGTCACTGAAATTGCTAATTAGACGCTGGTGGTCCTAATCAGCATTGATTGTCCAGACTTGTGTCACTGAAATTGCTAATTAGAAGCACCTGGTCCTAATTAGCCTTGATTGTCCACACCTGTGTCAGAGAAATTGCTAATTAGAAGCACGTGGGCATAATTATCCTTAATTGGCCACACCTGTGTCACTGTAATTGCTAATTAGACGCACCTGGTCCGAATTATCCTTGATTGGCCACACCTGTGTTCACTGTAATTGCTAATTAGATGCACCTGGTCCGAATTATCCTTGATTGGCCAAAACTGTGCCACTTAAATTGATAATTAGATGCAAATGGTCCAAATTTGCCTTGATTGGCCACACCTGTGTCACTGACATTGCTAATTAGACGCACCTGTTCCGAATTAGGCTTGATTCACCACACCTGTGTCACTGAAATTACTAATTAGACGCACGTGGTCCTAATCAGCCTTGATTGTTCACACCTGTGTCACTGGAATTGCTAATTAGAACCACCTGGTCCTTATTAGACTTGATAGTCCACACCTATGTCTCTGAAATTGCTAATTTGAAACACCAGGTGCTAATTAGCCTTGATTGTCACTAATAAGAAACAACTGGTCGAAAATAGACTTGATTGTCCACACCTGTTTTCCCCTGAAATTTCTAATTAGAGACACCTGGTCCAAACTAGCCTTGATTGTCCACACCTGTGCCACTGAAATTGCTAATTAGACCAACCTGGGTCCTAATTAGACTTGATTGTCCACACCTGTGGTCACTGCAATTCGTAATTAGACGCACCTGGTCCGAATTATCCTGATTGGCCACCACTTTGGCCACTGAAATTGCTAATTAGATGCACGTGGTCCTAATCAGCCTTGATTGTCCACACCTGTGTCACTGAAATTGCTAATTAGACACTGGTAGTCCTAATCAGCATTGATTGTTCCAGACCATGTGTTCACTGAAATTGCTAATTAGAAGTACCTGGTCCTAATTAGCCTTCATTGGCCACATCTGTGGTCAGAGAAATTGCTAATTAGAAGCACGGGACTTAATTATCCTTGATTGGCCACACCTGTGGTCACTGAAATTGCTAATTAGACGCACTTGGTCCTAATTTGCCTTGATTGTTCAAACCTGTGTCACTTCAATTCCTAATTAGATGCACATGGTCCGAATTATCCTTGATTGGCCACAACTGTGCCACTGAAATTGCTAATTAGACGCACATCGTCCAAATTTGCCTTGATTGGCCACACCTGTGTCACTGAAATTGCTAATTAGACGCACCTGTTCTGAATTAGGCTTGATTCACCACACCTGTGTCACTGAAATTGCTAATTAGACGCACGGGTCCTAATCAGCCTGGATTGTCCACACCTGTGTCACTGGAATTGCTAATTAGAACCACCTGGTCCTTATTAGACTTGATTGTACACACCTATGTCTCTGAAATTGCTAATTTGAAACACCAGGTGCTAATTAGCCTTGATTGTCACTAATTAGAAACAACTGGTCGAAACTAGACTTGATTGTCACACCTGTTCCATGAAATTTCTAATTAGAAACACCTGGTCCAAACTAGCCCTTGATTGTCCACACCTGTGCCACTGAAATTGCTAATTGGAAAAACCTGGTCCTACATAGACTTGGTTGTCCACACCTGTGTCACTGAAATTGATAAAAAACACCAGGTGCTAATTAGCCTTGATTGTTGCTAATTAGAAACACCTGGCCGTAACTGGCCTTGATAAGCCACACCTCTTTTACTGAACTGGCTAATTAGACGCAGTGTTCCTAATTAGCCTTGATTGTCCACACCAGTGCCACTGAAAACTGCTAATTAGACCAACCTGGTCCTAATTAGACTTGATTGAACACACCTGTGTCACTGAATTACTAATTAGAAAAACTGGTCCTAATGAGTCTTGATTGTCCACACCTGTGTCACTGAATTTTCTAGTTAGAAACACCAGGTCATAATTAGCTTGATTGTCACTTATTTGAAACACTTGGTCGTAACTAGCTCTGATTGTCCACACCTGTGTCCCTGACATTGCTAATTTGAAACACTTGGTCCAAATTAGCCTTGATTGGTCACACCTTTTGCACTGAATTGCTAATTAGACGCACCTGGTCCTAATTAGCCCTTATTAGCCAAACCTGTATCCCTGAAATTGCTAATTTCATACACTTGGTACTTATTGGCCTTGATTGGCTACACCTGTGACACTGAATTGCTAATTAGTCGCACCTGGTCCTAAGTAGCCTTGATTGTCTATACCTTTTTCACTGAAATTGCTAATTAGACGCACCTGTGACTAAGTGGCTTTTATTGGAACACCTGTGTCACTGAAATTGCTAATTAGACGCACCTGGTCCTAATTAGCCTTGACTGTCTATACCTTTTTCACTGAAATTGCTAATTAGACGCACTTGATCCTAATTAGCATTGATTGGCCACATCTGTGTCTCAGAAATTGCTAAGTAGAAAAACCTGGTCCTAATTAGCTTTGATTGTCACTAGTTAGAAACACCTGGTCCAAATTAGCGTTAATTGCCCACACCTCTTTCACTGAAATTGCTAATTAGACATAGGTGGTCCTAATTAGCCTTGATTGGTCACACCTTTTGCACTGAAATTGCTAATTAGACGCACCTGGTCCTAATTAGCCCTTATTGGCCAAACCTGTATCCCTGAAATTGCTAATTTCATGCACCTGGTACTAATTGGCCTTGATTGGCTACACCTGTGACACTGAAATTGCTAATTAGTAGCACCTGGTCCTAAGTAGCCTTGATTGTCTATACTTTTTTCACTGAAATTGCTAATTAGACGCACTTGATCCTTATTAGGATTGATTGGCCACACCTGTGTCTGAGAAATTGCTAATTAGAAAACCTGGTTCTAATTAGCCTTGGTTGTCCACACCTGTGTCACTGAAATTGCTAATTAGAACCACCTAGTCCTAATTAGCCTTGATTGTCCACACCTATGTTCTCTGAAATTGCTAATTTGAAACACCAGGTTCTAATTAGCCTTGATTGTCACTAATTAGAAACACCTGGTCGAAACTAGAGTTGATTGTCCACACATGTTTCCCTGAAATTTCTAATTAGAAACACTTGGTCCAAACTAGCCTTGATTGTCTACACCTGTGCCACTGAAATTGATAATTAGACGACTTGGTTCTAATTAGCCTTGATTGTCCACACCTGTGCCACTGAAATTGCTAATTGGAAAAACCTGGTCCTACATAGACTTGGTTGTCCACACCTGTGTCACTGAAATTGATAAAGAAACACCAGGTGCTAATTTGCCTTGATTGTTGGTAATTAGAAACACCTGGCCGTAACTGGCCTTGATTGGCCACACCTCTTTTACTGAAATGGCTAATTAGACGCAGGTGTTCCTAATTAGCCTTGATTGTCCACACGTGTGTCACTGAAATTGCTAATTAGACGCTGGTGGTCCTAATCAGCATTGATTGTCCAGACTTGTGTCACTGAAATTGCTAATTAGAGGCACCTGGTACTACTTAGCCTTGATTGTCCACACCTGTGCCACTCAAATTGCTAATTAGAAACACCAGGTCGTAATTAGCCTTCATTTTCGCTAATTACAAACACCTGGTCAAAATTAGCGCTGATAGGCCACACCTGTGTCACTAAAATTGCTAATTAGACACAGGAGGGTCCTAATTAGCCTAGATTGTCCACCCTCTGTGTACTGAAACTGCTACTTGGAAAAAACTTGGTCCTACATAGCCTTGGTTGTCCACACCTGTGTCACTGAAATTGATAAAGAACACCAGGTGCTAATTTGCCTTGATTTTTGCTAATTAGAAACACCTGGTCCTAACTGGCCTTGATTGGCAAAACCTCTTTCACTGAAAAGACTAATTAGACGCAGGCGGTCCTAATTAGCCTTTATTGTCCACACTGTGTCACTAAAATTGCTAATTAGAAGCACCTGGTCCTAATTAGCCTTGATTGGCCACACCTGTGTCAGAGAAATTGCTAATTAGAAGCACGTGGGCATAATTATCCTTGATTGGCCACACCTGTGTCACTGATATTGCTAATTACACACACCTGGTCCTAATTAGCCTTGATAGTTCAAACTGTGTCACTCTGCAATTCCTAATTAGACACACCTGGTCCGAATTATCCTTATTTGGCCACAACTGTGCCACTGAAATTGTTAATTAGACGCACATGGTAACAAACTTGCCTTGACTGGCCACACCTGTGTCACTGACATTGCTAATTAGACGCACCTGTTTCCGAATTAGGCTTGATTCACCACACCTGTGTCACTGAAAATGCTAATTAGAACCACCCTGGTCCTTATTAGCCTTGATTGTCCACACCTATGTCTCTGACTTGCTAATTTGAAACACCAGGTACAATTTTGGGCCTTGATTGTCACTAATTAGAAACACCTGGTCGAAACTAGACTTGATTGTCCACACATGTTTCCTGAAATTTCTAGTTAGAAACACCTGGGTCCAAACTAGCCTTGATTATCCACACCTGTGCCACTGAAATTGCTAATCAGACCAACCTGGTCCTAATTAGACTTGATTGTCCACACCTGTGTTACTGAAATTGATAAAGAAACACCAGGTGCTAATTAGCCTTGATTATTGCTAATTAGAAACACCTGGTCCTAACTGGCTTGATTGGCCACATCTCTTTTACTGAAATGGCTAATTAGACGCAGGTGTTCCTAATTAGTCTTGATTGTCCACACCTGTGCCACTGAAACTGCTAATTAGACCAACCAGTCCTAATTAGACTTGATTGTCCACACCTGTGTCACTGAAATTACTAATTAAAAAAACTGGTCCTAATGAGTCTTGAGTGTCCACACCTGTGGTCACTGAATTTTCTAGTTAGATAACAAACAGGTCATAATTAGCTTGACTGTCAATTATTTGAAACACTTGGTCATAACTAGCCTGATTGTCCACACCTGTGGTCCCTGAAATTGCTCATTTGAAAACACTTGGTCCAAATTAGCCTTGATTGGTCACACCTTTTGCACTGAAATTGCTAATTAGACGCACCTGGTCCTAATTAGCCCTTATTGGCCAAACCTGTATCCCTGAAATTGCTAATTTCATGCACTTGGTACTAATTGGCCTTGATTGGCTACACCTGTGACAATGAAATTGCTAATTAGTCGCACCTGGTCCTAAGTAGCCTTGATTGACTATACCTTTTTCACTGAAATTGCTAATTAGACGCACTTGAATCTTATTAGGATTGATTGGCCACACCTGTGTCTCAGAAATTGCTTATTAGAAAAACCTGGTCATAATTAGCCTTGGTTGTCCACACCTGTGTCACTGAAAATTGCTAATTTGAAACACCTAGTCCTAATTAGCCTTGATTGTCCACACCTATGTCTCTGAAATTGCTAATTTGAAACACCAGGTTCTATTTAGCCTTGATTGTCACTAATTAGAAACACCTGGTCAAAACTAGAGTTGATTGTCCACACATGTTTCCCTGAAATTTCTAATTAGAAACAACTGGTCCAAACTAGCCTTGATTGTCTACAACTGTACCACTGAAATTGATAATTAGACGACTTGGTCCTAATTAGCCTTGATTGTCCACACCTGTGCCACTGAAATTGCTAATAGGAAAAACGTGGTCCTACATAGACTTGGTTGTCCACACCTGTGTCACTGAAATTGATAAAGAAACACCAGGTGCTAATTAGCTTTGTTTGTTGGTAATTAGAAACACCTGGCCGTAACTGGCCTTGATTGGCCACACCTCTTTTACTGAAATGGCTAATTAGACGCAGGTGTTCCTAATTAGCCTTGATTGTCCACACGTGTGTCACTGAAATTGCTAATTAGACGCTGGTGGTCCTTTTCAGCATTGATTGTCCAGACTTGTGTCACTGAAATTGCTAATTAGAAGAACCTGGTCCTAATTAGCCTTGATTGGCCACACCTGTGTCAGAGAAATTGCTAATTAGAAGCACGTGGGCATAATTATCCTTGATTGGCCACACGTGTGTCACTGAAATTGCTAATTAGAAACACCAGGTCGTAATTAGCCTTCATTTTCGGTAATTAGAAACACCTGGTCAAAATTAGCGCTGATAGGCCACACCTGTGTCACTAAAATTGCTAATTAGACACAGGGAGGTCCTAATTAGCCTTGATCGTCCACCTCTGTGTCACTGAAATTGCTAATTGGAAAAACCTGGTCCTACATAGCCTTGGTTCTCCACACCTGTGTCACTAAAATTGATAAAAAAATACCAGGTGCTAATTTGCCTTGATTGTTGCTATTAGAACACCTGCCTCCTAACTGGCCATGATTGGCTAAACCTCTTTCACTGAAATGACTAATTAGACGCAGGCGGTCCTAATTAGCCTTGATTGTCCACACTGTGTCACTGAAATTGCTAATTAGAAGCACCTGGTCCTAATTAGCCTTGATTGGCCACACCTGTGTCAGGGAAATTGCTAATTAGAAGCACCTGGGCATAATTATCCTTGATTTGCCCACACCTGTGTCACTGAAATTGCTAATTAGACGCACCTGGTCCTAATTAGCCTTGATTGTTCAAACCTGTGTCACTGCAATTCCTAATTAGACACACCTCGTCCGAATTATCCTTGATTGGCCACAACTGTGCCACTGAAATTGATAATTAGACGCAGGTGTTCCTAATTAGCCTTGATTGTCCCACACCAGTGCCACTGAAACTGCTAATTAGACCAACCTGGTCCTAATTAGACTTGATTGAACACACCTGTGTCACTGAAATTACTAATTAGAAAAACTGGTCCTAATTAGCCTTGATTGTCCACAACTATGTATCTGAAATTGCTAATTTGAAACACCAGGTGCTAATTAGCCTTGATTGTCACTAATTAGAAACACCTGGTCGAACTAGACTTGATTGTCCACACCTGTTTTCCTGAAATTTCTAATTAGAAAACACCTGGTCCAAACTAGCCTTGATTGTCCACACCTGTGCCACTGAAATTGCTAATTGGAAAAACCTGGTCCTACATAGACTTGGTTGTCCACACCTGTGTCACGGAAATTGATAAAGAAAACACCAGGTGCTAATTAGCCTTGATTGTTGGTAATTAGAAACACCTGGCCGTAACTGGCCTTGATTGGCCACACCTCTTTAACTGAAATGGCTAATTAGACGCAGGTGTTCCTAATTAGCCTTGATTGTCCACACCTGTGTCACTGAAATTGCTAATTAGGACGCTGGTGGTCCTAATCAGCATTGATTGTCCAGACCTGCGTCACTGAAAGTGCTATTTAGAAAAACCTGGTCCTAATTAGCCTTGATTGTCCACACCTGTGTCACTGTAATTGCTAATTAGAAAACCTGGTCTTAATTAGCCTTGATTGTCCACACCTGTGCCACTGAAATTGCTAATTAGAAACTCCAGGTCGTAATTAGCCTTCATTTTTGCTAATTAGAAACACCTGTCAAAATTAGCGCTGATAGGCCACACCAGTGTCACTGAAATTGCTAATTAGACACAGGAGGTCCTAATTAGCCTTGATTGTCCACTTCTGTGTCACTGAAATTGCTAATTGGAAAAACCTGTTCCTACATAGCCTTGGTTGTCCACACCTGTGTCACTGAAATTGATAAAGAAACACCAGGTGCTAATTTGGCCTTGATTGTTGCTAATTAGAAACACCTGGTCCTAACTGGCCTTGATTGGCCAAACCTCTTTCACTGAAAAAACTAATTAGACGCAGGCGGTCCTAATTAGCCTTGATTGTCCACACTGTGTCACTGAAATTGCTAATTAGAAGCACCTGGTCCTAATTAGCCTTGATTGTTCAAACCTGTGTCACTGCAATTCCTAATTAGACACACCTGGTCCGAATTATCCTTTATTGGCCACAACTGTGCCACTGAAATTGCTAATTAGACGTACAGGGTCCAAATTTGCCTTGATTGGCCACACCTGTGTCACTGAAATTGCTAATTAAACACACCTGTTCCGAATTAGGCTTGATTCACCACACCTGTGTCAATGGAATTGCTAATTAGACGCACATGGTCCTAATCAAGCCTTGATTGTCCACACCTGTGCCACTGAAATTGCTAATAGGAAAAACCTGGTCCTACATAGACTTGGTTTGTCCACACCTGTGTCACTGAAATTGATAGAGAAACACCAGGTGCTAATTAGCCTTGATTGTTGGTAATTAGAAACACCTGGCCGTAACTGGCCTTGATTGGCCACACCTCTTTTACTGAAATGGCTAATTAGACGCAGGTGTTCCTAATTAGCCTTGATTGTCCACACGTGTGTCACTGAAATGCTAATTAGACGCTGGTGGTCCTTTTAAGCATTGATTGTCCAGACTTGTGTCACTGAAATTGCTAATTAGAAGAACCTGGTCCTAATTAGCCTTGATTGGCCACACCTGTGTCAGAGAAATTGCTAATTAGAAGCCACGTGGCATAATTATCCTTGATTGGCCACACGTGTGTCACTGAATTGCTAATTAGAAACACCAGGTCGTAATTAGCCTTCATTTCGGTAATTAGAAACACCTGGTCAAAATTAGCGCTGATAGGCCACACCTGTGTCACTAAAATTGCTAATTAGACACAGGAGGGTCCTAATTAGCCTTGATTGTCCACCTCTGTGTCACTGAAATTGCTAATTGGACAAAACCTGGTCCTACATAGCCTTGGTTCTCCACACCTGTGTCACTAAAATTGATAAAAAAATACCAGGTGCTAATTTGCCTTGATTGTTGCTAATTAGAAACACCTGCTCCTAACTGGCCATGATTGGCTAAACCTCTTTCACTGAAATGACTAATTAGATGCAGGCGGTCCTAATTAGCCTTGATTGTCCACACTGTGTCACTGAAATTGCTAATTAGAAGCACCTGGTCCTAATTAGCCTTGATTGGCCACACCTGTGTCAGGGAAATTGCTAATTAGAAGCACCTGGGCATAATTATCCTTGATTTGCCACACCTGTGTCACTGAAATTGCTAATTAGACGCACCTGGTCCTAATTAGCCTTGATTGTTCAAACCTGTGTCACTGCAATTCCTAATTAGACACACCTCGTCCGAATTATCTTGATTGGCCACAACTGTGCCACTGAAATTGATAATTAGACGCAGGTGTTCCTAATTAGCCTTGATTGTCCACACCAGTGCCACTGAAACTGCTAATTAGACCAACCTGGTCCTAATTAGACTTGATTGAACACACCTGTGTCACTGAAATTACTAATTAGAAAAACTGGTCCTAATTAGCCTTGATTTGTCCACAACTATGTATCTGAAATTGCTAATTTGAAACACCAGGTGCTAATTAGCCTTGATTGTCACTAATTAGAAACACCTGGTCGAAAACTAGACTTGATTGTCCACACCTGTTTTCCTGAAATTTCTAATTAGAAACACCTGGTCCAAACTAGCCTTGATTGTCCACACCTGTGCCACTGAAATTGCTAATTGGAAAAACCTGGTCCTACATAGACTTGGTTGTCCACACCTGTGTCACGGAAATTGATAAAGAAACACCAGGTGCTAATTAGCCTTGATTGTTGGTAATTAGAAACACCTGGCCATAACTGGCCTTGATTGGCCACACCTCTTTAACTGAAATGGCTAATTAGACGCAGGTGTTCCTAATTAGCCTTGATTGTCCACACCTGTGTCACTGAAATTGCTAATTAGACGCTGGTGGTCCTAATCAGCATTGATTGTCCAGACCTGCGTCACTGAAAGTGCTATTAGAAAAACCTGGTCCTAATTAGCCTTGATTGTCCACACCTGTGTCACTGTAATTGCTAATTAGAAAAACCTGGTCTTAATTAGCCTTGATTGTCCACACCTGTGCCACTGAAATTGCTAATTAGAAACTCCAGGTCGTAATTAGCCCTTCATTTTTGCTAATTAGAAACACCCTGGTCAAAATTAGCGCTGATAGGCCACACCAGTGTCACTGAAATTGCTATTAGACACAGGAGGTCCCTAATTAGCCTTGATTGTCCACTTCTGTGTCCTGAAATTGCTAATTGGAAAAAACCTGTTCCTACATAGCCTTGGTTGTCCACACCTGTGGTCACTGAAATTGATAAAGAAACACCAGGTGCTAATTACCCTTGATTGTTGCTAATTAGAAACACCTGGCCATCACTGGCCTTGATTGGCCACACCTCTTTTACTGAAATGGCTAATTAGACGCAGGTGTTCCTGATTAGCCTTGATTGTCCACACCTGTGCCACTGAAACTGCTAATTAGACCAATCTGGTCCTAATTATACTTGATTGTCCACACCTGTGTCACTGAAATTACTAATTAGAAAAACTGGTCCTAATGAGTCTTGATTGTCCACACCTGTGTCACTGAATTTTCTTGTTAGAAACACCAGGTCATAATTAGCTTGATTGTCACTTATTTGAAACACTTGGTCATAACTAGCCTGATTGTCCACACCTGTGTCCCTGAAATTGCTAATTTGAACACTTGGTCCAAATTAGCCTTGATTGGTCACACCTTTTGCACTGAAATTGCTAATTAGACGCACCTGGTCCTAATTAGGCCCTTATTGGCCAAACATGTATCCATGAAATTGCTAATCTGATGCACCTGGTAGTAATTGGCCTTGATTGTCCACACCTGTGCCACTGAAATTGCTAATTGGAAAAACCTGGTCCTACAGAGACTTGGTTGTCCACACCTGTGTCACTGAAATTGATAAAGAAACACAGGTGCTAATTAGCCTTGATTGTTGCTAATTAGAGACACCTGGCGTAAATAGCCTCGATTGGCCACACCTCTTTTACCTGAAATGGCTAATTAGACACAGGTGTTTCCTAATTAGCCTTGATTTGTCCCACACCTGTGTCACTGAAATTGCTATTAGACACTGGTGGTCCTAATCAGCATTGATTGTCCAGACCTGCGTCACTGAATGTGCTAATTGGATAAACCTGGTCCTAATTAGCCTTGATTGTTCACGTCTTGTGTCACTGAAATTGCTAATTTGGAAAAACCTGGTCCTACACAGACTTGGTTGTCCACACCTGTGTCACTGAAATATGATAAAGAAACACCAGGTGCTAATTTGCCTTGATTGTTGCAAATTAGAAACACCTGGTCCTAACTGGCAAAACCTCTTTCACTAAAATGACTAATTAGACGCAAGCGGTCATAATTAGCCTTGATTGTCCACACTGTGTCACTGACTTGCTAATTACAAGTACCTGGTCCTAATTAGCCTTGATTGGCCACACCTGTGTCAGAGAAATTCTAATTAGAAGCGCGTGGCCTAATTATCCTTGACTGGCCACACTTGTGTGGCTGATGAATTCCTAATTAGACGCACCTGTTCTGAATTATCCTTGATTGGCCAAAACTGGTGTCACTGAAATAATGCTAATTAGACGCACTTGTTCCGCATTAGGCTTGATTCACCACACTGTGTCACTGAAATTGCTAATTGGAAGCACGTGGTCCAAATCAGCCTTGATTGTCCACACCTGTGTCACTGAATTGTTAATTAGAACCACCTGGTCCTTATTAGACTTGATTGTCCACACCTATGTCTCTGAAATTGCTAATTTGAAACACCAGATGCTAATTAGCCTTGATTGTCACTAATTAGAAACAACTGGTCGAATCTAGACTTGATTGTCCACACCTGTTTCCCTGAAATTTCTAATTAGAAACACCTGGTCCAAACTAGCCTTGATTGTCCACACCTGTGCCACTGAAATTGCTAATTAGACCAACCTGGTCCTATTTAGACTTGATTGTCCCCACCTGTGTCACTGAAATTACTACTTAGAAAACTGGTCCTAATTAGTCTTGAGTGTCCACACCTATGTCTCTGAAATTGCTAATTTGAAACACCAGGTGCTAATTAGATTTGATTGTCACTAATTAGAAACACCTGGTCGAAACTAGACTTGATTGTCCACACCTGTTTTCCTGAAATTTCTAATTAGAAACACCTGGTCCAAACTAGCCTTGATTGTCCACACCTGTGCCACTGAAATTGCTAATTGGAAAAAACCTGGTCCTACATACACTTGGTTGTCCACACCTGTGTCACTGAAATTGATAAAGAAACACCAGGTGCTAATTAGCCTTGATTGTTGCTAATTAGAAACACCTAGCCATAACTGGCCTTGAATGGCCACAACTCTTTTACTGAAATGGCTAATTAGACGCAGGTGCTCCTAATTAGCCTTGATTGTCCACACCTGTGTCACTGAATTGCTAATTAGACACTGGTGGTCATAATCAGCATTGATTGTCCCGACCTGCTTCACTGAATGTGCTAATTGGAAAAACCTGGTCCAAACTAGCCTTGATTGTTCACGTCTGTGTCACTGAAATTGCTAATTTGGAAAAACCTGGTCCTACATAGACTTGGTTGTCCACACCTGTGTCACTGAAATTGATAAAGAAACACCAGGTGCTAATTTGCCTTGATTGTTGCAAATTAGAAACACCTGGCCCTAACTGGCCTTGATTGGCAAAACCTCTTTCACTGAATGACTAATTAGATGCAAGCGGTCATAATTAGACTTGATTGTCCACACTGTGTCACTGAACTTGCTAATTAGAAGTACCTGGTCCTAATTAGCCTTGATTGGCCACACCTGTGTCAGAGAAATTGCTAATTAGAAGCACGTGGGCCTAATTATCCTTGACTGGCCACACTTGTGTGGGCTGAAATTCCTAATTAGACGCACCTGTTCTGAATTATCCTTGATTGGCCAAAACTGTGTCACTGAAATTGCTAATTAGACCGCACCTGTTCCGCATTAGGCTTGATCACCACACCTGTGTCACTGAAATTGCTAATTAGAAGCACGTTGTCCAAATCAGCCTTGATTGTCCACACCTGTGTCACTGGAATTGCTAATTAGAACCACCTGGTCCTTATTAGACTTGATTGTCCACACCTATGTCTCTGAAATTGCTAATTTGAAACACCAGATGCTAATTAGCCTTGATTGTCACTAATTAGAAACAACTGGTCGAAACTAGACTTGATTGTCCACAACCTGTTTCCCTGAAATTTCTAATTAGAAACACCTGGTCCAAACTAGCCTTGATTGTCCACACCTGTCTCACTGAAATTGCTAATTAGACCGACCTGGTCCTAATTAGACTTGATTGTCCACACCTGTGTCACTGAAATTACTAATTAAAAAAACTGGTCATAATTAGCCTTGATTGTCCACACCTATGTCTCTGAAATTGGTAATTTGAAACACCAGGTGCTAATTAGCCTTGATTGTCACTAATTAGAAACCCTGATCGAAACTAGACTGATTGTCCACACCTGTTCCCTGAAATTTCTAATTCGAAACACCTGGTCCAAACTAGCCTTGATTGTCCACACCTGTGCCACTGAAATTGCTAATTGGAAAAACCTGGTCCTACATAGACTTGGTTGTCCACACCTGTGTCACTGAAATTGATAAAGAAACACCAGGTGCTAATTAGCCTTGTTTGTTGGTAATTAGAAACACCTGGCCGTAACTGGCCTCATTGGCCACACCTCTTATACTGAAATGGCTAATTAGACGCAGGTGTTCCTAATTAGCCTTGATTGTCCACACGTGTGTCACTGAAATTGCTAATTAGACGCTGGTGGTCCTAATCAGCATTGATTGTCCAGACTTGTTGTCACTGAAATTGCTAATTAGAGCACCTGGTCCTAATTAGCCTTGATTGTCCACACCTGTGTCAGAGAAATTGCTAATTAGAAGCACGTGGGCATAATTATCCTTAATTGGCCACACCTGTGTCACTGTAATTGCTAATTAGACGCACCTGGTCCGAATTATCCTTGATTGGCCACACCTGTGTCACTGTAATTGCTAATTAGATGCACCTGGTCCGAATTATCCTTTGATTGGCCAAAACTGTGCCACTTAAATTGATAATTAGATGCAAATGGTCCAAATTTGCCTTGATTGGCCACACCTGTGTCACTGACATTGCTAATTAGACGCACCTGTTCCGAATTAGGCTTGATTCACCACACCTGTGTCACTGAAATTACTAATTAGACGCACGTGGTCCTAATCAGCCTTGATTGTTCACACCTGTGTCACTGGAATTGCTAATTAGAACCACCTGGTCCTTATTAGACTTGATAGTCCACACCTATGTCTCTGAAATTGCTAATTTGAAACACCAGGTGCTAATTAGCCTTGATTGTCACTAATAAGAAACAACTGGTCGAAAATAGACTTGATTGTCCACACCTGTTTCCCTGAAATTTCTAATTAGAGACACCTGGTCCAAACTAGCCTTGATTGTCCACACCTGTGCCACTGAAATTGCTAATTAGACCAACCTGGTCCTAATTAGACTTGATTGTCCACACCTGTGTCACTGCAATTCGTAATTAGACGCACCTGGTCCGAATTATCCTTGATTGGCCACCACTTTGCCACTGAAATTGCTAATTAGATGCACGTGGTCCTAATCAGCCTTGATTGGTCCACACCTGTGTCACTGAAATTGCTAATTAGACACTGGTAGTCCTAATCAGCATTGATTGTCCAGACATGTGTCACTGAAATTGCTAATTAGAAGTACCTGGTCCTAATTAGCCTTCATTGGCCACATCTGTGTCAGAGAAATTGCTAATTAGAAGCACGGGACTTAATTATCCTTGATTGGCCACACCTGTGTCACTGAAATTGCTAATTAGACGCACTTGGTCCTAATTTGCCTTGATTGTTCAAACCTGTGTCACTGCAATTCCTAATTAGATGCACATGGTCCGAATTATCCTTGATTGGCCACAACTGTGCCACTGAAATTGCTAATTAGACGCACATCGTCCAAATTTGCCTTGATTGGCCACCTGTGTCACTGAAATTGCTAATTAGACGCACCTATTCTGAATTAGGCTTGATTCACCACACCTGTGTCACTGAAATTGCTAATTAGACGCACGTGGTCCTAATCAGCCTGGATTGTCCACACCTGTGTCACTGGAATTGCTAATTAGAACCACCTGGTCCTTATTAGACTTGATTGTACACACCTATGTCTCTGAAATTGCTAATTTGAAACACCAGGTGCTAATTAGCCTTGATTGTCACTAATTAGAAACAACTGGTCGAAACTAGACTTGATTGTCCACACCTGTTTCCATGAAATTTCTAATTAGAAACACCTGGTCCAAACTAGCCTTGATTGTCCACACCTGTGCCACTGAAATTGCTAATTGGAAAAACCTGGTCCTACATAGACTTGGTTGTCCACACCTGTGTCACTGAAATTGATAAAAAAACACCAGGTGCTAATTAGCCTTGATTGTTGCTAATTAGAAACACCTGGCCGTAACTGGCCTTGATAAGCCACACCTCTTTTACTGAAATGGCTATTAGACGCAGGTGTTCCTAATTAGCCTTGATTGTCCACACCAGTGCCACTGAAACTGCTAATTAGACCAACCTGGTCCTAATTAGACTTGATTGAACACACCTGTGTCACTGAAATTACTAATTAGAAAAACTGGTCCTAATGAGTCTTGATTGTCCACACCTGTGTCACTGAATTTTCTAGTTAGAAACACCAGGTCATAATTAGCTTGATTGTCACTATTTGAAACACTTGGTCGTAACTAGCCTGATTGTCCACACCTTGGTCCCTGAAATTGCTAATTTGAAACACTTGGTCCAAATTAGCCTTGATTGGTCACACCTTTTGCACTGAAATGGCTAATTAGACGCACCTGGTCCTAATTAGCCCTTATTAGCCAAACCTGTATCCCTGAAATTGCTAATTTCATACACTTGGTACTTATTGGCCTTGATTGGCTACACCTGTGACACTGAAATTGCTAATTAGTCGCACCTGGTCCTAAGTAGCCTTGATTGTCTATACCTTTTTTCACTGAAATTGCTAATTAGACGCACCTGTGACTAAGTGGCTTTTATTGGAAACACCTGTGTCACTGAAATTGCTAATTAGACGCACCTGGTCCTAATTAGCCTTGACTGTCTATACCTTTTTCACTGAAATTGCTAATTAGACGCACTTGATCCTAATTAGCATTGATTGGCCACATCTGTGTCTCAGAAATTGCTAAGTAGAAAAACCTGGTCCTAATTAGCTTGATTGTCACTAGTTAGAACACCTGGTCCAAATTAGCGTTAATTGCCACACCTCTTTCACTGAAAGTGCTAATTAGACATAGGTGGTCCTAATTAGCCTTGATTGGTCACACCTTTTGCACTGAAATTGCTAATTAGACGCACCTGTCCTAATTAGCCCTTATTGGCCAAACCTGTATCCCTGAAATTGCTAATTTCATGCACCTGGTACTAATTGGCCTTGATTGGCTACACCTGTGACACTGAAATTGCTAATTAGTAGCACCTGGTCCTAAGTAGCCTTGATTGTCTATACTTTTTTCACTGAAATTGGCTAATTAGACGCACTTGATCCTTATTAGGATTGATTGGCCACACCTGTGTCTGAGAAATTGCTAATTAGAAAAACCTGGTTCTAATTAGCCTTGGTTGTCCACACCTGTGTCACTGAAATTGCTAATTAGAACCACCTAGTCCTAATTAGCCTTGATTGTCCACACCTATGTCTCTGAAATTGCTAATTTGAAACACCAGGTTCTAATTAGCCTTGATTGTCACTAATTAGAAACCCTGGTCGAAACTAGAGTTGATTGTCCACACATGTTTCCCTGAAATTTCTAATTAGAAACACTTGGTCCAAACTAGCCTTGATTGTCTACACCTGTGCCACTGAAATTGATAATTAGACGACTTGGTTCTAATTAGCCTTGATTGTCCACACCTGTGCCACTGAAATTGCTAATTGGAAAAAACCTGGTCCTACATAGACTTGGTTGTCCACACCTGTGTCACTGAAATTGATAAAGAAACACCAGGTGCTAATTTGCCTTGATTGTTGGTAATTAGAAACACCTGGCCGTAACTGGCCTTGATTGGCCACACCTCTTTTACTGAAATGGCTAATTAGACGCAGGTGTTCCTAATTAGCCTGATTGTCCACACGTGTGTCACTGAAATTGCTAATTAGACGCTGGTGGTCCTAATCAGCATTGATTGTCCAGACTTGTGTCACTGAAATTGCTAATTAGAGGCACCTGGTACTACTTAGCCTTGATTGTCCACACCTGTGCCACTCAAATTGCTAATTAGAAACACCAGGTCGTAATTAGCCTTCATTTTCGCTAATTACAAACACCTGGTCAAAATTAGCGCTGATAGGCCACACCTGTGTCACTAAAATTGCTAATTAGACACAGGAGGTCCTAATTAGCCTAGATTGTCCACCTCTGTGTTACTGAAACTGCTACTTGGAAAAACTTGGTCCTACATAGCCTTGGTTGTCCACACCTGTGTCACTGAAATTGATAAAGAAACACCAGGTGCTAATTTGCCTTGATTGTTGCTAATTAGAAACACCTGGTCCTAACTGGCCTTGATTGGCAAAACCTCTTTCACTGAAAAGACTAATTAGACGCAGGCGGTCCTAATTAGCCTTTATTGTCCACACTGTGTCACTGAAATTGCTAATTAGAAGCACCTGGTCCTAAATAGCCTTGATTGGCCACACCTGTGTCAGAGAAATTGTTAATTAGAAGCACGTGGGCATAATTATCCTTGATTGGCCACACCTGTGTCACTGATATTGCTAATTACACACACCTGGTCCTAATTAGCCTTGATAGTTCAAACCTGTGGTCACTGCAATTCCTAATTAGACACACCTGGTCCGAATTATCCTTATTGGCCACAACTGTGCCACTGAAATTGTTAATTAGACGCACATGGTACAAACTTGCCTTGACTGGCCACACCTGTGTCACTGACATTGCTAATTAGACGCACCTGTTCCGAATTAGGCTTGATTCACCACACCTGTGTCACTGAAAATGCTAATTAGAACCACCTGTCCTTATTAGCCTTGATTGTCCACACCTATGTCTCTGAACTTGCTAATTTGAAAACACCAGGTACAATTTTGCCTTGATTGTCACTAATTAGAAACACCTGGTCGAAACTAGACTTGATTGTCCACACATGTTTCCCTGAAATTTCTAGTTAGAAACACCTGGTCCAAACTAGCCTTGATTATCCACACCTGTGCCACTGAAATTGCTAATCAGACCAACCTGGTCCTAATTAGACTTGATTGTCCACACCTGTGTTACTGAAATTGATAAAGAAACACCAGGTGCTAATTAGCCTTGATTATTGCTAATTAGAAACACCTGGTCCTAACTGGCCTTGATTGGCCACATCTCTTTACTGAAATGGCTAATTAGACGCAGGTGTTCCTAATTAGTCTTGATTGTCCACACCTGTGCCACTGAAACTGCTAATTAGACCAACCAGTCCTAATTAGACTTGATTGTCCACACCTGTGTCACTGAAATTACTAATTAAAAAAACTGGTCCTAATGAGTCTTGATTGTCCACACCTGTGTCACTGAATTTTCTAGTTAGAAACAACAGGTCATAATTAGCTTGACTGTCAATTATTTGAAACACTTGGTCATAACTAGCCTGATTGTCCACACCTGTGTCCCTGAAATTGCTCATTTGAAAACACTTGGTCCAATTAGCCTTGATTGGTCACACCTTTTGCACTGAAATTGCTAATTAGACGCACCTGGTCCTAATTAGCCCTTATTGGCCAAACCTGTATCCCTGAAATTGCTAATTTCATGCACTTGGTACTAATTGGCCTTGATTGGCTACACCTGTGACAATGAAATTGCTAATTAGTCGCACCTGGTCCTAAGTAGCCTTGATTGACTATACCTTTTCACTGAAATTGCTAATTAGACGCACTTGAATCTTATTAGGATTGATTGGCCACACCTGTGTCTCAGAATTGCTTATTAGAAAAACCTGGTCATAATTAGCCTTGGTTGTCCACACCTGTGTCACTGAAATTGCTAATTTGAAACACCTAGTCCTAATTAGCCTTGATTGTCCACACCTATGTCTCTGAAATTGCTAATTTGAAACACCAGGTTCTATTTAGCCTTGATTGTCACTAATTAGAAACACCTGGTCAAAACTAGAGTTGATTGTCCACACATGTTTCCCTGAAATTTCTAATTAGAAACAACTGGTCCAAACTAGCCTTGATTGTCTACAACTGTACCACTGAAATTGATAATTAGACGACTTGGTCCTAATTAGCCTTGATTGTCCACACCTGTGCCACTGAAATTGCTAATAGGAAAAACGTGGTCCTACATAGACTTGGTTGTCCACACCTGTGTCACTGAAATTGATAAAGAAACACCAGGTGCTAATTAGCTTTGTTTGTTGGTAATTAGAAACACCTGGCCGTAACTGGCCTTGATTGGCCACACCTCTTTTACTGAAATGGCTAATTAGACGCAGGTGTTCCTAATTAGCCTTGATTGTCCACACGTGTGTCACTGAAATTGCTAATTAGACGCTGGTGGTCCTTTTCAGCATTGATTGTCCAGACTTGTGTCACTGAAATTGCTAATTAGAAGAACCTGGTCCTAATTAGCCTTGATTGGCCACACCTGTGTCAGAGAAATTGCTAATTAGAAGCACGTGGGCATAATTATCCTTGATTAGCCACACGTGTGTCACTGAAATTGCTAATTAGAAACACCAGGTCGTAATTAGCCTTCATTTTCGGTAATTAGAAACACCTGGTCAAAATTAGCGCTGATAGGCCACACCTGTGTCACTAAAATTGCTAATTAGACACAGGAGGTCCTAATTAGCCTTGATTGTCCACCTCTGTGTCACTGAAATTGCTAATTGGAAAAACCTGGTCCTACATAGCCTTGGTTCTCCACACCTGTGTCACTAAAATTGATAAAAAAATACCAGGTGCTAATTTGCCTTGATTGTTGCTAATTAGAAACACCTGCTCCTAACTGGCCATGATTGGCTAAACCTCTTTCACTGAAATGACTAATTAGACGCAGGCGGTCCTAATTAGCCTTGATTGTCCACACTGTGTCACTGAAATTGCTAATTAGAAGCACCTGGTCCTAATTAGCCTTGATTGGCCACACCTGTGTCAGGGAAATTGCTAATTAGAAGCACCTGGGCATAATTATCCTTGATTTGCCACACCTGTGTCACTGAAATTGCTAATTAGACGCACCTGGTCCTAATTAGCCTTGATTGTTCAAACCTGTGTCACTGCAATTCCTAATTAGACACACCTCGTCCGAATTATCCTTGATTGGCCACAACTGTGCCACTGAAATTGATAATTAGACGCAGGTGTTCCTAATTAGCCTTGATTGTCCACACCAGTGCCACTGAAACTGCTAATTAGACCAACCTGGTCCTAATTAGACTTGATTGAACACACCTGTGTCACTGAAATTACTAATTAGAAAAACTGGTCCTAATTAGCCTTGATTGTCCACAACTATGTATCTGAAATTGCTAATTTGAAACACCAGGTGCTAATTAGCCTTGATTGTCACTAATTAGAAACACCTGGTCGAAACTAGACTTGATTGTCCACACCTGTTTTCCTGAAATTTCTAATTAGAAACACCTGGTCCAAACTAGCCTTGATTGTCCACACCTGTGCCACTGAAATTGCTAATTGGAAAAACCTGGTCCTACATAGACTTGGTTGTCCACACCTGTGTCACGGAAATTGATAAAGAAACACCAGGTGCTAATTAGCCTTGATTGTTGGTAATTAGAAACACCTGGCCATAACTGGCCTTGATTGGCCACACCTCTTTAACTGAAATGGCTAATTAGACGCAGGTGTTCCTAATTAGCCTTGATTGTCCACACCTGTGTCACTGAAATTGCTAATTAGACGCTGGTGGTCCTAATCAGCATTGATTGTCCAGACCTGCGTCACTGAAAGTGCTATTTAGAAAAACCTGGTCCTAATTAGCCTTGATTGTCCACACCTGTGTCACTGTAATTGCTAATTAGAAAAACCTGGTCTTAATTAGCCTTGATTGTCCACACCTGTGCCACTGAAATTGCTAATTAGAAACTCCAGGTCGTAATTAGCCTTCATTTTTGCTAATTAGAAACACCTGGTCAAAATTAGCGCTGATAGGCCACACCAGTGTCACTGAAATTGCTAATTAGACACAGGAGGTCCTAATTAGCCTTGATTGTCCACTTCTGTGTCACTGAAATTGCTAATTGGAAAAACCTGTTCCTACATAGCCTTGGTTGTCCACACCTGTGTCACTGAAATTGATAAAGAAACACCAGGTGCTAATTACCCTTGATTGTTGCTAATTAGAAACACCTGGCCATCACTGGCCTTGATTGGCCACACCTCTTTTACTGAAATGGCTAATTAGACGCAGGTGTTCCTGATTAGCCTTGATTGTCCACACCTGTGCCACTGAAACTGCTAATTAGACCAATCTGGTCCTAATTATACTTGATTGTCCACACCTGTGTCACTGAAATTACTAATTAGAAAAACTGGTCCTAATGAGTCTTGATTGTCCACACCTGTGTCACTGAATTTTCTTGTTAGAAACACCAGGTCATAATTAGCTTGATTGTCACTTATTTGAAACACTTGGTCATAACTAGCCTGATTGTCCACACCTGTGTCCCTGAAATTGCTAATTTGAAACACTTGGTCCAAATTAGCCTTGATTGGTCACACCTTTTGCACTGAAATTGCTAATTAGACGCACCTGGTCCTAATTAGCCCTTATTGGCCAAACATGTATCCATGAAATTGCTAATCTGATGCACCTGGTAGTAATTGGCCTTGATTGTCCACACCTGTGCCACTGAAATTGCTAATTGGAAAAACCTGGTCCTACAGAGACTTGGTTGTCCACACCTGTGTCACTGAAATTGATAAAGAAACACCAGGTGCTAATTAGCCTTGATTGTTGCTAATTAGAGACACCTGGCGTAAATAGCCTCGATTGGCCACACCTCTTTTACTGAAATGGCTAATTAGACACAGGTGTTCCTAATTAGCCTTGATTGTCCACACCTGTGTCACTGAAATTGCTAATTAGACACTGGTGGTCCTAATCAGCATTGATTGTCCAGACCTGCGTCACTGAATGTGCTAATTGGATAAACCTGGTCCTAATTAGCCTTGATTGTTCACGTCTGTGTCACTGAAATTGCTAATTTGGAAAAACCTGGTCCTACACAGACTTGGTTGTCCACACCTGTGTCACTGAAATTGATAAAGAAACACCAGGTGCTAATTTGCCTTGATTGTTGCAAATTAGAAACACCTGGTCCTAACTGGCAAACCTCTTTCACTAAAATGACTAATTAGACGCAAGCGGTCATAATTAGCCTTGATTGTCCACACTGTGTCACTGAACTTGCTAATTACAAGTACCTGGTCCTAATTAGCCTTGATTGGCCACACCTGTGTCAGAGAAATTGCTAATTAGAAGCGCGTGGGCCTAATTATCCTTGACTGGCCACACTTGTGTGGCTGAAATTCCTAATTAGACGCACCTGTTCTGAATTATCCTTGATTGGCCAAAACTGTGTCACTGAAATTGCTAATTAGACGCACTTGTTCCGCATTAGGCTTGATTCACCACACCTGTGTCACTGAAATTGCTAATTGGAAGCACGTGGTCCAAATCAGCCTTGATTGTCCACACCTGTGTCACTGGAATTGTTAATTAGAACCACCTGGTCCTTATTAGACTTGATTGTCCACACCTATGTCTCTGAAATTGCTAATTTGAAACACCAGATGCTAATTAGCCTTGATTGTCACTAATTAGAAACAACTGGTCGAAACTAGACTTGATTGTCCACACCTGTTTCCCTGAAATTTCTAATTAGAAACACCTGGTCCAAACTAGCCTTGATTGTCCACACCTGTGCCACTGAAATTGCTAATTAGACCAACCTGGTCCTAATTAGACTTGATTGTCCACACCTGTGTCACTGAAATTACTAATTAAAAAAACTGGTCATAATTAGCCTTGATTGTCCACACCTATGTCTCTGAAATTGGTAATTTGAAACACCAGGTGCTAATTAGCCTTGATTGTCACTAATTAGAAAACACCTGATCGAAACTAGACTGATTGTCCACACCTGTTTTCCTGAAATTTCTAATTAGAAACACCTGGTCCAAACTAGCCTTGATTGTCCACACCTGTGCCACTGAAATTGCTAATTGGAAAAACCTGGTCCTACATACACTTGGTTGTCCACACCTGTGTCACTGAAATTGATAAAGAAACACCAGGTGCTAATTAGCCTTGATTGTTGCTAATTAGAAACACCTAGCCATAACTGGCCTTGAATGGCCACAACTCTTTTACTGAAATGGCTAATTAGACGCAGGTGCTCCTAATTAGCCTTGATTGTCCACACCTGTGTCACTGAATTGCTAATTAGACACTGGTGGTCATAATCAGCATTGATTGTCCAGACCTGCTTCACTGAATGTGCTAATTGGAAAAACCTGGTCCAAACTAGCCTTGATTGTTCACGTCTGTGTCACTGAAATTGCTAATTTGGAAAAACCTGGTCCTACATAGACTTGGTTGTCCACACCTGTGTCACTGAAATTGATAAAGAAACACCAGGTGCTAATTTGCCTTGATTGTTGCAAATTAGAAACACCTGGCCCTAACTGGCCTTGATTGGCAAAACCTCTTTCACTGAAATGACTAATTAGATGCAAGCGGTCATAATTAGACTTGATTGTCCACACTGTGTCACTGAACTTGCTAATTAGAAGTACCTGGTCCTAATTAGCCTTGATTGGCCACACCTGTGTCAGAGAAATTGCTAATTAGAAGCACGTGGGCCTAATTATCCTTGACTGGCCACACTTGTGTGGCTGAAATTCCTAATTAGACGCACCTGTTCTGAATTATCCTTGATTGGCCAAAACTGTGTCACTGAAATTGCTAATTAGACGCACCTGTTCCGCATTAGGCTTGATTCACCACACCTGTGTCACTGAAATTGCTAATTAGAAGCACGTTGTCCAAATCAGCCTTGATTGTCCACACCTGTGTCACTGGAATTGCTAATTAGAACCACCTGGTCCTTATTAGACTTGATTGTCCACACCTATGTCTCTGAAATTGCTAATTTGAAACACCAGATGCTAATTAGCCTTGATTGTCACTAATTAGAAACAACTGGTCGAAACTAGACTTGATTGTCCACACCTGTTTCCCTGAAATTTCTAATTAGAAACACCTGGTCCAAACTAGCCTTGATTGTCCACACCTGTCTCACTGAAATTGCTAATTAGACCGACCTGGTCCTAATTAGACTTGATTGTCCACACCTGTGTCACTGAAATTACTAATTAAAAAAACTGGTCATAATTAGCCTTGATTGTCCACACCTATGTCTCTGAAATTGGTAATTTGAAACACCAGGTGCTAATTAGCCTTGATTGTCACTAATTAGAAACACCTGATCGAAACTAGACTGATTGTCCACACCTGTTTCCCTGAAATTTCTAATTCGAAACACCTGGTCCAAACTAGCCTTGATTGTCCACACCTGTGCCACTGAAATTGCTAATTGGAAAAAACCTGGTCCTACATAGACTTGGTTGTCCACACCTGTGTCACTGAAATTGATAAAGAAACACCAGGTGCTAATTAGCCTTGTTTGTTGGTAATTAGAAACACCTGGCCGTAACTGGCCTTCATTGGCCACACCTCTTATACTGAAATGGCTAATTAGACGCAGGTGTTCCTAATTAGCCTTGATTGTCCACACGTGTGTCACTGAAATTGCTAATTAGACGCTGGTGGTCCTAATCAGCATTGATTGTCCAGACTTGTGTCACTGAAATTGCTAATTAGAAGCACCTGGTCCTAATTAGCCTTGATTGTCCACACCTGTGTCAGAGAAATTGCTAATTAGAAGCACGTGGGCATAATTATCCTTAATTGGCCACACCTGTGTCACTGTAATTGCTAATTAGACGCACCTGGTCCGAATTATCCTTGATTGGCCACACCTGTGTCACTGTAATTGCTAATTAGATGCACCTGGTCCGAATTATCCTTGATTGGCCAAAACTGTGCCACTTAAATTGATAATTAGATGCAAATGGTCCAAATTTGCCTTGATTGGCCACACCTGTGTCACTGACATTGCTAATTAGACGCACCTGTTCCGAATTAGGCTTGATTCACCACACCTGTGTCACTGAAATTACTAATTAGACGCACGTGGTCCTAATCAGCCTTGATTGTTCACACCTGTGTCACTGGAATTGCTAATTAGAACCACCTGGTCCTTATTAGACTTGATAGTCCACACCTATGTCTCTGAAATTGCTAATTTGAAACACCAGGTGCTAATTAGCCTTGATTGTCACTAATAAGAAACAACTGGTCGAAAATAGACTTGATTGTCCACACCTGTTTCCCTGAAATTTCTAATTAGAGACACCTGGTCCAAACTAGCCTTGATTGTCCACACCTGTGCCACTGAAATGCTAATTAGACCAACCTGGTCCTAATTAGACTTGATTGTCCACACCTGTGTCACTGCAATTCGTAATTAGACGCACCTGGTCCGAATTATCCTTGATTGGCCACCACTTTGCCACTGAAATTGCTAATTAGATGCACGTGGTCCTAATCAGCCTTGATTGTCCACACCTGTGTCACTGAAATTGCTAATTAGACACTGGTAGTCCTAATCAGCATTGATTGTCCAGACATGTGTCACTGAAATTGCTAATTAGAAGTACCTGGTCCTAATTAGCCTTCATTGGCCACATCTGTGTCAGAGAAATTGCTAATTAGAAGCACGGGACTTAATTATCCTTGATTGGCCACACCTGTGTCACTGAAATTGCTAATTAGACGCACTTGGTCCTAATTTGCCTTGATTGTTCAAACCTGTGTCACTGCAATTCCTAATTAGATGCACATGGTCCGAATTATCCTTGATTGGCCACAACTGTGCCACTGAAATTGCTAATTAGACGCACATCGTCCAAATTTGCCTTGATTGGCCACACCTGTGTCACTGAAATTGCTAATTAGACGCACCTATTCTGAATTAGGCTTGATTCACCACACCTGTGTCACTGAAATTGCTAATTAGACGCACGTGGTCCTAATCAGCCTGGATTGTCCACACCTGTGTCACTGGAATTGCTAATTAGAACCACCTGGTCCTTATTAGACTTGATTGTACACACCTATGTCTCTGAAATTGCTAATTTGAAACACCAGGTGCTAATTAGCCTTGATTGTCACTAATTAGAAACAACTGGTCGAAACTAGACTTGATTGTCCACACCTGTTTCCATGAAATTTCTAATTAGAAACACCTGGTCCAAACTAGCCTTGATTGTCCACACCTGTGCCACTGAAATTGCTAATTGGAAAAACCTGGTCCTACATAGACTTGGTTGTCCACACCTGTGTCACTGAAATTGATAAAAAAACACCAGGTGCTAATTAGCCTTGATTGTTGCTAATTAGAAACACCTGGCCGTAACTGGCCTTGATAAGCCACACCTCTTTTACTGAAATGGCTAATTAGACGCAGGTGTTCCTAATTAGCCTTGATTGTCCACACCAGTGCCACTGAAACTGCTAATTAGACCAACCTGGTCCTAATTAGACTTGATTGAACACACCTGTGTCACTGAAATTACTAATTAGAAAAACTGGTCCTAATGAGTCTTGATTGTCCACACCTGTGTCACTGAATTTTCTAGTTAGAAACACCAGGTCATAATTAGCTTGATTGTCACTTATTTGAAACACTTGGTCGTAACTAGCCTGATTGTCCACACCTGTGTCCCTGAAATTGCTAATTTGAAACACTTGGTCCAAATTAGCCTTGATTGTCACACCTTTTGCACTGAAATTGCTAATTAGACGCACCTGGTCCTAATTAGCCCTTATTAGCCAAACCTGTATCCCTGAAATTGCTAATTTCATACACTTGGTACTTATTGGCCTTGATTGGCTACACCTGTGACACTGAAATTGCTAATTAGTCGCACCTGGTCCTAAGTAGCCTTGATTGTCTATACCTTTTTCACTGAAATTGCTAATTAGACGCACCTGTGACTAAGTGGCTTTTATTGGAAACACCTGTGTCACTGAAATTGCTAATTAGACGCACCTGGTCCTAATTAGCCTTGACTGTCTATACCTTTTTCACTGAAATTGCTAATTAGACGCACTTGATCCTAATTAGCATTGATTGGCCACATCTGTGTCTCAGAAATTGCTAAGTAGAAAAAACCTGGTCCTAATTAGCTTTGATTGTCACTAGTTAGAAACACCTGGTCCAAATTAGCGTTAATTGCCCACACCTCTTTCACTGAAATTGCTAATTAGACATAGGTGGTCCTAATTAGCCTTGATTGGTCACACCTTTTGCACTGAAATTGCTAATTAGACGCACCTGGTCCTAATTAGCCCTTATTGGCCAAACCTGTATCCCTGAAATTGCTAATTTCATGCACCTGGTACTAATTGGCCTTGATTGGCTACACCTGTGACACTGAAATTGCTAATTAGTAGCACCTGGTCCTAAGTAGCCTTGATTGTCTATACTTTTTTCACTGAAATTGCTAATTAGACGCACTTGATCCTTATTAGGATTGATTGGCCACACCTGTGTCTGAGAAATTGCTAATTAGAAAAACCTGGTTCTAATTAGCCTTGGTTGTCCACACCTGTGTCACTGAAATTGCTAATTAGAACCACCTAGTCCTAATTAGCCTTGATTGTCCACACCTATGTCTCTGAAATTGCTAATTTGAAACACCAGGTTCTAATTAGCCTTGATTGTCACTAATTAGAAACACCTGGTCGAAACTAGAGTTGATTGTCCACACATGTTTCCCTGAAATTTCTAATTAGAAACACTTGGTCCAAACTAGCCTTGATTGTCTACACCTGTGCCACTGAAATTGATAATTAGACGACTTGGTTCTAATTAGCCTTGATTGTCCACACCTGTGCCACTGAAATTGCTAATTGGAAAAACCTGGTCCTACATAGACTTGGTTGTCCACACCTGTGTCACTGAAATTGATAAAGAAACACCAGGTGCTAATTTGCCTTGATTGTTGGTAATTAGAAACACCTGGCCGTAACTGGCCTTGATTGGCCACACCTCTTTTACTGAAATGGCTAATTAGACGCAGGTGTTCCTAATTAGCCTTGATTGTCCACACGTGTGTCACTGAAATTGCTAATTAGACGCTGGTGGTCCTAATCAGCATTGATTGTCCAGACTTGTGTCACTGAAATTGCTAATTAGAGGCACCTGGTACTACTTAGCCTTGATTGTCCACACCTGTGCCACTCAAATTGCTAATTAGAAACACCAGGTCGTAATTAGCCTTCATTTTCGCTAATTACAAACACCTGGTCAAAATTAGCGCTGATAGGCCACACCTGTGTCACTAAAATTGCTAATTAGACACAGGAGGTCCTAATTAGCCTAGATTGTCCACCTCTGTGTTACTGAAACTGCTACTTGGAAAAACTTGGTCCTACATAGCCTTGGTTGTCCACACCTGTGTCACTGAAATTGATAAAGAAACACCAGGTGCTAATTTGCCTTGATTGTTGCTAATTAGAAACACCTGGTCCTAACTGGCCTTGATTGGCAAAACCTCTTTCACTGAAAAGACTAATTAGACGCAGGCGGTCCTAATTAGCCTTTATTGTCCACACTGTGTCACTGAAATTGCTAATTAGAAGCACCTGGTCCTAAATAGCCTTGATTGGCCACACCTGTGTCAGAGAAATTGTTAATTAGAAGCACGTGGGCATAATTATCCTTGATTGGCCACACCTGTGTCACTGATATTGCTAATTACACACACCTGGTCCTAATTAGCCTTGATAGTTCAAACCTGTGTCACTGCAATTCCTAATTAGACACACCTGGTCCGAATTATCCTTATTGGCCACAACTGTGCCACTGAAATTGTTAATTAGACGCACATGGTACAAACTTGCCTTGACTGGCCACACCTGTGTCACTGACATTGCTAATTAGACGCACCTGTTCCGAATTAGGCTTGATTCACCACACCTGTGTCACTGAAAATGCTAATTAGAACCACCTGGTCCTTATTAGCCTTGATTGTCCACACCTATGTCTCTGAACTTGCTAATTTGAAACACCAGGTACAATTTTGCCTTGATTGTCACTAATTAGAAACACCTGGTCGAAACTAGACTTGATTGTCCACACATGTTTCCCTGAAATTTCTAGTTAGAAACACCTGGTCCAAACTAGCCTTGATTATCCACACCTGTGCCACTGAAATTGCTAATCAGACCAACCTGGTCCTAATTAGACTTGATTGTCCACACCTGTGTTACTGAAATTGATAAAGAAACACCAGGTGCTAATTAGCCTTGATTATTGCTAATTAGAAACACCTGGTCCTAACTGGCCTTGATTGGCCACATCTCTTTTACTGAAATGGCTAATTAGACGCAGGTGTTCCTAATTAGTCTTGATTGTCCACACCTGTGCCACTGAAACTGCTAATTAGACCAACCAGTCCTAATTAGACTTGATTGTCCACACCTGTGTCACTGAAATTACTAATTAAAAAAACTGGTCCTAATGAGTCTTGATTGTCCACACCTGTGTCACTGAATTTTCTAGTTAGAAACAACAGGTCATAATTAGCTTGACTGTCAATTATTTGAAACACTTGGTCATAACTAGCCTGATTGTCCACACCTGTGTCCCTGAAATTGCTCATTTGAAACACTTGGTCCAAATTAGCCTTGATTGGTCACACCTTTTGCACTGAAATTGCTAATTAGACGCACCTGGTCCTAATTAGCCCTTATTGGCCAAACCTGTATCCCTGAAATTGCTAATTTCATGCACTTGGTACTAATTGGCCTTGATTGGCTACACCTGTGACAATGAAATTGCTAATTAGTCGCACCTGGTCCTAAGTAGCCTTGATTGACTATACCTTTTTCACTGAAATTGCTAATTAGACGCACTTGAATCTTATTAGGATTGATTGGCCACACCTGTGTCTCAGAAATTGCTTATTAGAAAAACCTGGTCATAATTAGCCTTGGTTGTCCACACCTGTGTCACTGAAATTGCTAATTTGAAACACCTAGTCCTAATTAGCCTTGATTGTCCACACCTATGTCTCTGAAATTGCTAATTTGAAACACCAGGTTCTATTTAGCCTTGATTGTCACTAATTAGAAACACCTGGTCAAAACTAGAGTTGATTGTCCACACATGTTTCCCTGAAATTTCTAATTAGAAACAACTGGTCCAAACTAGCCTTGATTGTCTACAACTGTACCACTGAAATTGATAATTAGACGACTTGGTCCTAATTAGCCTTGATTGTCCACACCTGTGCCACTGAAATTGCTAATAGGAAAAACGTGGTCCTACATAGACTTGGTTGTCCACACCTGTGTCACTGAAATTGATAAAGAAACACCAGGTGCTAATTAGCTTTGTTTGTTGGTAATTAGAAACACCTGGCCGTAACTGGCCTTGATTGGCCACACCTCTTTTACTGAAATGGCTAATTAGACGCAGGTGTTCCTAATTAGCCTTGATTGTCCACACGTGTGTCACTGAAATTGCTAATTAGACGCTGGTGGTCCTTTTCAGCATTGATTGTCCAGACTTGTGTCACTGAAATTGCTAATTAGAAGAACCTGGTCCTAATTAGCCTTGATTGGCCACACCTGTGTCAGAGAAATTGCTAATTAGAAGCACGTGGGCATAATTATCCTTGATTGGCCACACGTGTGTCACTGAAATTGCTAATTAGAAACACCAGGTCGTAATTAGCCTTCATTTTCGGTAATTAGAAACACCTGGTCAAAATTAGCGCTGATAGGCCACACCTGTGTCACTAAAATTGCTAATTAGACACAGGAGGTCCTAATTAGCCTTGATCGTCCACCTCTGTGTCACTGAAATTGCTAATTGGAAAAACCTGGTCCTACATAGCCTTGGTTCTCCACACCTGTGTCACTAAAATTGATAAAAAAATACCAGGTGCTAATTTGCCTTGATTGTTGCTAATTAGAAACACCTGCTCCTAACTGGCCATGATTGGCTAAACCTCTTTCACTGAAATGACTAATTAGACGCAGGCGGTCCTAATTAGCCTTGATTGTCCACACTGTGTCACTGAAATTGCTAATTAGAAGCACCTGGTCCTAATTAGCCTTGATTGGCCACACCTGTGTCAGGGAAATTGCTAATTAGAAGCACCTGGGCATAATTATCCTTGATTTGCCACACCTGTGTCACTGAAATTGCTAATTAGACGCACCTGGTCCTAATTAGCCTTGATTGTTCAAACCTGTGTCACTGCAATTCCTAATTAGACACACCTCGTCCGAATTATCCTTGATTGGCCACAACTGTGCCACTGAAATTGATAATTAGACGCAGGTGTTCCTAATTAGCCTTGATTGTCCACACCAGTGCCACTGAAACTGCTAATTAGACCAACCTGGTCCTAATTAGACTTGATTGAACACACCTGTGTCACTGAAATTACTAATTAGAAAAACTGGTCCTAATTAGCCTTGATTGTCCACAACTATGTATCTGAAATTGCTAATTTGAAACACCAGGTGCTAATTAGCCTTGATTGTCACTAATTAGAAACACCTGGTCGAAACTAGACTTGATTGTCCACACCTGTTTTCCTGAAATTTCTAATTAGAAACACCTGGTCCAAACTAGCCTTGATTGTCCACACCTGTGCCACTGAAATTGCTAATTGGAAAAACCTGGTCCTACATAGACTTGGTTGTCCACACCTGTGTCACGGAAATTGATAAAGAAACACCAGGTGCTAATTAGCCTTGATTGTTGGTAATTAGAAACACCTGGCCGTAACTGGCCTTGATTGGCCACACCTCTTTAACTGAAATGGCTAATTAGACGCAGGTGTTCCTAATTAGCCTTGATTGTCCACACCTGTGTCACTGAAATTGCTAATTAGACGCTGGTGGTCCTAATCAGCATTGATTGTCCAGACCTGCGTCACTGAAAGTGCTATTTAGAAAAACCTGGTCCTAATTAGCCTTGATTGTCCACACCTGTGTCACTGTAATTGCTAATTAGAAAAACCTGGTCTTAATTAGCCTTGATTGTCCACACCTGTGCCACTGAAATTGCTAATTAGAAACTCCAGGTCGTAATTAGCCTTCATTTTTGCTAATTAGAAACACCTGGTCAAAATTAGCGCTGATAGGCCACACCAGTGTCACTGAAATTGCTAATTAGACACAGGAGGTCCTAATTAGCCTTGATTGTCCACTTCTGTGTCACTGAAATTGCTAATTGGAAAAACCTGTTCCTACATAGCCTTGGTTGTCCACACCTGTGTCACTGAAATTGATAAAGAAACACCAGGTGCTAATTTGCCTTGATTGTTGCTAATTAGAAACACCTGGTCCTAACTGGCCTTGATTGGCCAAACCTCTTTCACTGAAAAAACTAATTAGACGCAGGCGGTCCTAATTAGCCTTGATTGTCCACACTGTGTCACTGAAATTGCTAATTAGAAGCACCTGGTCCTAATTAGCCTTGATTGTTCAAACCTGTGTCACTGCAATTCCTAATTAGACACACCTGGTCCGAATTATCCTTTATTGGCCACAACTGTGCCACTGAAATTGCTAATTAGACGTACAGGGTCCAAATTTGCCTTGATTGGCCACACCTGTGTCACTGAAATTGCTAATTAAACACACCTGTTCCGAATTAGGCTTGATTCACCACACCTGTGTCAATGGAATTGCTAATTAGACGCACATGGTCCTAATCAGCCTTGATTGTCCACACCTGTGCCACTGAAATTGCTAATAGGAAAAACCTGGTCCTACATAGACTTGGTTGTCCACACCTGTGTCACTGAAATTGATAGAGAAACACCAGGTGCTAATTAGCCTTGATTGTTGGTAATTAGAAACACCTGGCCGTAACTGGCCTTGATTGGCCACACCTCTTTTACTGAAATGGCTAATTAGACGCAGGTGTTCCTAATTAGCCTTGATTGTCCACACGTGTGTCACTGAAATTGCTAATTAGACGCTGGTGGTCCTTTTAAGCATTGATTGTCCAGACTTGTGTCACTGAAATTGCTAATTAGAAGAACCTGGTCCTAATTAGCCTTGATTGGCCACACCTGTGTCAGAGAAATTGCTAATTAGAAGCACGTGGGCATAATTATCCTTGATTGGCCACACGTGTGTCACTGAAATTGCTAATTAGAAACACCAGGTCGTAATTAGCCTTCATTTTCGGTAATTAGAAACACCTGGTCAAAATTAGCGCTGATAGGCCACACCTGTGTCACTAAAATTGCTAATTAGACACAGGAGGTCCTAATTAGCCTTGATTGTCCACCTCTGTGTCACTGAAATTGCTAATTGGAAAACCTGGTCCTACATAGCCTTGGTTCTCCACACCTGTGTCACTAAAATTGATAAAAAATACCAGGTGCTAATTTGCCTTGATTGTTGCTAATTAGAAACACCTGCTCCTAACTGGCCATGATTGGCTAAACCTCTTTCACTGAAATGACTAATTAGATGCAGGCGGTCCTAATTAGCCTTGATTGTCCACACTGTGTCACTGAAATTGCTAATTAGAAGCACCTGGTCCTAATTAGCCTTGATTGGCCACACCTGTGTCAGGGAAATTGCTAATTAGAAGCACCTGGGCATAATTATCCTTGATTTGCCACACCTGTGTCACTGAAATTGCTAATTAGACGCACCTGGTCCTAATTAGCCTTGATTGTTCAAACCTGTGTCACTGCAATTCCTAATTAGACACACCTCGTCCGAATTATCCTTGATTGGCCACAACTGTGCCACTGAAATTGATAATTAGACGCAGGTGTTCCTAATTAGCCTTGATTGTCCACACCAGTGCCACTGAAACTGCTAATTAGACCAACCTGGTCCTAATTAGACTTGATTGAACACACCTGTGTCACTGAAATTACTAATTAGAAAAACTGGTCCTAATTAGCCTTGATTGTCCACAACTATGTATCTGAAATTGCTAATTTGAAACACCAGGTGCTAATTAGCCTTGATTGTCACTAATTAGAAACACCTGGTCGAAACTAGACTTGATTGTCCACACCTGTTTTCCTGAAATTTCTAATTAGAAACACCTGGTCCAAACTAGCCTTGATTGTCCACACCTGTGCCACTGAAATTGCTATTTGGAAAAACCTGGTCCTACATAGACTTGGTTGTCCACACCTGTGTCACAGAAATTGATAAAGAAACACCAGGTGCTAATTAGCCTTGATTGTTGGTAATTAGAAACACCTGGCCATAACTGGCCTTGATTGGCCACACCTCTTTAACTGAAATGGCTAATTAGACGCAGGTGTTCCTAATTAGCCTTGATTGTCCACACCTGTGTCACTGAAATTGCTAATTAGACGCTGGTGGTCCTAATCAGCATTGATTGTCCAGACCTGCGTCACTGAAAGTGCTATTTAGAAAAACCTGGTCCTAATTAGCCTTGATTGTCCACACCTGTGTCACTGTAATTGCTAATTAGAAAAACCTGGTCTTAATTAGCCTTGATTGTCCACACCTGTGCCACTGAAATTGCTAATTAGAAACTCAGGTCGTAATTAGCCTTCATTTTTGCTAATTAGAAACACCTGGTCAAAATTAGCGCTGATAGGCCACACCAGTGTCACTGAAATTGCTAATTAGACACAGGAGGTCCTAATTAGCCTTGATTGTCCACTTCTGTGTCACTGAAATTGCTAATGGAAAAACCTGTTCCTACATAGCCTTGGTTGTCCACACCTGTGTCACTGAAATTGATAAAGAAACACCAGGTGCTAATTACCCTTGATTGTTGCTAATTAGAAACACCTGGCCATCACTGGCCTTGATTGGCCACAACTCTTTTACTGAAATGGCTAATTAGACGCAGGTGTTCCTAATTAGCCTTGATTGTCCACACCTGTGTCACTGAAATTGCTAATTAGACACTGGTGGTCCTAATCAGCATTGATTGTCCAGACCTGCGTCACAGAAAGTTCTAATTAGAAAAACCTGGTCCTAATTAGCCTTGATTGTCCACACCTGTGTCACTGAAATTGCTAATTAGAAAAACCTGGACTTAATTAGCCTTGATTGGCCACACCTCTTTTACTGAAATGGCTAATTAGACGCAGGTGTTCCTGATTAGCCTTGATTGTCCACACCTGTGCCACTGAAACTGCTAATTAGACCAATCTGGTCCTAATTATACTTGATTGTCCACACCTGTGTCACTGAAATTACTAATTAAAAAAACTGGTCCTAATGAGTCTTGATTGTCCACACCTGTGTCACTGAATTTTCTTGTTAGAAACACCAGGTCATAATTAGCTTGATTGTCACTTATTTGAAACACTTGGTCATAACTAGCCTGATTGTCCACACCTGTGTCCCTGAAATTGCTAATTTGAAACACTTGGTCCAAATTAGCCTTGATTGGTCACACCTTTTGCACTGAAATTGCTAATTAGACGCACCTGGTCCTAATTAGCCCTTATTGGCCAAACATGTATCCATGAAATTGCTAATCTGATGCACCTGGTAGTAATTGGCCTTGATTGTCCACACCTGTGCCACTGAAATTGCTAATTGGAAAAACCTGGTCCTACAGAGACTTGGTTGTCCACACCTGTGTCACTGAAATTGATAAAGAAACACCAGGTGCTAATTAGCCTTGATTGTTGCTAATTAGAGACACCTGGCGTAAATAGCCTCGATTGGCCACACCTCTTTTACTGAAATGGCTAATTAGACACAGGTGTTCCTAATTAGCCTTGATTGTCCACACCTGTGTCACTGAAATTGCTAATTAGACACTGGTGGTCCTAATCAGCATTGATTGTCCAGACCTGCGTCACTGAATGTGCTAATTGGATAAACCTGGTCCTAATTAGCCTTGATTGTTCACGTCTGTGTCACTGAAATTGCTAATTTGGAAAAACCTGGTCCTACACAGACTTGGTTGTCCACACCTGTGTCACTGAAATTGATAAAGAAACACCAGGTGCTAATTTGCCTTGATTGTTGCAAATTAGAAACACCTGGTCCTAACTGGCAAAACCTCTTTCACTAAAATGACTAATTAGACGCAAGCGGTCATAATTAGCCTTGATTGTCCACACTGTGTCACTGAACTTGCTAATTACAAGTACCTGGTCCTAATTAGCCTTGATTGGCCACACCTGTGTCAGAGAAATTGCTAATTAGAAGCGCGTGGGCCTAATTATCCTTGACTGGCCACACTTGTGTGGCTGAAATTCCTAATTAGACGCACCTGTTCTGAATTATCCTTGATTGGCCAAAACTGTGTCACTGAAATTGCTAATTAGACGCACTTGTTCCGCATTAGGCTTGATTCACCACACCTGTGTCACTGAAATTGCTAATTGGAAGCACGTGGTCCAAATCAGCCTTGATTGTCCACACCTGTGTCACTGGAATTGTTAATTAGAACCACCTGGTCCTTATTAGACTTGATTGTCCACACCTATGTCTCTGAAATTGCTAATTTGAAACACCAGATGCTAATTAGCCTTGATTGTCACTAATTAGAAACAACTGGTCGAAACTAGACTTGATTGTCCACACCTGTTTCCCTGAAATTTCTAATTAGAAACACCTGGTCCAAACTAGCCTTGATTGTCCACACCTGTGCCACTGAAATTGCTAATTAGACCAACCTGGTCCTAATTAGACTTGATTGTCCACACCTGTGTCACTGAAATTACTAATTAAAAAAACTGGTCATAATTAGCCTTGATTGTCCACACCTATGTCTCTGAAATTGGTAATTTGAAACACCAGGTGCTAATTAGCCTTGATTGTCACTAATTAGAAACACCTGATCGAAACTAGACTGATTGTCCACACCTGTTTTCCTGAAATTTCTAATTAGAAACACCTGGTCCAAACTAGCCTTGATTGTCCACACCTGTGCCACTGAAATTGCTAATTGGAAAAACCTGGTCCTACATACACTTGGTTGTCCACACCTGTGTCACTGAAATTGATAAAGAAACACCAGGTGCTAATTAGCCTTGATTGTTGCTAATTAGAAACACCTAGCCATAACTGGCCTTGAATGGCCACAACTCTTTTACTGAAATGGCTAATTAGACGCAGGTGCTCCTAATTAGCCTTGATTGTCCACACCTGTGTCACTGAATTGCTAATTAGACACTGGTGGTCATAATCAGCATTGATTGTCCAGACCTGCTTCACTGAATGTGCTAATTGGAAAAACCTGGTCCAAACTAGCCTTGATTGTTCACGTCTGTGTCACTGAAATTGCTAATTTGGAAAAACCTGGTCCTACATAGACTTGGTTGTCCACACCTGTGTCACTGAAATTGATAAAGAAACACCAGGTGCTAATTTGCCTTGATTGTTGCAAATTAGAAACACCTGGCCCTAACTGGCCTTGATTGGCAAAACCTCTTTCACTGAAATGACTAATTAGATGCAAGCGGTCATAATTAGACTTGATTGTCCACACTGTGTCACTGAACTTGCTAATTACAAGTACCTGGTCCTAATTAGCCTTGATTGGCCACACCTGTGTCAGAGAAATTGCTAATTAGAAGCACGTGGGCCTAATTATCCTTGACTGGCCACACTTGTGTGGCTGAAATTCCTAATTAGACGCACCTGTTCTGAATTATCCTTGATTGGCCACAACTGTGTCACTGAAATTGCTAATTAGACGCACCTGTTCCGCATTAGGCTTGATTCACCACACCTGTGTCACTGAAATTGCTAATTAGAAGCACGTTGTCCAAATCAGCCTTGATTGTCCACACCTGTGTCACTGGAATTGCTAATTAGAACCACCTGGTCCTTATTAGACTTGATTGTCCACACCTATGTCTCTGAAATTGCTAATTTGAAACACCAGATGCTAATTAGCCTTGATTGTCACTAATTAGAAACAACTGGTCGAAACTAGACTTGATTGTCCACACCTGTTTCCCTGAAATTTCTAATTAGAAACACCTGGTCCAAACTAGCCTTGATTGTCCACACCTGTCTCACTGAAATTGCTAATTAGACCGACCTGGTCCTAATTAGACTTGATTGTCCACACCTGTGTCACTGAAATTACTAATTAAAAAAACTGGTCATAATTAGCCTTGATTGTCCACACCTATGTCTCTGAAATTGGTAATTTGAAACACCAGGTGCTAATTAGCCTTGATTGTCACTAATTAGAAACACCTGATCAAAACTAGACTGATTGTCCACACCTGTTTCCCTGAAATTTCTAATTCGAAACACCTGGTCCAAACTAGCCTTGATTGTCCACACCTGTGCCACTGAAATTGCTAATTGGAAAAACCTGGTCCTACATAGACTTGGTTGTCCACACCTGTGTCACTGAAATTGATAAAGAAACACCAGGTGCTAATTAGCCTTGTTTGTTGGTAATTAGAAACACCTGGCCGTAACTGGCCTTCATTGGCCACACCTCTTATACTGAAATGGCTAATTAGACGCAGGTGTTCCTAATTAGCCTTGATTGTCCACACGTGTGTCACTGAAATTGCTAATTAGACGCTGGTGGTCCTAATCAGCATTGATTGTCCAGACTTGTGTCACTGAAATTGCTAATTAGAAGCACCTGGTCCTAATTAGCCTTGATTGTCCACACCTGTGTCAGAGAAATTGCTAATTAGAAGCACGTGGGCATAATTATCCTTAATTGGCCACACCTGTGTCACTGTAATTGCTAATTAGACGCACCTGGTCCGAATTATCCTTGATTGGCCACACCTGTGTCACTGTAATTGCTAATTAGATGCACCTGGTCCGAATTATCCTTGATTGGCCACAACTGTGCCACTTAAATTGATAATTAGATGCAAATGGTCCAAATTTGCCTTGATTGGCCACACCTGTGTCACTGACATTGCTAATTAGACGCACCTGTTCCGAATTAGGCTTGATTCACCACACCTGTGTCACTGAAATTACTAATTAGACGCACGTGGTCCTAATCAGCCTTGATTGTTCACACCTGTGTCACTGGAATTGCTAATTAGAACCACCTGGTCCTTATTAGACTTGATAGTCCACACCTATGTCTCTGAAATTGCTAATTTGAAACACCAGGTGCTAATTAGCCTTGATTGTCACTAATAAGAAACAACTGGTCGAAAATAGACTTGATTGTCCACACCTGTTTCCCTGAAATTTCTAATTAGAGACACCTGGTCCAAACTAGCCTTGATTGTCCACACCTGTGCCACTGAAATTGCTAATTAGACCAACCTGGTCCTAATTAGACTTGATTGTCCACACCTGTGTCACTGCAATTCGTAATTAGACGCACCTGGTCCGAATTATCCTTGATTGGCCACCACTTTGCCACTGAAATTGCTAATTAGATGCACGTGGTCCTAATCAGCCTTGATTGTCCACACCTGTGTCACTGAAATTGCTAATTAGACACTGGTAGTCCTAATCAGCATTGATTGTCCAGACATGTGTCACTGAAATTGCTAATTAGAAGTACCTGGTCCTAATTAGCCTTCATTGGCCACATCTGTGTCAGAGAAATTGCTAATTAGAAGCACGGGACTTAATTATCCTTGATTGGCCACACCTGTGTCACTGAAATTGCTAATTAGACGCACTTGGTCCTAATTTGCCTTGATTGTTCAAACCTGTGTCACTGCAATTCCTAATTAGATGCACATGGTCCGAATTATCCTTGATTGGCCACAACTGTGCCACTGAAATTGCTAATTAGACGCACATCGTCCAAATTTGCCTTGATTGGCCTGTGTCACTGAAATTGCTAATTAGACGCACCTATTCTGAATTAGGCTTGATTCACCACACCTGTGTCACTGAAATTGCTAATTAGACGCACGTGGTCCTAATCAGCCTGGATTGTCCACACCTGTGTCACTGGAATTGCTAATTAGAACCACCTGGTCCTTATTAGACTTGATTGTACACACCTATGTCTCTGAAATTGCTAATTTGAAACACCAGGTGCTAATTAGCCTTGATTGTCACTAATTAGAAACAACTGGTCGAAACTAGACTTGATTGTCCACACCTGTTTCCATGAAATTTCTAATTAGAAACACCTGGTCCAAACTAGCCTTGATTGTCCACACCTGTGCCACTGAAATTGCTAATTGGAAAAACCTGGTCCTACATAGACTTGGTTGTCCACACCTGTGTCACTGAAATTGATAAAAAAACACCAGGTGCTAATTAGCCTTGATTGTTGCTAATTAGAAACACCTGGCCGTAACTGGCCTTGATAAGCCACACCTCTTTTACTGAAATGGCTAATTAGACGCAGGTGTTCCTAATTAGCCTTGATTGTCCACACCAGTGCCACTGAAACTGCTAATTAGACCAACCTGGTCCTAATTAGACTTGATTGAACACACCTGTGTCACTGAAATTACTAATTAGAAAAACTGGTCCTAATGAGTCTTGATTGTCCACACCTGTGTCACTGAATTTTCTAGTTAGAAACACCAGGTCATAATTAGCTTGATTGTCACTTATTTGAAACACTTGGTCGTAACTAGCCTGATTGTCCACACCTGTGTCCCTGAAATTGCTAATTTGAAACACTTGGTCCAAATTAGCCTTGATTGGTCACACCTTTTGCACTGAAATTGCTAATTAGACGCACCTGGTCCTAATTAGCCCTTATTAGCCAAACCTGTATCCCTGAAATTGCTAATTTCATACACTTGGTACTTATTGGCCTTGATTGGCTACACCTGTGACACTGAAATTGCTAATTAGTCGCACCTGGTCCTAAGTAGCCTTGATTGTCTATACCTTTTTCACTGAAATTGCTAATTAGACGCACCTGTGACTAAGTGGCTTTTATTGGAAACACCTGTGTCACTGAAATTGCTAATTAGACGCACCTGGTCCTAATTAGCCTTGACTGTCTATACCTTTTTCACTGAAATTGCTAATTAGACGCACTTGATCCTAATTAGCATTGATTGGCCACATCTGTGTCTCAGAAATTGCTAAGTAGAAAAACCTGGTCCTAATTAGCTTTGATTGTCACTAGTTAGAAACACCTGGTCCAAATTAGCGTTAATTGCCCACACCTCTTTCACTGAAATTGCTAATTAGACATAGGTGGTCCTAATTAGCCTTGATTGGTCACACCTTTTGCACTGAAATTGCTAATTAGACGCACCTGGTCCTAATTAGCCCTTATTGGCCAAACCTGTATCCCTGAAATTGCTAATTTCATGCACCTGGTACTAATTGGCCTTGATTGGCTACACCTGTGACACTGAAATTGCTAATTAGTAGCACCTGGTCCTAAGTAGCCTTGATTGTCTATACTTTTTTCACTGAAATTGCTAATTAGACGCACTTGATCCTTATTAGGATTGATTGGCCACACCTGTGTCTGAGAAATTGCTAATTAGAAAAACCTGGTTCTAATTAGCCTTGGTTGTCCACACCTGTGTCACTGAAATTGCTAATTAGAACCACCTAGTCCTAATTAGCCTTGATTGTCCACACCTATGTCTCTGAAATTGCTAATTTGAAACACCAGGTTCTAATTAGCCTTGATTGTCACTAATTAGAAACACCTGGTCGAAACTAGAGTTGATTGTCCACACATGTTTCCCTGAAATTTCTAATTAGAAACACTTGGTCCAAACTAGCCTTGATTGTCTACACCTGTGCCACTGAAATTGATAATTAGACGACTTGGTCCTAATTAGCCTTGATTGTCCACACCTGTGCCACTGAAATTGCTAATTGGAAAAACCTGGTCCTACATAGACTTGGTTGTCCACACCTGTGTCACTGAAATTGATAAAGAAACACCAGGTGCTAATTTGCCTTGATTGTTGGTAATTAGAAACACCTGGCCGTAACTGGCCTTGATTGGCCACACCTCTTTTACTGAAATGGCTAATTAGACGCAGGTGTTCCTAATTAGCCTTGATTGTCCACACCTGTGTCACTGAAATTGCTAATTAGACGCTGGTGGTCCTAATCAGCATTGATTGTCCAGACTTGTGTCACTGAAATTGCTAATTAGAGGCACCTGGTACTACTTAGCCTTGATTGTCCACACCTGTGCCACTCAAATTGCTAATTAGAAACACCAGGTCGTAATTAGCCTTCATTTTCGCTAATTACAAACACCTGGTCAAAATTAGCGCTGATAGGCCACACCTGTGTCACTAAAATTGCTAATTAGACACAGGAGGTCCTAATTAGCCTAGATTGTCCACCTCTGTGTTACTGAAACTGCTACTTGGAAAAACTTGGTCCTACATAGCCTTGGTTGTCCACACCTGTGTCACTGAAATTGATAAAGAAACACCAGGTGCTAATTTGCCTTGATTGTTGCTAATTAGAAACACCTGGTCCTAACTGGCCTTGATTGGCAAAACCTCTTTCACTGAAAAGACTAATTAGACGCAGGCGGTCCTAATTAGCCTTTATTGTCCACACTGTGTCACTGAAATTGCTAATTAGAAGCACCTGGTCCTAAATAGCCTTGATTGGCCACACCTGTGTCAGAGAAATTGTTAATTAGAAGCACGTGGGCATAATTATCCTTGATTGGCCACACCTGTGTCACTGATATTGCTAATTACACACATCTGGTCCTAATTAGCCTTGATAGTTCAAACCTGTGTCACTGCAATTCCTAATTAGACACACCTGGTCCGAATTATCCTTGATTGGCCACAACTGTGCCACTGAAATTGTTAATTAGACGCACATGGTACAAACTTGCCTTGACTGGCCACACCTGTGTCACTGACATTGCTAATTAGACGCACCTGTTCCGAATTAGGCTTGATTCACCACACCTGTGTCACTGAAAATGCTAATTAGAACCACCTGGTCCTTATTAGCCTTGATTGTCCACACCTATGTCTCTGAACTTGCTAATTTGAAACACCAGGTACAATTTTGCCTTGATTGTCACTAATTAGAAACACCTGGTTGAAACTAGACTTGATTGTCCACACATGTTTCCCTGAAATTTCTAGTTAGAAACACCTGGTCCAAACTAGCCTTGATTATCCACACCTGTGCCACTGAAATTGCTAATCAGACCAACCTGGTCCTAATTAGACTTGATTGTCCACACCTGTGTTACTGAAATTGATAAAGAAACACCAGGTGCTAATTAGCCTTGATTATTGCTAATTAGAAACACCTGGTCCTAACTGGCCTTGATTGGCCACATCTCTTTTACTGAAATGGCTAATTAGACGCAGGTGTTCCTAATTAGTCTTGATTGTCCACACCTGTGCCACTGAAACTGCTAATTAGACCAACCAGTCCTAATTAGACTTGATTGTCCACACCTGTGTCACTGAAATTACTAATTAAAAAAACTGGTCCTAATGAGTCTTGATTGTCCACACCTGTGTCACTGAATTTTCTAGTTAGAAACAACAGGTCATAATTAGCTTGACTGTCAATTATTTGAAACACTTGGTCATAACTAGCCTGATTGTCCACACCTGTGTCCCTGAAATTGCTCATTTGAAACACTTGGTCCAAATTAGCCTTGATTGGTCACACCTTTTGCACTGAAATTGCTAATTAGACGCACCTGGTCCTAATTAGCCCTTATTGGCCAAACCTGTATCCCTGAAATTGCTAATTTCATGCACTTGGTACTAATTGGCCTTGATTGGCTACACCTGTGACAATGAAATTGCTAATTAGTCGCACCTGGTCCTAAGTAGCCTTGATTGACTATACCTTTTTCACTGAAATTGCTAATTAGACGCACTTGAATCTTATTAGGATTGATTGGCCACACCTGTGTCTCAGAAATTGCTTATTAGAAAAACCTGGTCATAATTAGCCTTGGTTGTCCACACCTGTGTCACTGAAATTGCTAATTTGAAACACCTAGTCCTAATTAGCCTTGATTGTCCACACCTATGTCTCTGAAATTGCTAATTTGAAACACCAGGTTCTATTTAGCCTTAATTGTCACTAATTAGAAACACCTGGTCAAAACTAGAGTTGATTGTCCACACATGTTTCCCTGAAATTTCTAATTAGAAACAACTGGTCCAAACTAGCCTTGATTGTCTACAACTGTACCACTGAAATTGATAATTAGACGACTTGGTCCTAATTAGCCTTGATTGTCCACACCTGTGCCACTGAAATTGCTAATAGGAAAAACGTGGTCCTACATAGACTTGGTTGTCCACACCTGTGTCACTGAAATTGATAAAGAAACACCAGGTGCTAATTAGCTTTGTTTGTTGGTAATTAGAAACACCTGGCCGTAACTGGCCTTGATTGGCCACACCTCTTTTACTGAAATGGCTAATTAGACGCAGGTGTTCCTAATTAGCCTTGATTGTCCACACGTGTGTCACTGAAATTGCTAATTAGACGCTGGTGGTCCTTTTCAGCATTGATTGTCCAGACTTGTGTCACTGAAATTGCTAATTAGAAGAACCTGGTCCTAATTAGCCTTGATTGGCCACACCTGTGTCAGAGAAATTGCTAATTAGAAGCACGTGGGCATAATTATCCTTGATTGGCCACACGTGTGTCACTGAAATTGCTAATTAGAAACACCAGGTCGTAATTAGCCTTCATTTTCGGTAATTAGAAACACCTGGTCAAAATTAGCGCTGATAGGCCACACCTGTGTCACTAAAATTGCTAATTAGACACAGGAGGTCCTAATTAGCCTTGATCGTCCACCTCTGTGTCACCGAAATTGCTAATTGGAAAAACCTGGTCCTACATAGCCTTGGTTCTCCACACCTGTGTCACTAAAATTGATAAAAAAATACCAGGTGCTAATTTGCCTTGATTGTTGCTAATTAGAAACACCTGCTCCTAACTGGCCATGATTGGCTAAACCTCTTTCACTGAAATGACTAATTAGACGCAGGCGGTCCTAATTAGCCTTGATTGTCCACACTGTGTCACTGAAATTGCTAATTAGAAGCACCTGGTCCTAATTAGCCTTGATTGGCCACACCTGTGTCAGGGAAATTGCTAATTAGAAGCACCTGGGCATAATTATCCTTGATTTGCCACACCTGTGTCACTGAAATTGCTAATTAGACGCACCTGGTCCTAATTAGCCTTGATTGTTCAAACCTGTGTCACTGCAATTCCTAATTAGACACACCTCGTCCGAATTATCCTTGATTGGCCACAACTGTGCCACTGAAATTGATAATTAGACGCAGGTGTTCCTAATTAGCCTTGATTGTCCACACCAGTGCCACTGAAACTGCTAATTAGACCAACCTGGTCCTAATTAGACTTGATTGAACACACCTGTGTCACTGAAATTACTAATTAGAAAAACTGGTCCTAATTAGCCTTGATTGTCCACAACTATGTATCTGAAATTGCTAATTTGAAACACCAGGTGCTAATTAGCCTTGATTGTCACTAATTAGAAACACCTGGTCGAAACTAGACTTGATTGTCCACACCTGTTTTCCTGAAATTTCTAATTAGAAACACCTGGTCCAAACTAGCCTTGATTGTCCACACCTGTGCCACTGAAATTGCTAATTGGAAAAACCTGGTCCTACATAGACTTGGTTGTCCACACCTGTGTCACGGAAATTGATAAAGAAACACCAGGTGCTAATTAGCCTTGATTGTTGGTAATTAGAAACACCTGGCCGTAACTGGCCTTGATTGGCCACACCTCTTTAACTGAAATGGCTAATTAGACGCAGGTGTTCCTAATTAGCCTTGATTGTCCACACCTGTGTCACTGAAATTGCTAATTAGACGCTGGTGGTCCTAATCAGCATTGATTGTCCAGACCTGCGTCACTGAAAGTGCTATTTAGAAAAACCTGGTCCTAATTAGCCTTGATTGTCCACACCTGTGTCACTGTAATTGCTAATTAGAAAAACCTGGTCTTAATTAGCCTTGATTGTCCACACCTGTGCCACTGAAATTGCTAATTAGAAACTCCAGGTCGTAATTAGCCTTCATTTTTGCTAATTAGAAACACCTGGTCAAAATTAGCGCTGATAGGCCACACCAGTGTCACTGAAATTGCTAATTAGACACAGGAGGTCCTAATTAGCCTTGATTGTCCACTTCTGTGTCACTGAAATTGCTAATTGGAAAAACCTGTTCCTACATAGCCTTGGTTGTCCACACCTGTGTCACTGAAATTGATAAAGAAACACCAGGTGCTAATTTGCCTTGATTGTTGCTAATTAGAAACACCTGGTCCTAACTGGCCTTGATTGGCCAAACCTCTTTCACTGAAATGACTAATTAGACGCAGGCGGTCCTAATTAGCCTTGATTGTCCACACTGTGTCACTGAAATTGCTAATTAGAAGCACCTGGTCCTAATTAGCCTTGATTGTTCAAACCTGTGTCACTGCAATTCCTAATTAGACACACCTGGTCCGAATTATCCTTTATTGGCCACAACTGTGCCACTGAAATTGCTAATTAGACGTACAGGGTCCAAATTTGCCTTGATTGGCCACACCTGTGTCACTGAAATTGCTAATTAAACATACCTGTTCCGAATTAGGCTTGATTCACCACACCTGTGTCAATGGAATTGCTAATTAGACGCACATGGTCCTAATCAGCCTTGATTGTCCACACCTGTGCCACTGAAATTGCTAATAGGAAAAACCTGGTCCTACATAGACTTGGTTGTCCACACCTGTGTCACTGAAATTGATAGAGAAACACCAGGTGCTAATTAGCCTTGATTGTTGGTAATTAGAAACACCTGGCCGTAACTGGCCTTGATTGGCCACACCTCTTTTACTGAAATTGCTAATTAGATGCAGGTGTTCCTAATCAGCCTTGATTGTCCCACACCTGTGTCACTGAAATTGCTAATTAGACGCTGGTGGTCCTAATCAGCATTGATTGTCCAGACCTGCGTCACTGAAAGTGCTAATTAGAAAAACCTGGTCTTAATTAGCCTTGATTGTCCACACCTGTGTCACTGAAATTGCTAATTAGAAAAACCTGGTCTTAATTAGCCTTGATTGTCCACACCTGTGCCACTGAAATTGCTAATTAGAAACACCAGGTCGTAATTAACCTTCATTTTTGCTAATTAGAAACACCTGATCAAAATTAGCGCTGATAGGCCACACCTGTGTCACTGAAATTGCTAATTAGACACAGGAGGTCCTAATTAGCCTTGATTGTCCACCTCTGTGTCACTGAAATTGCTAATTGGAAAAACCTGGTCCTACATAGCCTTGGTTGTCCACACTTGTGTCACTGAAATTGATAAAGAAACACCAGGTGCTAATTAGCCTTGATTGTTGCTAATTAGAAACGCCTGGTCCTAACTGGCCTTGATTGGCCAAACCCCTTTCACTGATGACTAATTAGACTCAGGCGGTCCTAATTAGCCTTGATTGTCCACACTGTGTCACTGAAATTGCTGATTAGAAGCACCTGGTACTAATTAGACTTGATTGGCCACACCTGTGTCAGAGAAATTGCTAATTAGAAGCACGTGGGCATAATTTTCCTTGATTGGCCACACCTGTATCACTGAAACTGCTAATTAGATGCACCTGGTCCTAATTAGCCTTGATTGTTCAAACCTGTGTCACTGCAATTCCTAACTAGACACACCTGATCCGAATTATCCTTGATTGGCCAAAACTGTGCCACTGAAATTGCTAATTAGAAGCACATGGTCCAAACTTGCCTTGATTGGCCACACCTGTGTCACTGACATTGCTAATTAGATGCACCTGTTCCGAATTAGGCTTGATTCACCACACCTGTGTCACTGAAATTGCTACTTAGACGCACGTGGTACTAACCAGCCTTGATTGTCCACACCTGTGTCACTGGAATTGCTAATTAGAACCACCTGGTCCTTATTAGACTCGATTGTCCACACCTATGTCTCTGAAATTGCTAATTTGAAACACCAGGTGGTAATTAGCCTTGATTGTCACTAATTAGAAACAACTGGTCGAAACTAGACTTGATTGTCCACACCTGTTTCCCTGAAATTTCTAATTAGAAACACCTGGTCCAAACTAGCCTTGATTGTCCACACCTGTGCCACAGAAATTGCTGATTAAACTAACCTGGTTCTAATTAGAATTGTTTGTCCACACCTGTGTCACTGAAATTACTAATTAGAAAAACTGGTCCTAATTAGCCTTGATTGTCCACAACTGTGTATCTGAAATTGATAATTTGAAACACCAGGTGCTAATTAGCCTTGATTGTCACTAATTAGAAACACCTGGTCGAAACTAGACTTGATTGTCCACACCTGTTTTCCTGAAATTTCTAATTAGAAACACCAGGTCCAAACTAGCCTTGATTGTCCACACCTGTGCCACTGAAATTGCTAATTGGAAAAACCTGGTCCTACATAGACTTGGTTGTCCACACCTGTGTCACAGAAATTGATAAAGAAACACCAGGTGCTAATTAGCTTTGTTTGTTGGTAATTAGAAACACCTGGCCGTAACTGGCCTTGATTAGCCACACCTCTTTTACTGAAATGGCTAATTAGACGCAGGTGTTCCTAATTAGCCTTGATTGTCCACACGTGTGTCACTGAAATTGCTAATTAGACGCTGGTGGTCCTTTTCAGCATTGATTGTCCAGACTTGTGTCACTGAAATTGCTAATTAGAAGAACCTGGTCCTAATTAGCCTTGATTGGCCACACCTGTGTCAGAGAAATTGCTAATTAGAAGCACGTGGGCATAATTATCCTTCATTGGCCACACGTGTGTCACTGAAATTGCTAATTAGAAACACCAGGTCGTAATTAACCTTCATTTTCGCTAATTAGAAACACCTGATCAAAATTAGCGCTGATAGGCCACACCTGTGTCACTGAAATTGCTAATTAGACACAGGAGGTCCTAATTAGCCTTGATTGTCCACCTCTGTGTCACTGAAATTGCTAATTGGAAAAACCTGGTCCTACATAGCCTTGGTTCTCCACACCTGTGTCACTAAAATTGATAAAGAAACACCAGGTGCTAATTTGCCTTGATTGTTGCTAATTAGAAACACCTGCTCCTAACTGGCCATGATTGGCTAAACCTCTTTCACTGAAATGACTAATTAGACGCAGGCGGTCCTAATTAGCCTTGATTGTCCACACTGTGTCACTGAAATTGCTAATTAGAAGCACCTGGTCCTAATTAGCCTTGATTGGCCACACCTGTGTCAGGGAAATTGCTAATTAGAAGCACCTGGGCATAATTATCCTTGATTTGCCACACCTGTGTCACTGAAATTGCTAATTAGACGCACCTGGTCCTAATTAGCCTTGATTGTTCAAACCTGTGTCACTGCAATTCCTAATTGACACACCTCATCCGAATTATCCTTGATTGGCCACAACTGTGAAACTGAAATTGCTAATTAGACGCACATGGTCCAAATTTGCCTTGATTGGCCACACCTGTGTCACTGAAATTGCTAATTAGACGCACGTGGTCCTAATCAGCCTTGATTGTCCACACCTGTGTCACTGGAATTGCTAATTAGAACCACCTGGTCCTTATTAGACTTGATTGTCTACACCTATGTCTCTGAACTTGCTAATTTGAAACACCAGGTGGTAATTAGCCTTGATTGTCACTAATTAGAAACAACTGGTCGAAACTAGACTTGATTGTCCACACCTGTTTCCCTCAAATTTCTAATTAGAAACACCTGGTCCAAACTAGCCTTGATTGTCCACACCTGTGCCACTGAAATTGCTGATTAAACTAACCTGGTTCTAATTAGAATTGTTTGTCCACACCTGTGTCACTGAAATTACTAATTAGAAAAACTGGTCCTAATTAGCCTTGATTCTCCACACCTATGTATCTGAAATTGCTAATTTGAAACACCAGGTGCTAATTAGCCTTGATTGTCACTAATTAGAAACACCTGGTCGAAACTAGACTTGATTGTCCACACCTGTTTTCCTGAAATTTCTAATTAGAAACACCTGGTCCAAACTAGCCTTGATTGTCCACACCTGTGTCACTGAAATTGCTAATTGGAAAAACCTGGTCCTACATAGACTTGGTTGTCCACACCTGTGTCACTGAAATTGATAAAGAAACACCAGGTGCTAATTTGCCTAGATTGTTGCTAATTAGAAACACCTGGTCCTAACTGGCCTTGATTGGCCAAACCTCTTTCACTGAAATGACTAATTAGACGCAGGCGGTCCTAATTAGCCTTGATTGTACACACTGTGTCACTGAAATTGCTAATTAGAAGCAACTGGTCCTAATTAGCCTTGATTGGCAACACCTGTGTCAGAGAAATTGCTTATTAGAAGCACTTGGGCATAATTATCCTTAATTGGCCACACCTGTGTCACTGAAATTGCTAATTGGATGCACCTGGTCCTAATTAGCCTTGATTGTTCAAACCTGTGTCACTGCAATTCCTAATTAGACACACCTGGTCCGAATTATCCTTTATTGGCCACAACTGTGCCACTGAAATTGCTAATTAAACACACCTGTTCCGAATTAGGCTTGATTCACCACACCTGTGTCAATGGAATTGCTAATTAGACGCACATGGTCCTAATCAGCCTTGATTGTCCACACCTGTGCCACTGAAATTGCTAATAGGAAAAACCTGGTCCTACATAGACTTGGTTGTCCACACCTGTGTCACTGAAATTGATAGAGAAACACCAGGTGCTAATTAGCCTTGATTGTTGGTAATTAGAAACACCTGGCCATAACTGGCCTTGATTGGCCACACCTCTTTTACTGAAACTGCTAATTAGATGCAGGTGTTCCTAATCAGCCTTGATTGTCCCACACCTGTGTCACTGAAATTGCTAATTAGACGCTGGTGGTCCTAATCAGCATTGATTGTCCAGACCTGCATCACTGAAAGTGCTAATTAGAAAAACCTGGTCCTAATTAGCCTTGATTGTCCACACCTGTGTCACTGAAATTGCTAATTAGAAAAACCTGGTCTTAATTAGCCTTGATTGTCCACACCTGTGCCACTGAAATTGCTAATTAGAAACACCAGGTGGTAATTAGCCTTCATTTTCGCTAATTAGAAACACCTGATCAAAATTAGCGCTGATAGGCCACACCTGTGTCACTGAAATTGCTAATTAGACACAGGAGGTCCTAATTAGCCTTGATTGTTCACCTCTGTGTCACTGAAATTGCTAATTGGAAAAACCTGGTCCTACATAGCCTTGGTTGTCCACACTTGTGTCACTGAAATTGATAAAGAAACACCAGGTACTAATTTGCCTTGATTGTTGCTAATTAGAAACACCTGGTCCTAACTGGCCTTGATTGGCCAAACCCCTTTCACTGATGACTAATTAGACTCAGGCGGTCCTAATTAGCCTTGATTGTCCACACTGTGTCACTGAAATTGCTAATTAGAAGCACCTGGTCCTATTTAGCCTTGATTGGCCACACCAGTGTCAGAGAAATTGCTAATTAGAAGCACGTGGGCATAATTATCCTTGATTGGCCACACCTGTATCACTGAAACTGCTAATTAGACGCACCTGGTCCTAATTAGCCTTGATTGTTCAAACCTGTGTCACTGCAATTCCTAACTAGACACACCTGATCCGAATTATCCTTGATTGGCCAAAACTGTGCCACTGAAATTGCTAATTAGAAGCACATGGTCCAATCTTGCCTTGATTGGCCACACCTGTGTCACTGACATTGCTAATTAGACGCACCTGTTCAGAATTAGGCTTGATTCACCACACCTGTGTCACTGAAATTGCTACTTAGACGCACGTGGAACTAACCAGCCTTGATTGTCCACACCTGTGTCACTGGAATTGCTAATTAGAACCACCTGGTCCTTATTAGACTTGATTGTCCACACCTATGTCTCTGAAATTGCTAATTTGAAACACCAGGTGGTAATTAGCCTTGATTGTCACTAATTAGAAACAACTGGTCGAAACTAGACTTGATTGTCCACACCTGTTTCCCTGAAATTTCTAATTAGAAAACACCTGGTCCAAACTAGCCTTGATTGTCCACACCTGTGCCACAGAAATTGCTGATTAAACTAACCTGGTTCTAATTAGAATTGTTTGTCCACACCTGTGTCACTGAAATTACTAATTAGAAAACCTGGTCTTAATTAGCCTTGATTGTCCACAACTATGTATCTGAAATTGATAATTTGAAACACCAGGTGCTAATTAGCCTTGATTGTCACTAATTAGAAACACCTGGTCGAAACTAGACTTGATTGTCCACACCTGTTTTCCTGAAATTTCTAATTAGAAACACCTGGTCCAAACTAGCCTTGATTGTCCACACCTGTGCCACTGAAATTGCTAATTGGAAAAACCTGGTCCTACATAGACTTGGTTGTCCACACCTGTGTCACGGAAATTGATAAAGAAACACCAGGTGCTAATTAGCCTTGATTGTTGGTAATTAGAAACACCTGGCCGTAACTGGCCTTGATTGGCCACACCTCTTTAACTGAAATGGCTAATTAGACGCAGGTGTTCCTAATTAGCCTTGATTGTCCACACCTGTGTCACTGAAATTGCTAATTAGACGCTGGTGGTCCTAATCAGCATTGATTGTCCAGACCTGCGTCACTGAAAGTGCTATTTAGAAAAACCTGGTCCTAATTAGCCTTGATTGTCCACACCTGTGTCACTGAAATTGCTAATTAGAAAAACCTGGTCTTAATTAGCCTTGATTGTCCACACCTGTGCCACTGAAATTGCTAATTAGAAACTCCAGGTCGTAATTAGCCTTCATTTTTGCTAATTAGAAACACCTGGTCAAAATTAGCGCTGATAGGCCACACCAGTGTCACTGAAATTGCTAATTAGACACAGGAGGTCCTAATTAGCCTTGATTGTCCACTTCTGTGTCACTGAAATTGCTAATTGGAAAAACCTGTTCCTACATAGCCTTGGTTGTCCACACCTGTGTCACTGAAATTGATAAAGAAACACCAGGTGCTAATTTGCCTTGATTGTTGCTAATTAGAAACACCTGGTCCTAACTGGCCTTGATTGGCCAAACCTCTTTCACTGAAATGACTAATTAGACGCAGGCGGTCCTAATTAGCCTTGATTGTCCACACTGTGTCACTGAAATTGCTAATTAGAAGCACCTGGTCCTAATTAGCCTTGATTGTTCAAACCTGTGTCACTGCAATTCCTAATTAGACACACCTGGTCCGAATTATCCTTTATTGGCCACAACTGTGCCACTGAAATTGCTAATTAGACGTACAGGGTCCAAATTTGCCTTGATTGGCCACACCTGTGTCACTGAAATTGCTAATTAAACACACCTGTTCCGAATTAGGCTTGATTCACCACACCTGTGTCAATGGAATTGCTAATTAGACGCACATGGTCCTAATCAGCCTTGATTGTCCACACCTGTGCCACTGAAATTGCTAATAGGAAAAACCTGGTCCTACATAGACTTGGTTGTCCACACCTGTGTCACTGAAATTGATAGAGAAACACCAGGTGCTAATTAGCCTTGATTGTTGGTAATTAGAAACACCTGGCCGTAACTGGCCTTGATTGGCCACACCTCTTTTACTGAAATTGCTAATTAGATGCAGGTGTTCCTAATCAGCCTTGATTGTCCCACACCTGTGTCACTGAAATTGCTAATTAGACGCTGGTGGTCCTAATCAGCATTGATTGTCCAGACCTGCGTCACTGAAAGTGCTAATTAGAAAAACCTGGTCCTAATTAGCCTTGAGTGTCCACACCTGTGTCACTGAAATTGCTAATTAGAAAAACCTGGTCTTAATTAGCCTTCATTGTCCACACCTGTGCCACTGAAATTGCTAATTAGAAACACCAGGTCGTAATTAACCTTCATTTTCGCTAATTAGAAACACCTGATCAAAATTAGCGCTGATAGGCCACACCTGTGTCACTGAAATTGCTAATTAGACACAGGAGGTCCTAATTAGCCTTGATTGTCCACCTCTGTGTCACTGAAATTGCTAATTGGAAAAACCTGGTCCTACATAGCCTTGGTTGTCCACACTTGTGTCACTGAAATTGATAAAGAAACACCAGGTGCTAATTAGCCTTGATTGTTGCTAATTAGAAACACCTGGTCCTAACTGGCCTTGATTGGCCAAACCCCTTTCACTGATGACTAATTAGACTCAGGCGGTCCTAATTAGCCTTGATTGTCCACACTGTGTCACTGAAATTGCTGATTAGAAGCACCTGGTACTAATTAGACTTGATTGGCCACACCTGTGTCAGAGAAATTGCTAATTAGAAGCACGTGGGCATAATTTTCCTTGATTGGCCACACCTGTATCACTGAAACTGCTAATTAGATGCACCTGGTCCTAATTAGCCTTGATTGTTCAAACCTGTGTCACTGCAATTCCTAACTAGACACACCTGATCCGAATTATCCTTGATTGGCCAAACTGTGCCACTGAAATTGCTAATTAGAAGCACATGGTCCAAACTTGCCTTGATTGGCCACACCTGTGTCACTGACATTGCTAATTAGATGCACCTGTTCCGAATTAGGCTTGATTCACCACACCTGTGTCACTGAAATTGCTACTTAGACGCACGTGGTACTAACCAGCCTTGATTGTCCACACCTGTGTCACTGGAATTGCTAATTAGAACCACCTGGTCCTTATTAGACTCGATTGTCCACACCTATGTCTCTGAAATTGCTAATTTGAAACACCAGGTGGTAATTAGCCTTGATTGTCACTAATTAGAAACAACTGGTCGAAACTAGACTTGATTGTCCACACCTGTTTCCCTGAAATTTCTAATTAGAAACACCTGGTCCAAACTAGCCTTGATTGTCCACACCTGTGCCACAGAAATTGCTGATTAAACTAACCTGGTTCTAATTAGAATTGTTTGTCCACACCTGTGTCACTGAAATTACTAATTAGAAAAACTGGTCCTAATTAGCCTTGATTGTCCACAACTGTGTATCTGAAATTGATAATTTGAAACAACACCAGGTGCTAATTAGCCTTGATTGTCACTAATTAGAAACACCTGGTCGAAACTAGACTTGATTGTCCACACCTGTTTTCCTGAAATTTCTAATTAGAAACACCAGGTCCAAACTAGCCTTGATTGTCCCACACCTGTGCCACTGAAATTGCTAATTGGAAAAACCTGGTCCTACATAGACTTGGTTGTCCACACCTGTGTCACAGAAATTGATAAAGAAACACCAGGTGCTAATTAGCTTTGTTTGTTGGTAATTAGAAACACCTGGCCGTAACTGGCCTTGATTAGCCACACCTCTTTTACTGAAATGGCTAATTAGAACGCAGGTGTTCCTAATTAGCCTTGATTGTCCACACGTGTGTCACTGAAATTGCTAATTAGACGCTGGTGGTCCTTTTCAGCATTGATTGTCCAGACTTGTGTCACTGAAATTGCTAATTAGAAGAACCTGGTCCTAATTAGCCTTGATTGGCCACACCTGTGTCAGAGAAATTGCTAATTAGAAGCACGTGGGCATAATTATCCTTCATTGGCCACACGTGTGTCACTGAAATTGCTAATTAGAAACACCAGGTCGTAATTAACCTTCATTTTCGCTAATTAGAAACACCTGATCAAAATTAGCGCTGATAGGCCACACCTGTGTCACTGAAATTGCTAATTAGACACAGGAGGTCCTAATTAGCCTTGATTGTCCACCTCTGTGTCACTGAAATTGCTAATTGGAAAAACCTGGTCCTACATAGCCTTGGTTCTCCACACCTGTGTCACTAAAATTGATAAAGAAACACCAGGTGCTAATTTGCCTTGATTGTTGCTAATTAGAAACACCTGCTCCTAACTGGCCATGATTGGCTAAACCTCTTTCACTGAAATGACTAATTAGACGCAGGCGGTCCTAATTAGCCTTGATTGTCCACACTGTGTCACTGAAATTGCTAATTAGAAGCACCTGGTCCTAATTAGCCTTGATTGGCCACACCTGTGTCAGGGAAATTGCTAATTAGAAGCACCTGGGCATAATTATCCTTGATTTGCCACACCTGTGTCACTGAAATTGCTAATTAGACGCACCTGGTCCTAATTAGCCTTGATTGTTCAAACCTGTGTCACTGCAATTCCTAATTGACACACCTCATCCGAATTATCCTTGATTGGCCACAACTGTGAAACTGAAATTGCTAATTAGACGCACATGGTCCAAATTTGCCTTGATTGGCCACACCTGTGTCACTGAAATTGCTAATTAGACGCACGTGGTCCTAATCAGCCTTGATTGTCCACACCTGTGTCACTGGAATTGCTAATTAGAACCACCTGGTCCTTATTAGACTTGATTGTCCACACCTATGTCTCTGAACTTGCTAATTGAAACACCAGGTGGTAATTAGCCTTGATTGTCACTAATTAGAAACAACTGGTCGAAACTAGACTTGATTGTCCACACCTGTTTCCCTCAAATTTCTAATTAGAAACACCTGGTCCAAACTAGCCTTGATTGTCCACACCTGTGCCACTGAAATTGCTGATTAAACTAACCTGGTTCTAATTAGAATTGTTTGTCCACACCTGTGTCACTGAAATTACTAATTAGAAAAACTGGTCCTAATTAGCCTTGATTCTCCACACCTATGTATCTGAAATTGCTAATTTGAAACACCAGGTGCTAATTAGCCTTGATTGTCACTAATTAGAAACACCTGGTCGAAACTAGACTTGATTGTCCACACCTGTTTTCCTGAAATTTCTAATTAGAAACACCTGGTCCAAACTAGCCTTGATTGTCCACACCTGTGTCACTGAAATTGCTAATTGGAAAAACCTGGTCCTACATAGACTTGGTTGTCCACACCTGTGTCACTGAAATTGATAAAGAAACACCAGGTGCTAATTTGCCTAGATTGTTGCTAATTAGAAACACCTGGTCCTAACTGGCCTTGATTGGCCAAACCTCTTTCACTGAAATGACTAATTAGACGCAGGCGGTCCTAATTAGCCTTGATTGTACACACTGTGTCACTGAAATTGCTAATTAGAAGCAACTGGTCCTAATTAGCCTTGATTGGCAACACCTGTGTCAGAGAAATTGCTTATTAGAAGCACTTGGCATAATTATCCTTAATTGGCCACACCTGTGTCACTGAAATTGCTAATTGGACGCACCTGGTCCTAATTAGCCTTGATTGTTCAAACCTGTGTCACTGCAATTCCTAATTAGACACACCTGGTCCGAATTATCCTTTATTGGCCACAACTGTGCCACTGAAATTGCTATTAAACACACCTGTTCCGAATTAGGCTTGATTCACCACACCTGTGTCAATGGAATTGCTAATTAGACGCACATGGTCCTAATCAGCCTTGATTGTCCACACCTGTGCCACTGAAATTGCTAATAGGAAAAACCTGGTCCTACATAGACTTGGTTGTCCACACCTGTGTCACTGAAATTGATAGAGAAACACCAGGTGCTAATTAGCCTTGATTGTTGGTAATTAGAAACACCTGGCCATAACTGGCCTTGATTGGCCACACCTCTTTTACTGAAACTGCTAATTAGATGCAGGTGTTCCTAATCAGCCTTGATTGTCCCACACCTGTGTCACTGAAATTGCTAATTAGACGCTGGTGGTCCTAATCAGCATTGATTGTCCAGACCTGCATCACTGAAAGTGCTAATTAGAAAAACCTGGTCCTAATTAGCCTTGATTGTCCACACCTGTGTCACTGAAATTGCTAATTAGAAAAACCTGGTCTTAATTAGCCTTGATTGTCCACACCTGTGCCACTGAAATTGCTAATTAGAAACACCAGGTGGTAATTAGCCTTCATTTTCGCTAATTAGAAACACCTGATCAAAATTAGCGCTGATAGGCCACACCTGTGTCACTGAAATTGCTAATTAGACACAGGAGGTCCTAATTAGCCTTGATTGTTCACCTCTGTGTCACTGAAATTGCTAATTGGAAAAACCTGGTCCTACATAGCCTTGGTTGTCCACACTTGTGTCACTGAAATTGATAAAGAAACACCAGGTACTAATTTGCCTTGATTGTTGCTAATTAGAAACACCTGGTCCTAACTGGCCTTGATTGGCCAAACCCCTTTCACTGATGACTAATTAGACTCAGGCGGTCCTAATTAGCCTTGATTGTCCACACTGTGTCACTGAAATTGCTAATTAGAAGCACCTGGTCCTATTTAGCCTTGATTGGCCACACCAGTGTCAGAGAAATTGCTAATTAGAAGCACGTGGGCATAATTATCCTTGATTGGCCACACCTGTATCACTGAAACTGCTAATTAGACGCACCTGGTCCTAATTAGCCTTGATTGTTCAAACCTGTGTCACTGCAATTCCTAACTAGACACACCTGATCCGAATTATCCTTGATTGGCCAAACTGTGCCACTGAAATTGCTAATTAGAAGCACATGGTCCAATCTTGCCTTGATTGGCCACACCTGTGTCACTGACATTGCTAATTAGACGCACCTGTTCAGAATTAGGCTTGATTCACCACACCTGTGTCACTGAAATTGCTACTTAGACGCACGTGGTACTAACCAGCCTTGATTGTCCACACCTGTGTCACTGGAATTGCTAATTAGAACCACCTGGTCCTTATTAGACTTGATTGTCCACACCTATGTCTCTGAAATTGCTAATTTGAAACACCAGGTGGTAATTAGCCTTGATTGTCACTAATTAGAAACAACTGGTCGAAACTAGACTTGATTGTCCACACCTGTTTCCCTGAAATTTCTAATTAGAAACACCTGGTCCAAACTAGCCTTGATTGTCCACACCTGTGCCACAGAAATTGCTGATTAAACTAACCTGGTTCTAATTAGAATTGTTTGTCCACACCTGTGTCACTGAAATTACTAATTAGAAAACCTGGTCTTAATTAGCCTTGATTGTCCACAACTATGTATCTGAAATTGATAATTTGAAACACCAGGTGCTAATTAGCCTTGATTGTCACTAATTAGAAACACCTGGTCGAAACTAGACTTGATTGTCCACACCTGTTTTCCTGAAATTTCTAATTAGAAACACCTGGTCCAAACTAGCCTTGATTGTCCACACCTGTGCCACTGAAATTGCTAATTGGAAAAACCTGGTCCTACATAGACTTGGTTGTCCACACCTGTGCCACTGAAATTGCTAATTGGAAAAACCTGGTCCTACATAGACTTGGTTGTCCATACCTGTGTCACTGAAATTGATAAAGAAACACCAGGTGCTAATTAGCCTTGATTGTTGGTAATTAGAAACACCTGGCCGTAACTGGCCTTGATTGGCCACACCTCTTTTACTGAAATTGCTAATTAGATGCAGGTGTTCCTAATCAGCCTTGATTGTCCCACACCTGTGTCACTGAAATTGCTAATTAGACGCTGGTGGTCCTAATCAGCATTGATTGTCCAGACCTGCGTCACTGAAAGTGCTAATTAGAAAAACCTGGTCCTAATTAGCCTTGAGTGTCCACACCTGTGTCACTGAAATTGCTAATTAGAAAAACCTGGTCTTAATTAGCCTTCATTGTCCACACCTGTGCCACTGAAATTGCTAATTAGAAACACCAGGTCGTAATTAACCTTCATTTTTGCTAATTAGAAACACCTGATCAAAATTAGCGCTGATAGGCCACACCAGTGTCACTGAAATTGCTAATTAGACACAGGAGGTCCTAATTAGCCTTGATTGTCCACCTCTGTGTCACTGAAATTGCTAATTGGAAAAACCTGGTCCTACATAGCCTTGGTTGTCCACACTTGTGTCACTGAAATTGATAAAGAAACACCAGGTACTAATTTGCCTTGATTGTTGCTAATTAGAAACACCTGGTCCTAACTGGCCTTGATTGGCCAAACCCCTTTCACTGATGACTAATTAGACTCAGGCGGTCCTAATTAGCCTTGATTGTCCACACTGTGTCACTGAAATTGCTAATTAGAAGCACCTGGTACTAATTAGACTTGATTGGCCACAACTGTGTCAGAGAAATTGCTAATTAGAAGCACGTGGGCATAATTATCCTTGATTGGCCACACCTTTATCACTGAAACTGCTAATTAGACGCACCTGGTCCTAATTAGCCTTGATTGTTCAAACCTGTGTCACTGCAATTCCTACCTAGACACACCTGATCCGAATTATCCTTGATTGGCCAAAACTGTGCCACTGAAATTGCTAATTAGAAGCACATGGTCCAAACTTGCCTTGATTGGCCACACCTGTGTCACTGACATTGCTAATTAGATGCACCTGTTCCGAATTAGGCTTGATTCACCACACCTGTGTCACTGAAATTGCTAATTAGACGCACGTGGTACTAATCAGCCTTGATTGTCCACACCTGTGTCACTGGAATTGCTAATTAGAACCACCTGGTCCTTATTAGACTTGATTGTCCACACCTATGTCTCTGAAATTGCTAATTTGAAACACCAGGTGGTAATTAGCCTTGATTGTCACTAATTAGAAACAACTGGTCGAAACTAGACTTGATTGTCCACACCTGTTTCCCTGAAATTTCTAATTAGAAACACCTGGTCCAAACTAGCCTTGATTGTCCACACCTGTGCCACAGAAATTGCTGATTAAACTAACCTGGTTCTAATTAGAATTGTTTGTCCACACCTGTGTCACTGAAATTACTAATTAGAAAAACTGGTCCTAATTAGCCTTGGTTGTCCACAACTATGTATCTGAAATTGCTAATGTGAAACACTAGGTGCTAATTAGCCTTGATTGTCACTAATTAGAAACACCTGGTCGAAACTAGACTTGATTGTCCACACCTGTTTTCCTGAAATTTCTAATTAGAAACACCTGGTCCAAACTAGCCTTGATTGTCCACACCTGTGCCACTGAAATTGCTAATTGGAAAAACCTGGTCCTACATAGACTTGGTTGTCCACACCTGTGTCACAGAAATTGATAAAGAAACACCAGGTGCTAATTAGCTTTGTTTGTTGGTAATTAGAAACACCTGGCCGTAACTGGCCTTGATTGGCCACACCTCTTTTACTGAAATGGCTAATTAGACGCAGGTGTTCCTAATTAGCCTTGATTGTCCACACATGTGTCACTGAAATTGCTAATTAGACGCTGGTGGTCCTTTTCAGCATTGATTGTCCAGACTTGTGTCACTGAAATTGCTAATTAGAAGAACCTAGTCCTAATTAGCCTTGTTTGGCCACACCTGTGTCAGAGAAATTGCTAATTAGAAGCACGTGGGCATAATTATCCTTGATTGGCCACACGTGTGTCACTGAAATTGCTAATTAGAAACACCAGGTCGTAATTAGCCTTCATTTTCGGTAATTAGAAACACCTGGTCAAAATTAGCGCTGATAGGCCACACCTGTGTCACTAAAATTGCTAATTAGACACAGGAGGTCCTAATTAGCCTTGATCGTCCACCTCTGTGTCACTGAAATTGCTAATTGGAAAAACCTGGTCCTACATAGCCTTGGTTCTCCACACCTGTGTCACTAAAATTGATAAAGAAACACCAGGTGCTAATTTGCCTTGATTGTTGCTAATTAGAAACACCTGCTCCTAACTGGCCATGATTGGCTAAACCTCTTTCACTGAAATGACTAATTAGACGCAGGCGGTCCTAATTAGCCTTGATTGTCCACACTGTGTCACTGAATTGCTAATTAGAAGCACCTGGTCCTAATTAGCCTTGATTGGCCACACCTGTGTCAGGGAAATTGCTAATTAGAAGCACCTGGGCATAATTATCCTTGATTGGCCACACCTGTGTCATTGAAATTGCTAATTAGACGCACCTGGTCCTAATTAGCCTTGATTGTTCAAACCTGTGTCACTGCAATTCCTAATTAGACACACCTCGTCCGAATTATCCTTGATTGGCGACAACTATGAAACTGAAATTGCTAATTAGACGCACATGGTCCAAATTTGCCTTGATTGGCCACACCTGTGTCACTGAAATTGCTAATTAGACGCACGTGGTCCTAATCAGCCTTGATTGTCCACACCTGTGTCACTGGAATTGATAATTAGAACCACCTGGTCCTAATTAGCCTTGATTGTTCAAACCTGTGTCACTGCAATTCCTAATTAGACACACCTGGTCCGAATTATCCTTTATTGGCCACAACTGTGCCACTGAAATTGCTAATTAGACGTACAGGGTCCAAATTTGCCTTGATTGGCCACACCTGTGTCACTGAAATTGCTAATTAAACACACCTGTTCCGAATTAGGCTTGATTCACCACACCTGTGTCAATGGAATTGCTAATTAGACGCACATGGTCCTAATCAGCCTTGATTGTCCACACCTGTGCCACTGAAATTGCTAATAGGAAAAACCTGGTCCTACATAGACTTGGTTGTCCACACCTGTGTCACTGAAATTGATGAAGAAACACCAGGTGCTATTTTGCCTTGATTGGTGCTAATTAGAAACACCTGGTCCTAACTGGCCTTGATTGGCCACACCTATGTCTCTGAACTTGCTAATTTGAAACACCAGGTGGTAATTAGCCTTGATTGTCACTAATCAGACACAACTGGTCGAAACTAGACTTGATTGTCCACACCTGTTTCCCTCAAATTTCTAATTAGAAACACCTGGTCCAAACTAGCCTTGATTGTCCACACCTGTGCCACTGAAATTGCTGATTAATCTAACCTGGTTCTAATTAGAATTGTTTGTCCACACCTGTGTCACTGAAATTACTAATTAGAAAGACTGGTCCTAATTAGCCTTGATTGTCCACAACTATGTATCTGAAATTGATAATTTGAAACACCAGGTGCTAATTAGCCTTGATTGTCACTAATTAGAAACACCTGGTCGAAACTAGACTTGATTGTCCACACCTGTTTTCCTGAAATTTCTAATTAGAAACACCTGGTCCAAACTAGCCTTGATTGTCCACACCTGTGCCACTGAAATTGCTAATTGGAAAAACCTGGTCCTACATAGACTTGGTTGTCCACACCTGTGTCACGGAAATTGATAAAGAAACACCAGGTGCTAATTTGCCTAGATTGTTGCTAATTAGAAACACCTGGTCCTAACTGGCCTTGATTGGCCAAACCTCTTTCACTGAAATGACTAATTAGACGCAGGCTGTCCTAATTAGCCTTGATTGTACACACTGTGTCACTGAAATTGCTAATTAGAAGCAACTGGTCCTAATTAGCCTTGATTGGCAACACCTGTGTCAGAGAAATTGCTTATTAGAAGCACTTGGGCATAATTAATCTTGATTGGCCACACCTGTGTCACTGAAATTGCTAATTGGACGCACCTGGTCCTAATTAGCCTTGATTGTTCAAACCTGTGTCACTGCAATTCCTAACTAGACACACCTGGTCCGAATTATCCTTTATTGGCCACAACTGTGCCACTGAAATTGCTAATTAGACGTACAGGGTCCAAATTTGCCTTGATTCACCACACCTGTGTCAATGGAATTGCTAATTAGACGCACATGGTCCTAATCAGCCTTGATTGTCCACACCTGTGCCACTGAAATTGCTAATAGGAAAAACCTGGTCCTACATAGACTTGGTTGTCCACACCTGTGTCACTGAAATTGATAGAGAAACACCAGGTGCTAATTAGCCTTGATTGTTGGTAATTAGAAACACCTGGCCATAACTGGCCTTGATTGGCCACACCTCTTTTACTGAAATGGCTAATTAGATGCAGGTGTTCCTAATCAGCCTTGATTGTCCCACACCTGTGTCACTGAAATTGCTAATTAGACGCTGGTGGTCCTAATCAGCATTGATTGTCCAGACCTACATCACTGAAAGTGCTAATTAGAAAAACCTGGTCCTAATTAGCCTTGATTGTCCACACCTGTGTCACTGAAATTGCTAATTAGAAAAACCTGGTCTTAATTAGCCTTGATTGTCCACACCTGTGCCACTGAAATTGCTAATTGGAAAAACCTGGTCCTACATAGACTTGGTTGTCCACACCTGTGTCACGGAAATTGATAAAGAAACACCAGGTGCTAATTAGCCTTGATTGTTGGTAATTAGAAACACCTGGCCGTAACTGGCCTTGATTGGCCACACCTCTTTAACTGAAATGGCTAATTAGACGCAGGTGTTCCTAATTAGCCTTGATTGTCCACACCTGTGTCACTGAAATTGCTAATTAGACGCTGGTGGTCCTAATCAGCATTGATTGTCCAGACCTGCGTCACTGAAAGTGCTATTTAGAAAAACCTGGTCCTAATTAGCCTTGATTGTCCACACCTGTGTCACTGAAATTGCTAATTAGAAAAACCTGGTCTTAATTAGCCTTGATTGTCCACACCTGTGCCACTGAAATTGCTAATTAGAAACTTCACGTCGTAATTAGCCTTCATTTTTGCTAATTAGAAACACCTGGTCAAATTAGCGCTGATAGGCCACACCAGTGTCACTGAAATTGCTAATTAGACACAGGAGGTCCTAATTAGCCTTGATTGTCCACTTCTGTGTCACTGAAATTGCTATTTGGAAAAACCTGGTCCTACATAGCCTTGGTTGTCCACACCTGTGTCACTGAAATTGATAAAGAAACACCACGTGCTAATTTGCCTTGATTGTTGCTAATTAGAAACACCTGGTCCTAACTGGCCTTGATTGGCCAAACCTCTTTCACTGAAATGACTAATTAGACGCAGGCGGTCCTAATTAGACTTGATTGTCCACACTGTGTCACTGAAATTGCTAATTAGAAGCACCTGGTCCTAATTAGCCTTGATTGTTCAAACCTGTGTCACTGCAATTCCTAATTAGACACACCTGGTCCGAATTATCCTTTATTGGCCACAACTGTGCCACTGAAATTGCTAATTAGACGTACAGGGTCCAAATTTGCCTTGATTGGCCACACCTGTGTCACTGAAATTGCTAATTAAACACACCTGTTCCGAATTAGGCTTGATTCACCACACCTGTGTCAATGGAATTGCTAATTAGACGCACATGGTCCTAATCAGCCTTGATTGTCCACACCTGTGCCACTGAAATTGCTAATAGGAAAAACCTGGTCCTACATAGACTTGGTTGTCCACACCTGTGTCACTGAAATTGATAGAGAAACACCAGGTGCTAATTAGCCTTGATTGTTGGTAATTAGAAACACCTGGCAGTATCTGGCCTTGATTGGCCACACCTCTTTTACTGAAATTGCTAATTAGATGCAGGTGTTCCTAATCAGCCTTGATTGTCCCACACCTGTGTCACTGAAATTGCTAATTAGACGCTGGTGGTCCTAATCAGCATTGATTGTCCAGACCTGCATCACTGAAAGTGCTAATTAGAAAAACCTGGTCTTAATTAGCCTTGATTGTCCACACCTGTGTCACTGAAATTGCTAATTAGAAAAACCTGGTCTTAATTAGCCTTGATTGTCCACACCTGTGCCACTGAAATTGCTAATTAGAAACGCCAGGTCGTAATTAACCTTCATTTTCGCTAATTAGAAACACCTGATCAAAATTAGCGCTGATAGGCCACACCTGTGTCACTGAAATTGCTAATTAGACACAGGAGGCCCTAATTAGCCTTGATTGTCCACCTCTGTGTCACTGAAATTGCTAATTGGAAAAACCTGGTCCTACATAGCCTTGGTTGTCCACACTTGTGTCACTGAAATTGATAAAGAAACACCAGGTACTAATTTGCCTTGATTGTTGCTAATTAGAAACACCTGGTCCTAACTGGCCTTGATTGGCCAAACCCCTTTCACTGATGACTAATTAGACTCAGGCGGTCCTAATTAGCCTTGATTGTCCACACTGTGTCACTGAAATTGCTGATTAGAAGCACCTGGTACTAATTAGACTTGATTGGCCACACCTGTGTCAGAGAAATTGCTAATTAGAAGCACGTGGGCATAATTATCCTTGATTGGCCACACCTTTATCACTGAAACTGCTAATTAGACGCACCTGGTCCTAATTAGCCTTCATTGTTCAAAACCTGTGTCACTGCAATTCCTAACTAGACACACCTGATCCGAATTATCCTTGATTGGCCAAAACTGTGCCACTGAAATTGCTAATTAGAAGCACATGGTCCAAACTTGCCTTGATTGGCCACACCTGTGTCACTGACATTGCTAATTAGACGCACCTGTTCCGAATTAGGCTTGATTCACCACACCTGTGTCACTGAAATTGCTAATTAGACGCACGTGGTCCTAATCAGCCTTGATTGTCCACACCTGTGTCACTGGAATTGCTAATTAGAACCACCTGGTCCTTATTAGACTTGATTGTCCACACCTATGTCTCTGAAATTGCTAATTTGAAACACCAGGTGGTAATTAGCCTTGATTGTCACTAATTAGAAACAACTGGTCGAAACTAGACTTGATTGTCCACACCTGTTTCCCTGAAATTTCTAATTAGAAACACCTGGTCCAAACTAGCCTTGATTGTCCACACCTGTGCCACAGAAATTGCTGATTAAACTAACCTGGTTCTAATTAGAATTGTTTGTCCACACCTGTGTCACTGAAATTACTAATTAGAAAAACTGGTCCTAATTAGCCTTGATTGTCCACAACTATGTATCTGAAATTGATAATTTGAAACACCAGGTGCTAATTAGCCTTGATTGTCACTAATTAGAAACACCTGGTCGAAACTAGACTTGATTGTCCACACCTGTTTCCCTGAAACTTCTAATTAGAAACACCTGGTCCAAACTAGCCTTGATTGTCCACACCTGTGCCACTGAAATTGCTAATTGGAAAAACCTGGTCCTACATAGACTTGGTTGTCCACACCTGTGTCACAGAAATTGATAAAGAAACACCAGGTGCTAATTAGCCTTGATTGTTGGTAATTAGAAACACCTGGCCGTAACTGGCCTTGATTGGCCACACCTCTTTAACTGAAATGGCTAATTAGACGCAGGTGTTCCTAATTAGCCTTGATTGTCCACACCTGTGTCACTGAAATTGCTAATTAGACGCTGGTGGTCCTAATCAGCATTGATTGTCCAGACCTGCGTCACTGAAAGTGCTATTTAGAAAAACCTGGTCCTAATTAGCCTTGATTGTCCACACCTGTGTCACTGAAATTGCTAATTAGAAAAACCTGGTCTTAATTAGCCTTGATTGTCCACACCTGTGCCACTGAAATTGCTAATTAGAAACTCCAGGTCGTAATTAGCCTTCATTTTCGCTAATTAGAAACACCTGGTCAAAATTAGCGCTGATAGGCCACACCAGTGTCACTGAAATTGCTAATTAGACACAGGAGGTCCTAATTAGCCTTGATTGTCCACTTCTGTGTCACTGAAATTGCTATTTGGAAAAACCTGGTCCTACATAGCCTTGGTTGTCCACACCTGTGTCACTGAAATTACTAATTAGAAAAACTGGTCCTAATTAGCCTTGATTGTCCACAACTATGTATCTGAAATTGCTAATTTGAAACACCAGGTGCTAATTAGCCTTGATTGTCACTAATTAGAAACACCTGGTCGAAACTAGACTTGATTGTCCACACCTGTTTTCCTGAAATTTCTAATTAGAAACACCTGGTCCAAACTAGCCTTGATTGTCCACACCTGTGCCACTGAAATTGCTAATTGGAAAAACCTGGTCCTACATAGACTTGGTTGTCCACACCTGTGTCACAGAAATTGATAAAGAAACACCAGGTGCTAATTTGCCTAGATTGTTGCTAATTAGAAACACCTGGTCCTAACTGGCCTTGATTGGCCAAACCTTTTTCACTGAAATGACTAATTAGACGCAGGCGGTCCTAATTAGCCTTGATTGTACACACTGTGTCACTGAAATTGCTAATTAGAAGCACCTGGTCCTAATTAGCCTTGATTGTTCAAACCTGTGTCACTGCAATTCCTAATTAGACACACCTGGTCCGAATTATCCTTTATTGGCCACAACTGTGCCACTGAAATTGCTAATTAGACGTACAGGGTCCAAATTTGCCTTGATTGGCCACACCTGTGTCACTGAAATTGCTAATTAAACACACCTGTTCCGAATTAGGCTTGATTCACCACACCTGTGTCAATGGAATTGCTAATTAGACGCACATGGTCCTAATCAGCCTTGATTGTCCACACCTGTGCCACTGAAATTGCTAATAGGAAAAACCTGGTCCTACATAGACTTGGTTGTCCACACCTGTGTCACAGAAATTGATAAAGAAACACCAGGTGCTAATTTGCCTAGATTGTTGCTAATTAGAAACACCTGGTCCTAACTGGCCTTGATTGGCCAAACCTCTTTCACTGAAATGACTAATTAGACGCAGGCGGTCCTAATTAGCCTTGATTGTCCACACTGTGTCACTGAAATTGCTAATTAGAAGCACCTGGTCCTAATTAGCCTTGATTGTTCAAACCTGTGTCACTGCAATTCCTAATTAGACACACCTGGTCCGAATTATCCTTTATTGGCCACAACTGTGCCACTGAAATTGCTAATTAGACGTACAGGGTCCAAATTTGCCTTGATTGGCCACACCTGTGTCACTGAAATTGCTAATTAAACACACCTGTTCCGAATTAGGCTTGATTCACCACACCTGTGTCAATGGAATTGCTAATTAGACGCACATGGTCCTAATCAGCCTTGATTGTCCACACCTGTGCCACTGAAATTGCTAATAGGAAAAACCTGGTCCTACATAGACTTGGTTGTCCACACCTGTGTCACTGAAATTGATAGAGAAACACCAGGTGCTAATTAGCCTTGATTGTTGGTAATTAGAAACACCTGGCCGTAACTGGCCTTGATTGGCCACACCTCTTTTACTGAAATTGCTAATTAGATGCAGGTGTTCCTAATCAGCCTTGATTGTCCCACACCTGTGTCACTGAAATTGCTAATTAGACGCTGGTGGTCCTAATCAGCATTGATTGTCCAGACCTGCGTCACTGAAAGTGCTAATTAGAAAAACCTGGTCCTAATTAGCCTTGAGTGTCCACACCTGTGTCACTGAAATTGCTAATTAGAAAAACCTGGTCTTAATTAGCCTTCATTGTCCACACCTGTGCCACTGAAATTGCTAATTAGAAACACCAGGTCGTAATTAACCTTCATTTTCGCTAATTAGAAACACCTGATCAAAATTAGCGCTGATAGGCCACACCTGTGTCACTGAAATTGCTAATTAGACACAGGAGGTCCTAATTAGCCTTGATTGTCCACCTCTGTGTCACTGAAATTGCTAATTGGAAAAACCTGGTCCTACATAGCCTTGGTTGTCCACACTTGTGTCACTGAAATTGATAAAGAAACACCAGGTGCTAATTAGCCTTGATTGTTGCTAATTAGAAACACCTGGTCCTAACTGGCCTTGATTGGCCAAACCCCTTTCACTGATGACTAATTAGACTCAGGCGGTCCTAATTAGCCTTGATTGTCCACACTGTGTCACTGAAATTGCTGATTAGAAGCACCTGGTACTAATTAGACTTGATTGGCCACACCTGTGTCAGAGAAATTGCTAATTAGAAGCACGTGGGCATAATTTTCCTTGATTGGCCACACCTGTATCACTGAAACTGCTAATTAGATGCACCTGGTCCTAATTAGCCTTGATTGTTCAAACCTGTGTCACTGCAATTCCTAACTAGACACACCTGATCCGAATTATCCTTGATTGGCCAAAACTGTGCCACTGAAATTGCTAATTAGAAGCACATGGTCCAAACTTGCCTTGATTGGCCACACCTGTGTCACTGACATTGCTAATTAGATGCACCTGTTCCGAATTAGGCTTGATTCACCACACCTGTGTCACTGAAATTGCTACTTAGACGCACGTGGTACTAACCAGCCTTGATTGTCCACACCTGTGTCACTGGAATTGCTAATTAGAACCACCTGGTCCTTATTAGACTCGATTGTCCACACCTATGTCTCTGAAATTGCTAATTTGAAACACCAGGTGGTAATTAGCCTTGATTGTCACTAATTAGAAACAACTGGTCGAAACTAGACTTGATTGTCCACACCTGTTTCCCTGAAATTTCTAATTAGAAACACCTGGTCCAAACTAGCCTTGATTGTCCACACCTGTGCCACAGAAATTGCTGATTAAACTAACCTGGTTCTAATTAGAATTGTTTGTCCACACCTGTGTCACTGAAATTACTAATTAGAAAAACTGGTCCTAATTAGCCTTGATTGTCCACAACTGTGTATCTGAAATTGATAATTTGAAACACCAGGTGCTAATTAGCCTTGATTGTCACTAATTAGAAACACCTGGTCGAAACTAGACTTGATTGTCCACACCTGTTTTCCTGAAATTTCTAATTAGAAACACCAGGTCCAAACTAGCCTTGATTGTCCACACCTGTGCCACTGAAATTGCTAATTGGAAAACCTGGTCCTACATAGACTTGGTTGTCCACACCTGTGTCACAGAAATTGATAAAGAAACACCAGGTGCTAATTAGCTTTGTTTGTTGGTAATTAGAAACACCTGGCCGTAACTGGCCTTGATTAGCCACACCTCTTTTACTGAAATGGCTAATTAGACGCAGGTGTTCCTAATTAGCCTTGATTGTCCACACGTGTGTCACTGAAATTGCTAATTAGACGCTGGTGGTCCTTTTCAGCATTGATTGTCCAGACTTGTGTCACTGAAATTGCTAATTAGAAGAACCTGGTCCTAATTAGCCTTGATTGGCCACACCTGTGTCAGAGAAATTGCTAATTAGAAGCACGTGGGCATAATTATCCTTCATTGGCCACACGTGTGTCACTGAAATTGCTAATTAGAAACACCAGGTCGTAATTAACCTTCATTTTCGCTAATTAGAAACACCTGATCAAAATTAGCGCTGATAGGCCACACCTGTGTCACTGAAATTGCTAATTAGACACAGGAGGTCCTAATTAGCCTTGATTGTCCACCTCTGTGTCACTGAAATTGCTAATTGGAAAAACCTGGTCCTACATAGCCTTGGTTCTCCACACCTGTGTCACTAAAATTGATAAAGAAACACCAGGTGCTAATTTGCCTTGATTGTTGCTAATTAGAAACACCTGCTCCTAACTGGCCATGATTGGCTAAACCTCTTTCACTGAAATGACTAATTAGACGCAGGCGGTCCTAATTAGCCTTGATTGTCCACACTGTGTCACTGAAATTGCTAATTAGAAGCACCTGGTCCTAATTAGCCTTGATTGGCCACACCTGTGTCAGGGAAATTGCTAATTAGAAGCACCTGGGCATAATTATCCTTGATTTGCCACACCTGTGTCACTGAAATTGCTAATTAGACGCACCTGGTCCTAATTAGCCTTGATTGTTCAAACCTGTGTCACTGCAATTCCTAATTGACACACCTCATCCGAATTATCCTTGATTGGCCACAACTGTGAAACTGAAATTGCTAATTAGACGCACATGGTCCAAATTTGCCTTGATTGGCCACACCTGTGTCACTGAAATTGCTAATTAGACGCACGTGGTCCTAATCAGCCTTGATTGTCCACACCTGTGTCACTGGAATTGCTAATTAGAACCACCTGGTCCTTATTAGACTTGATTGTCCACACCTATGTCTCTGAACTTGCTAATTTGAAACACCAGGTGGTAATTAGCCTTGATTGTCACTAATTAGAAACAACTGGTCGAAACTAGACTTGATTGTCCACACCTGTTTCCCTCAAATTTCTAATTAGAAACACCTGGTCCAAACTAGCCTTGATTGTCCACACCTGTGCCACTGAAATTGCTGATTAAACTAACCTGGTTCTAATTAGAATTGTTTGTCCACACCTGTGTCACTGAAATTACTAATTAGAAAAACTGGTCCTAATTAGCCTTGATTCTCCACACCTATGTATCTGAAATTGCTAATTTGAAACACCAGGTGCTAATTAGCCTTGATTGTCACTAATTAGAAACACCTGGTCGAAACTAGACTTGATTGTCCACACCTGTTTTCCTGAAATTTCTAATTAGAAACACCTGGTCCAAACTAGCCTTGATTGTCCACACCTGTGCCACTGAAATTGCTAATTGGAAAAACCTGGTCCTACATAGACTTGGTTGTCCACACCTGTGTCACTGAAATTGATAAAGAAACACCAGGTGCTAATTTGCCTAGATTGTTGCTAATTAGAAACACCTGGTCCTAACTGGCCTTGATTGGCCAAACCTCTTTCACTGAAATGACTAATTAGACGCAGGCGGTCCTAATTAGCCTTGATTGTACACACTGTGTCACTGAAATTGCTAATTAGAAGCAACTGGTCCTAATTAGCCTTGATTGGCAACACCTGTGTCAGAGAAATTGCTTATTAGAAGCACTTGGGCATAATTATCCTTAATTGGCCACACCTGTGTCACTGAAATTGCTAATTGGACGCACCTGGTCCTAATTAGCCTTGATTGTTCAAACCTGTGTCACTGCAATTCCTAATTAGACACACCTGGTCCGAATTATCCTTTATTGGCCACAACTGTGCCACTGAAATTGCTAATTAAACACACCTGTTCCGAATTAGGCTTGATTCACCACACCTGTGTCAATGGAATTGCTAATTAGACGCACATGGTCCTAATCAGCCTTGATTGTCCACACCTGTGCCACTGAAATTGCTAATAGGAAAAACCTGGTCCTACATAGACTTGGTTGTCCACACCTGTGTCACTGAAATTGATAGAGAAACACCAGGTGCTAATTAGCCTTGATTGTTGGTAATTAGAAACACCTGGCCATAACTGGCCTTGATTGGCCACACCTCTTTTACTGAAACTGCTAATTAGATGCAGGTGTTCCTAATCAGCCTTGATTGTCCCACACCTGTGTCACTAAAATTGCTAATTAGACACAGGAGGTCCTAATTAGCCTTGATCGTCCACCTCTGTGTCACTGAAATTGCTAATTGGAAAAACCTGGTCCTACATAGCCTTGGTTCTCCACACCTGTGTCACTAAAATTGATAAAGAAACACCAGGTGCTAATTTGCCTTGATTGTTGCTAATTAGAAACACCTGCTCCTAACTGGCCATGATTGGCTAAACCTCTTTCACTGAAATGACTAATTAGACGCAGGCGGTCCTAATTAGCCTTGATTGTCCACACTGTGTCACTGAAATTGCTAATTAGAAGCACCTGGTCCTAATTAGCCTTGATTGGCCACACCTGTGTCAGGGAAATTGCTAATTAGAAGCACCTGGGCATAATTATCCTTGATTGGCCACACCTGTGTCATTGAAATTGCTAATTAGACGCACCTGGTCCTAATTAGCCTTGATTGTTCAAACCTGTGTCACTGCAATTCCTAATTAGACACACCTCGTCCGAATTATCCTTGATTGGCGACAACTATGAAACTGAAATTGCTAATTAGACGCACATGGTCCAAATTTGCCTTGATTGGCCACACCTGTGTCACTGAAATTGCTAATTAGACGCACGTGGTCCTAATCAGCCTTGATTGTCCACACCTGTGTCACTGGAATTGATAATTAGAACCACCTGGTCCTAATTAGCCTTGATTGTTCAAACCTGTGTCACTGCAATTCCTAATTAGACACACCTGGTCCGAATTATCCTTATTGGCCACAACTGTGCCACTGAAATTGCTAATTAGACGTACAGGGTCCAAATTTGCCTTGATTGGCCACACCTGTGTCACTGAAATTGCTAATTAAACACACCTGTTCCGAATTAGGCTTGATTCACCACACCTGTGTCAATGGAATTGCTAATTAGACGCACATGGTCCTAATCAGCCTTGATTGTCCACACCTGTGCCACTGAAATTGCTAATAGGAAAAACCTGGTCCTACATAGACTTGGTTGTCCACACCTGTGTCACTGAAATTGATGAAGAAACACCAGGTGCTATTTTGCCTTGATTGGTGCTAATTAGAAACACCTGGTCCTAACTGGCCTTGATTGGCCACACCTATGTCTCTGAACTTGCTAATTTGAAACACCAGGTGGTAATTAGCCTTGATTGTCACTAATCAGACACAACTGGTCGAAACTAGACTTGATTGTCCACACCTGTTTCCCTCAAATTTCTAATTAGAAACACCTGGTCCAAACTAGCCTTGATTGTCCACACCTGTGCCACTGAAATTGCTGATTAATCTAACCTGGTTCTAATTAGAATTGTTTGTCCACACCTGTGTCACTGAAATTACTAATTAGAAAAACTGGTCCTAATTAGCCTTGATTGTCCACAACTATGTATCTGAAATTGATAATTTGAAACACCAGGTGCTAATTAGCCTTGATTGTCACTAATTAGAAAACACCTGGTCGAAACTAGACTTGATTGTCCACACCTGTTTTCCTGAAATTTCTAATTAGAAACACCTGGTCCAAACTAGCCTTGATTGTCCACACCTGTGCCACTGAAATTGCTAATTGGAAAAACCTGGTCCTACATAGACTTGGTTGTCCACACCTGTGTCACGGAAATTGATAAAGAAACACCAGGTGCTAATTTGCCTAGATTGTTGCTAATTAGAAACACCTGGTCCTAACTGGCCTTGATTGGCCAAACCTCTTTCACTGAAATGACTAATTAGACGCAGGCTGTCCTAATTAGCCTTGATTGTACACACTGTGTCACTGAAATTGCTAATTAGAAGCAACTGGTCCTAATTAGCCTTGATTGGCAACACCTGTGTCAGAGAAATTGCTTATTAGAAGCACTTGGGCATAATTATCCTTGATTGGCCACACCTGTGTCACTGAAATTGCTAATTGGACGCACCTGGTCCTAATTAGCCTTGATTGTTCAAACCTGTGTCACTGCAATTCCTAACTAGACACACCTGGTCCGAATTATCCTTTATTGGCCACAACTGTGCCACTGAAATTGCTAATTAGACGTACAGGGTCCAAATTTGCCTTGATTCACCACACCTGTGTCAATGGAATTGCTAATTAGACGCACATGGTCCTAATCAGCCTTGATTGTCCACACCTGTGCCACTGAAATTGCTAATAGGAAAAACCTGGTCCTACATAGACTTGGTTGTCCACACCTGTGTCACTGAAATTGATAGAGAAACACCAGGTGCTAATTAGCCTTGATTGTTGGTAATTAGAAACACCTGGCCATAACTGGCCTTGATTGGCCACACCTCTTTTACTGAAATGGCTAATTAGATGCAGGTGTTCCTAATCAGCCTTGATTGTCCCACACCTGTGTCACTGAAATTGCTAATTAGACGCTGGTGGTCCTAATCAGCATTGATTGTCCAGACCTACATCACTGAAAGTGCTAATTAGAAAAACCTGGTCCTAATTAGCCTTGATTGTCCCACCTGTGTCACTGAAATTGCTAATTAGAAAAACCTGGTCTTAATTAGCCTTGATTGTCCACACCTGTGCCACTGAAATTGCTAATTAGAAACACCAGGTGGTAATTAGCCTTCATTTTCGCTAATTAGAAACACCTGATCAAAATTAGCGCTGATAGGCCACACCTGTGTCACTGAAATTGCTAATTAGACACAGGAGGTCCTAATTAGCCTTGATTGTCCACCTCTGTGTCACTGAAATTGCTAATTGGAAAAACCTGGTCCTACATAGCCTTGGTTGTCCACACTTGTGTCACTGAAATTGATAAAGAAACACCAGGTACTAATTTGCCTTGATTGTTGCTAATTAGAAACACCTGGTCCTAACTGGCCTTGATTGGCCAAACCCCTTTCACTGATGACTAATTAGACTCAGGCGGTCCTAATTAGCCTTGATTGTGCACACTGTGTCACTGAAATTGCTAATTAGAAGCACCTGGTCTTAATTAGCCTTGATTGGCCACAGCAGTGTCAGAGAAATTGCTAATTAGAAGCACGTGGGCATAATTATCCTTGATTGGCCACACCTGTATCACTGAAACTGCTAATTAGACGCACATGGTCCTAATTAGCCTTCATTGTTCAAACCTGTGTCACTGCAATTCCTAACTAGACACACCTGATCCGAATTATCCTTGATTGGCCAAAACTGTGCCACTGAAATTGCTAATTAGAAGCACATGGTCCAAACTTGCCTTGATTGGCCACACCTGTGTCACTGACATTGCTAATTAGACGCACCTGTTCCGAATTAGGCTTGATTCACCACACCTGTGTCACTGAAATTGCTAATTAGACGCACGTGGTACTAATCAGCCTTGATTGTCCACACCTGTGTCACTGGAATTGCTAATTAGAACCACCTGGTCCTTATTAGACTTGATTGTCCACACCTATGTCTCTGAAATTGCTAATTTGAAACACCAGGTGGTAATTAGCCTTGATTGTCACTAATTAGAAACAACTGGTCGAAACTAGACTTGATTGTCCACACCTGTTTTCCCTGAAATTTCTAATTAGAAACACCTGGTCCAAACTAGCCTTGATTGTCCACACCTGTGCCACAGAAATTGCTGATTAAACTAACCTGGTTCTAATTAGAATTGTTTGTCCACACCTGTGTCACTGAAATTACTAATTAGAAAAACTGGTCCTAATTAGCCTTGATTGTCCACAACTATGTATCTGAAATTGATAATTTGAAACACCAGGTGCTAATTAGCCTTGATTGTCACTAATTAGAAACACCTGGTCGAAACTAGACTTGATTGTCCACACCTGTTTCCCTGAAATTTCTAATTAGAAACACCTGGTCCAAACTAGCCTTGATTGTCCACACCTGTGCCACTGAAATTGCTAATTGGAAAAACCTGGTCCTACATAGACTTGGTTGTCCACACCTGTGTCACGGAAATTGATAAAGAAACACCAGGTGCTAATTAGCCTTGATTGTTGGTAATTAGAAACACCTGGCCGTAACTGGCCTTGATTGGCCACACCTCTTTAACTGAAATGGCTAATTAGACGCAGGTGTTCCTAATTAGCCTTGATTGTCCACACCTGTGTCACTGAAATTGCTAATTAGACGCTGGTGGTCCTAATCAGCATTGATTGTCCAGACCTGCGTCACTGAAAGTGCTATTTAGAAAAACCTGGTCCTAATTAGCCTTGATTGTCCACACCTGTGTCACTGAAATTGCTAATTAGAAAAACCTGGTCTTAATTAGCCTTGATTGTCCACACCTGTGCCACTGAAATTGCTAATTAGAAACTTCACGTCGTAATTAGCCTTCATTTTTGCTAATTAGAAACACCTGGTCAAATTAGCGCTGATAGGCCACACCAGTTTCACTGAAATTGCTAATTAGACACAGGAGGTCCTAATTAGCCTTGATTGTCCACTTCTGTGTCACTGAAATTGCTATTTGGAAAAACCTGGTCCTACATAGCCTTGGTTGTCCACACCTGTGTCACTGAAATTGATAAAGAAACACCACGTGCTAATTTGCCTTGATTGTTGCTAATTAGAAACACCTGGTCCTAACTGGCCTTGATTGGCCAAACCTCTTTCACTGAAATGACTAATTAGACGCAGGCGGTCCTAATTAGACTTGATTGTCCACACTGTGTCACTGAAATTGCTAATTAGAAGCACCTGGTCCTAATTAGCCTTGATTGTTCAAACCTGTGTCACTGCAATTCCTAATTAGACACACCTGGTCCGAATTATCCTTTATTGGCCACAACTGTGCCACTGAAATTGCTAATTAGACGTACAGGGTCCAAATTTGCCTTGATTGGCCACACCTGTGTCACTGAAATTGCTAATTAAACACACCTGTTCCGAATTAGGCTTGATTCACCACACCTGTGTCAATGGAATTGCTAATTAGACGCACATGGTCCTAATCAGCCTTGATTGTCCACACCTGTGCCACTGAAATTGCTAATAGGAAAACCTGGTCCTACATAGACTTGGTTGTCCACACCTGTGTCACTGAAATTGATAGAGAAACACCAGGTGCTAATTAGCCTTGATTGTTGGTAATTAGAAACACCTGGCAGTATCTGGCCTTGATTGGCCACACCTCTTTTACTGAAATTGCTAATTAGATGCAGGTGTTCCTAATCAGCCTTGATTGTCCCACACCTGTGTCACTGAAATTGCTAATTAGACGCTGGTGGTCCTAATCAGCATTGATTGTCCAGACCTGCGTCACTGAAAGTGCTAATTAGAAAAACCTGGTCTTAATTAGCCTTGATTGTCCACACCTGTGTCACTGAAATTGCTAATTAGAAAAACCTGGTCTTAATTAGCCTTGATTGTCCACACCTGTGCCACTGAAATTGCTAATTAGAAACGCCAGGTCGTAATTAACCTTCATTTTCGCTAATTAGAAACACCTGATCAAAATTAGCGCTGATAGGCCACACCTGTGTCACTGAAATTGCTAATTAGACACAGGAGGCCCTAATTAGCCTTGATTGTCCACCTCTGTGTCACTGAAATTGCTAATTGGAAAAACCTGGTCCTACATAGCCTTGGTTGTCCACACTTGTGTCACTGAAATTGATAAAGAAACACCAGGTACTAATTTGCCTTGATTGTTGCTAATTAGAAACACCTGGTCCTAACTGGCCTTGATTGGCCAAACCCCTTTCACTGATGACTAATTAGACTCAGGCGGTCCTAATTAGCCTTGATTGTCCACACTGTGTCACTGAAATTGCTAATTAGAAGCACCTGGTACTAATTAGACTTGATTGGCCACACCTGTGTCAGAGAAATTGCTAATTAGAAGCACGTGGGCATAATTATCCTTGATTGGCCACACCTTTATCACTGAAACTGCTAATTAGACGCACCTGGTCCTAATTAGCCTTCATTGTTCAAACCTGTGTCACTGCAATTCCTAACTAGACACACCTGATCCGAATTATCCTTGATTGGCCAAAACTGTGCCACTGAAATTGCTAATTAGAAGCACATGGTCCAAACTTGCCTTGATTGGCCACACCTGTGTCACTGACATTGCTAATTAGACGCACCTGTTCCGAATTAGGCTTGATTCACCACACCTGTGTCACTGAAATTGCTAATTAGACGCACGTGGTCCTAATCAGCCTTGATTGTCCACACCTGTGTCACTGGAATTGCTAATTAGAACCACCTGGTCCTTATTAGACTTGATTGTCCACACCTATGTCTCTGAAATTGCTAATTTGAAACACCAGGTGGTAATTAGCCTTGATTGTCACTAATTAGAAACAACTGGTCGAAACTAGACTTGATTGTCCACACCTGTTTCCCTGAAATTTCTAATTAGAAACACCTGGTCCAAACTAGCCTTGATTGTCCACACCTGTGCCACAGAAATTGCTGATTAAACTAACCTGGTTCTAATTAGAATTGTTTGTCCACACCTGTGTCACTGAAATTACTAATTAGAAAAACTGGTCCTAATTAGCCTTGATTGTCCACAACTATGTATCTGAAATTGATAATTTGAAACACCAGGTGCTAATTAGCCTTGATTGTCACTAATTAGAAACACCTGGTCGAAACTAGACTTGATTGTCCACACCTGTTTCCCTGAAACTTCTAATTAGAAACACCTGGTCCAAACTAGCCTTGATTGTCCACACCTGTGCCACTGAAATTGCTAATTGGAAAAACCTGGTCCTACATAGACTTGGTTGTCCACACCTGTGTCACAGAAATTGATAAAGAAACACCAGGTGCTAATTAGCCTTGATTGTTGGTAATTAGAAACACCTGGCCGTAACTGGCCTTGATTGGCCACACCTCTTTAACTGAAATGGCTAATTAGACGCAGGTGTTCCTAATTAGCCTTGATTGTCCACACCTGTGTCACTGAAATTGCTAATTAGACGCTGGTGGTCCTAATCAGCATTGATTGTCCAGACCTGCGTCACTGAAAGTGCTATTTAGAAAAACCTGGTCCTAATTAGCCTTGATTGTCCACACCTGTGTCACTGAAATTGCTAATTAGAAAAACCTGGTCTTAATTAGCCTTGATTGTCCACACCTGTGCCACTGAAATTGCTAATTAGAAACTCCAGGTCGTAATTAGCCTTCATTTTCGCTAATTAGAAACACCTGGTCAAAATTAGCGCTGATAGGCCACACCAGTGTCACTGAAATTGCTAATTAGACACAGGAGGTCCTAATTAGCCTTGATTGTCCACTTCTGTGTCACTGAAATTGCTATTTGGAAAAACCTGGTCCTACATAGCCTTGGTTGTCCACACCTGTGTCACTGAAATTACTAATTAGAAAAACTGGTCCTAATTAGCCTTGATTGTCCACAACTATGTATCTGAAATTGCTAATTTGAAACACCAGGTGCTAATTAGCCTTGATTGTCACTAATTAGAAACACCTGGTCGAAACTAGACTTGATTGTCCACACCTGTTTTCCTGAAATTTCTAATTAGAAACACCTGGTCCAAACTAGCCTTGATTGTCCACACCTGTGCCACTGAAATTGCTAATTGGAAAAACCTGGTCCTACATAGACTTGGTTGTCCACACCTGTGTCACTGAAATTGATAAAGAAACACCAGGTGCTAATTTGCCTAGATTGTTGCTAATTAGAAACACCTGGTCCTAACTGGCCTTGATTGGCCAAACCTCTTTCACTGAAATGACTAATTAGACGCAGGCGGTCCTAATTAGCCTTGATTGTACACACTGTGTCACTGAAATTGCTAATTAGAAGCACCTGGTCCTAATTAGCCTTGATTGTTCAAACCTGTGTCACTGCAATTCCTAATTAGACACACCTGGTCCGAATTATCCTTTATTGGCCACAACTGTGCCACTGAAATTGCTAATTAGACGTACAGGGTCCAAATTTGCCTTGATTGGCCACACCTGTGTCACTGAAATTGCTAATTAAACACACCTGTTCCGAATTAGGCTTGATTCACCACACCTGTGTCAATGGAATTGCTAATTAGACGCACATGGTCCTAATCAGCCTTGATTGTCCACACCTGTGCCACTGAAATTGCTAATAGGAAAAACCTGGTCCTACATAGACTTGGTTGTCCACACCTGTGTCACTGAAATTGATAGAGAAACACCAGGTGCTAATTAGCCTTGATTGTTGGTAATTAGAAACACCTGGCCGTAACTGGCCTTGATTGGCCACACCTCTTTTACTGAAATTGCTAATTAGATGCAGGTGTTCCTAATCAGCCTTGATTGTCCCACACCTGTGTCACTGAAATTGCTAATTAGACGCTGGTGGTCCTAATCAGCATTGATTGTCCAGACCTGCGTCACTGAAAGTGCTAATTAGAAAAACCTGGTCCTAATTAGCCTTGAGTGTCCACACCTGTGCCACTGAAATTGCTAATTAGAAAAACCTGGTCTTAATTAGCCTTCATTGTCCACACCTGTGCCACTGAAATTGCTAATTAGAAACACCAGGTCGTAATTAACCTTCATTTTCGCTAATTAGAAACACCTGATCAAAATTAGCGCTGATAGGCCACACCTGTGTCACTGAAATTGCTAATTAGACACAGGAGGTCCTAATTAGCCTTGATTGTCCACCTCTGTGTCACTGAAATTGCTAATTAGACACAGGAGGTCCTAATTAGCCTTGATTGTCCACTTCTGTGTCACTGAAATTGCTATTTGGAAAAACCTGGTCCTACATAGCCTTGGTTGTCCACACCTGTGTCACTGAAATTACTAATTAGAAAAACTGGTCCTAATTAGCCTTGATTGTCCACAACTATGTATCTGAAATTGCTAATTTGAAACACCAGGTGCTAATTAGCCTTGATTGTCACTAATTAGAAACACCTGGTCGAAACTAGACTTGATTGTCCACACCTGTTTTCCTGAAATTTCTAATTAGAAACACCTGGTCCAAACTAGCCTTGATTGTCCACACCTGTGCCACTGAAATTGCTAATTGGAAAAACCTGGTCCTACATAGACTTGGTTGTCCACACCTGTGTCACTGAAATTGATAAAGAAACACCAGGTGCTAATTTGCCTAGATTGTTGCTAATTAGAAACACCTGGTCCTAACTGGCCTTGATTGGCCAAACCTCTTTCACTGAAATGACTAATTAGACGCAGGCTGTCCTAATTAGCCTTGATTGTACACACTGTGTCACTGAAATTGCTAATTAGAAGCAACTGGTCCTAATTAGCCTTGATTGGCAACACCTGTGTCAGAGAAATTGCTTATTAGAAGCACTTGGGCATAATTATCCTTGATTGGCCACACCTGTGTCACTGAAATTGCTAATTGGACGCACCTGGTCATAATTAGCCTTGATTGTTCAAACCTGTGTCACTGCAATTCCTAACTAGACACACCTGGTCCGAATTATCCTTTATTGGCCACAACTGTGCCACTGAAATTGCTAATTAGACGTACAGGGTCCAAATTTGCCTTGATTCACCACACCTGTGTCAATGGAATTGCTAATTAGACGCACATGGTCCTAATCAGCCTTGATTGTCCACACCTGTGCCACTGAAATTGCTAATAGGAAAAACCTGGTCCTACATAGACTTGGTTGTCCACACCTGTGTCACTGAAATTGATAGAGAAACACCAGGTGCTAATTAGCCTTGATTGTTGGTAATTAGAAACACCTGGCCATAACTGGCCTTGATTGGCCACACCTCTTTTACTGAAATGGCTAATTAGACGCAGGTGTTCCTAATCAGCCTTGATTGTCCCACACCTGTGTCACTGAAATTGCTAATTAGACGCTGGTGGTCCTAATCAGCATTGATTGTCCAGACCTACATCACTGAAAGTGCTAATTAGAAAAACCTGGTCCTAATTAGCCTTGATTGTCCACACCTGTGTCACTGAAATTGCTAATTAGAAAAACCTGGTCTTAATTAGCCTTGATTGTCCACACCTGTGCCACTGAAATTGCTAATTAGAAACACCAGGTGGTAATTAGCCTTCATTTTCGCTAATTAGAAACACCTGATCAAAATTAGCGCTGATAGGCCACACCTGTGTCACTGAAATTGCTAATTAGACACAGGAGGTCCTAATTAGCCTTGATTGTCCACCTCTGTGTCACTGAAATTGCTAATTGGAAAAACCTGGTCCTACATAGCCTTGGTTGTCCACACTTGTGTCACTGAAATTGATAAAGAAACACCAGGTACTAATTTGCCTTGATTGTTGCTAATTAGAAACACCTGGTCCTAACTGGCCTTGATTGGCCAAACCCCTTTCACTGATGACTAATTAGACTCAGGCGGTCCTAATTAGCCTTGATTGTGCACACTGTGTCACTGAAATTGCTAATTAGAAGCACCTGGTCTTAATTACCCTTGATTGGCCACAGCAGTGTCAGAGAAATTGCTAATTAGAAGCACGTGGGCATAATTATCCTTGATTGGCCACACCTGTATCACTGAAACTGCTAATTAGACGCACATGGTCCTAATTAGCCTTGATTGTTCAAACCTGTGTCACTGCAATTCCTAACTAGACACACCTGATCCGAATTATCCTTGATTGGCCAAAACTGTGCCACTGAAATTGCTAATTAGAAGCACATGGTCCAAACTTGCCTTGATTGGCCACACCTGTGTCACTGACATTGCTAATTAGACGCACCTGTTCCGAATTAGGCTTGATTCACCACACCTGTGTCACTGAAATTGCTAATTAGACGCACGTGGTACTAATCAGCCTTGATTGTCCACACCTGTGTCACTGGAATTGCTAATTAGAACCACCTGGTCCTTATTAGACTTGATTGTCCACACCTATGTCTCTGAAATTGCTAATTTGAAACACCAGGTGGTAATTAGCCTTGATTGTCACTAATTAGAAACAATGGTCGAAACTAGACTTGATTGTCCACACCTGTTTCCCTGAAATTTCTAATTAGAAACACCTGGTCCAAACTAGCCTTGATTGTCCACACCTGTGCCACAGAAATTGCTGATTAAACTAACCTGGTTCTAATTAGAATTGTTTGTCCACACCTGTGTCACTGAAATTACTAATTAGAAAAACTGGTCCTAATTAGCCTTGATTGTCCACAACTATGTATCTGAAATTGCTAATTTGAAACACCAGGTGCTAATTAGCCTTGATTGTCACTAATTAGAAACACCTGGTCGAAACTAGACTTGATTGTCCACACCTGTTTCCCTGAAATTTCTAATTAGAAACACCTGGTCCAAACTAGCCTTGATTGTCCACACCTGTGCCACTGAAATTGCTAATTGGAAAAACCTGGTCCTACATAGACTTGGTTGTCCACACCTGTGTCACGGAAATTGATAAAGAAACACCAGGTGCTAATTAGCCTTGATTGTTGGTAATTAGAAACACCTGGCCGTAACTGGCCTTGATTGGCCACACCTCTTTAACTGAAATGGCTAATTAGACGCAGGTGTTCCTAATTAGCCTTGATTGTCCACACCTGTGTCACTGAAATTGCTAATTAGACGCTGGTGGTCCTAATCAGCATTGATTGTCCAGACCTGCGTCACTGAAAGTGCTATTTAGAAAAACCTGGTCCTAATTAGCCTTGATTGTCCACACCTGTGTCACTGAAATTGCTAATTAGAAAAACCTGGTCTTAATTAGCCTTGATTGTCCACACCTGTGCCACTGAAATTGCTAATTAGAAACTTCAGGTCGTAATTAGCCTTCATTTTTGCTAATTAGAAACACCTGGTCAAATTAGCGCTGATAGGCCACACCAGTGTCACTGAAATTGCTAATTAGACACAGGAGGTCCTAATTAGCCTTGATTGTCCACTTCTGTGTCACTGAAATTGCTAATTGGAAAAACCTGTTCCTACATAGCCTTGGTTGTCCACACCTGTGTCACTGAAATTGATAAAGAAACACCAGGTGCTAATTTGCCTTGATTGTTGCTAATTAGAAACACCTGGTCCTAACTGGCCTTGATTGGCCAAACCTCTTTCACTGAAATGACTAATTAGACGCAGGCGGTCCTAATTAGCCTTGATTGTCCACACTGTGTCTCTGAAATTGCTAATTAGAAGCACCTGGTCCTAATTAGCCTTGATTTGTCACACCTGTGTCAGAGAAATTGCTACGTAGAAGCACGTGGGCATAATTATCCTTGATTGGCCACACCTATGTCACGGAAATTGCTAATTAGACGCACCTGGTCCTAATCAGCCTTGATTGGCCACACCTGTGTCACTGAAATTGCTAATTAACACACCTGTTCCGAATTAGGCTTGATTCACCACACCTGTGTCAAGGGAATTGCTAATTAGACGCACATGGTCATAATCAGCCTTGATTGTCCACACCTGTGCCACTGAAATTGCTAATAGGAAAAACCTGGTCCTACATAGACTTGGTTGTCCACACCTGTGTCACTGAAATTGATAGAGAAACACCAGGTGCTAATTAGCCTTGATTGTTGGTAATTAGAAACTCCTGGCCGTAACTGGCCTTGAAGGCCACACCTCTTTTACTGAAATTGCTAATTAGATGCAGGTGATCCTAATCAGCCTTGATTGTCCCACACCTGTGTCACTGAAATTGCTAATTAGACGCTGGTGGTCCTAATCAGCATTGATTGTCCAGACCTGCATCACTGAAAGTGCTAATTAGAAAAACCTGGTCCTAATTAGCCTTGATTGTCCACACCTGTGTCACGAAATTGCTAATTAGAAAAACCTGGTCTTAATTAGCCTTGATTGTCCACACCTGTGCCACTGAAATTGCTAATTAGAAACACCAGGTCGTAATTAACCTTCATTTTCGCTAATTAGAAACACCTGATCAAAATTAGCGCTGATAGGCCACACCTGTGTCACTGAAATTGCTAATTAGACACAGGAGGTCCTAATTAGCCTTGATTGTCCACCTCTGTGTCACTGAAATTGCTAATTGGAAAAACCTGGTCCTACATAGCCTTGGTTGTCCACACTTGTGTCACTGAAATTGATAAAGAAACACCAGATACTAATTTGCCTTGATTGTTGCTAATTAGAAACACCTGGTCCTAACTGGCCTTGATTGGCCAAACCCCTTTCACTGATGACTAATTAGACTCAGGCGGTCCTAATTAGCCTTGATTGTCCACACTGTGTCACTGAAATTGCTAATTAGAAGCACCTGGTACTAATTAGCCTTGATTGGCCACACCTGTGTCAGAGAAATTGCTAATTAGAAGCACGTGGGCATAATTATCCTTGATTGGCCACACCTGTATCACTGAAACTGCTAATTAGACGCACCTGGTCCTAATTAGCCTTGATTGTTCAAACCTGTGTCACTGCAATTCCTAACTAGACACACCTGATCCGAATTATCCTTGATTGGCCAAAACTGTGCCACTGAAATTGCTAATTAGAAGCACATGGTCCAAACTTGCCTTGATTGGCCATACCTGTGTCACTGACATTGCTAATTAGACGCACCTGTTCCGAAATAGGCTTGATTCACCACACCTGTGTCACTGAAATTGCTAATTAGACGCACGTGGTACTAATCAGCCTTGATTGTCCACACCTGTGTCACTGGAATTGCTAATTAGAACCACCTGGTCCTTATTAGACTTGATTGTCCACACCTATGTCTCTGAACTTCCTAATTTGAAACACCAGATGGTAATTAGCCTTGATTGTCCACTTCTGTGTCACTGAAATTGCTAATTGGAAAAACCTGTTCCTACATAGCCTTGGTTGTCCACACCTGTGTCACTGAAATTGATAAAGAAACACCAGGTGCTAATTTGCCTTGATTGTTGCTAATTAGAAACACCTGGTCCTAACTGGCCTTGATTGGCCAAACCTCTTTCACTGAAATGACTAATTAGACGCAGGCGGTCCTAATTAGCCTTGATTGTCCACACTGTGTCACTGAAATTGCTAATTAGAAGCAACTGGTCCTAATTAGCCTTCATTGGCAACACCTGTGTCAGAGAAATTGCTTATTAGAAGCACTTGGGCATAATTATCCTTGATTGGCCACACCTATGTCACTGAAATTGCTAATTAGACGCACCTGGTCCTAATCAGCCTTGATTGTCCACACCTGTGCCACTGAAATTGCTAATTGGAAAAACCTGGTCCTACATAGACTTGGTTGTCCACACCTGTGTCACTGAAATTGATAAAGAAACACCAGGTGCTAATTAGCCTTGAATGTTGGTAATTAGAAACACCTGGCCGTAACTGGCCTTGATTGGCCACACCTCTTTAACTGAAATGGCTAATTAGACGCAGGTTTTCCTAATTAGCCTTGATTGTCCACACCTGTGTCACTGAAATTGCTAATTAGACACACCTGGTCCTAATTGGCCTTGATAGTTCAAACCTGTGTCACTGCAATTCCTAATTAGACTCACCTGGTCCGAATTATCCTTGATTGGCCACAACTGTGCCACTGAAATTGCTAATTAGACGCAAGTGGTCCAAATTAGCCTTGATTGGCCAGACCTGTGTCAGAGAAATTGCTAATTAGAAGCACTTGGGCATAATTATCCTTGAATGGCCACACCTGTGTCACTGAAATTGCTAATTAGACGTACCTGGTCCTAATTAGCCTTGATTGTTCAAACCTTTGTCACTGCAATTGCTAATTAGACGAACCTGGTCCTAATTAGCCTTGATTGGCCACAACTGTGCCACTGAAATTGCTAATTAGACGCAAATGGTCCAAATTTGCCTTGATTGGCCACACCTGTGTCACTGAAATTGCTAATTAGACACGCCTGTTCCGAATTAGGCTTGATTCACCATACCTGTGTCACTGAAATTGCTATATAGACACACGTGGTACTAATCAGCCTTGATTGTCCACACCTGTGTCACTGGAATTACTAATTAGAACCACCTGGTCCTTATTAGCCTTGATTGTCCACACCTATGTCTATGAAATTGCTAATTTGAAACACCAGGTGCTAATTAGCCTTGATTGTCACTAATTAGAAACACCTGGTCGAAACTAGACTTGATTGTCCACACCTGTTTCCCTGAAATTTCTAATTAGAAACACCTGGTCCAAACTAGCTTTAATTATCCACACCTGTGCCACTGAAATTGCTAATTGGAAAAACCTGGTCCTACATAGACTTGGTTGTCCACACCTGTGTCACTGAAATTCGTAAAGAAACACCAGGTGCTAATTTGCCTTGATTGTTGCTAATTAGAGACACCTGGTCCTAAGTGGCCTTGATTGGCCAAACCTCTTTCACTGAAATGACTAATTAGACGCAGGCGGTCCTAATTAGCCTTGATTGTCCACACTGTGTCACTGAAATTGCTAATTAGAAACACCTGGTCCTAATTAGCCTTGATTGGCCACACCTGTGTCAGAGAAATTGCTACTTAGAAGCAAGTGGGCATAATTATCCTTGATTGGCCACACCTGTGTCACTGAAATTGCTAATTAGACGCACCTGGTCCTAATTAGCCTTGATTGTTCAAACCTGTGAAACTGCAATTCCTAATTAGACACACCTGGTCCGAATTATCCTTGATTGGCCACAACTGTGCCACTTAAACTGCTAATTAGAGGCACATGGTCCAAATTAGCCTTGATTGGCCACAACGGTGTCAGAGAAATTGCTAATTAGAAGCACGTGGGCATAATTATCCTTAATTGGCCACAGCTGTGTCACTATAATTCCTAATTAGACGCACCTGGTCCGAATTATCCTTGATTGGGCACAACTATGCCACTGATATTGCTAATTAGACACACATGGTCCAAATTTGCCTTGATGGTCCACACCTGTGTCACTGAAATTGCTAATTAGACGCACCTGTTCCGAATTAGGCTTGATTCACCACACCTGTGTCACTGAAATTGCTAATTAGACGCACGTGGTCCTAATCAGCCTTGATTGTCCACACCTGTGTCACTGGAATTGCTAATTAGAACCACCTGGTCCTTATTAGACATGATTGTCCACACCTATGTCTCTGAACTTCCTAATTTGAGACACCAGGTGCTAATTAGCCTTGATTGTCAATAATTAGAAACAACTGGTCGAAACTAGACTAGATTGTCCACACCTGTTTCCCTCAAATTTCTAATTAGAAACACCTGGTCCAAACTAGCCTTGATTGTCCACACCTGTGCCACTGAAATTGCTAATTAGACCAACCTGGTACTAATTAGACTTGATTGTCCACACCTGGGTCACTGAAATTGATAAAGAAACACCAGGTGCTAATTAGCCTTGATTGTTGGTAATTAGAAACACCTGGCCATAACTGGCCTTGATTGGCCACACCTCTTTTACTGAAATGGCTAATTAGACGCAGGTGTTCCTAATCAGCCTTGATTATCCACACCTGTGTCACTGAAATTGCTAATTAGAAAAACCTGGTCTTAATTAGCCTTGATTGTCCACACCTGTGCCACTGAAATTGCTAATTAGAAACACCAGGTCGTAATTAGCCTTCATTTTCGCTAATGAAAACACCTGGTCAAAATTATCGCTGATAGGCCACACCTGTTTCACTAAAATTGCTAATTAGACACAGGATGTCCTAATTAGCCTTGATTGTCCACCTCTGTGTCACTGAAATTGCTAATTGGAAAAACCTGGTCCTACATAGCCTTGGTTGTCCACAACTGTGTCACTGAAATTGATAAAGAAACACCAGGTGCTAATTTGCCTTGATTGTTGCTAATTAGAAACACCTGGTCCTAACTGGCCTTGATTGGCCAAACCGCTTTCACTGAAATGACTAATTAGACACAGGCGGTCCTAATTAGCCTTTGTTGTCCACACTGTGTCACTGAAATTGCTAATTAGAAACACCTGGTCCTAATTAGCCTTGATTGGCCACACCTGTGTCAGAGAAATTGCTACTTAGAAGCACGTGGGCATAATTATCCTTGATTGGCCACACCTGTGTCACTGAAATTGCTAATTAGACGCACCTGGTCCTAATTAGCCTTGATTGTTCAAACCTCTGTCACTGCAATTCCTAATTAGACACACCTGGTCTGAATTATCCTTGATTGACCACAACTGTGCCACTGAAATTGCTAATTAGACGCACATGGTCCAAACTTGCCTTGATTGGCCACACCTGTGTCACTGAAATTGCTAATTAGACGCACCTGTTCCGAATTAGGCTTGATTCACCACACCTGTGTCACTGAAATTGCTAATTAGACGCATGTGGTCCTAATCAGCCTTGATTGTCCACACCTGTGTCACTGGAATTGTTAATTAGAACACCTGGTCCTTATTTGACTTGATAGTCCACACCTATGTCTCTGAAATTGCTAATTTGAAACACCAGGTGCTAATTAGCCTTGATTGTCACTATTTAGAAACACCTGGTCGAAACTAGACTTGATTGTCCACACCTGTTTCCCTGAAATTTCTAGTTAGAAACACCTGGTCCAAACTAGCCTTGATTGTCCACACCTGTGCCACTGAAATTGCTAATTGGAAAAACCTGGTCCTACATAGACTTGGTTGTCCACACCTGTGTCACTGAAATTACCAATTAGAAAAACTGGTCCAAATTAGCGTTGATTGTCCACACCTATGTCTCTGAAATTGCTAATTTGAAACACCAGGTGCTAATTAGCCTTGATTGTCACTAATTAGAAACACCTGGTCTAAACTAGACTGATTGTCCACACCCGTTTCCCTGACATTTCTAATTAGAAACACCTGGTCCAAACTAGCCTTGATTGTCCACACCTGTGCCACTGAAATTGCTAATTGGAAAAACCTGGTCCTACATAGTCTTGGTTGTCCACACCTGTATCACTGAAATTGATAAAGAAACACCAGGTGCTAATTAGCCTTGATTGTTGCTAATTAGAAACACCTGGCCGTAACTGGCCTTGATTGGCCACAACTCTTTTACTGAAATGGCTAATTAGACGCAGGTGTTCCTAATTAGCCTTGATTGTCCACACCTGTGTCACTGAAATTGCTAATTAGACCCTGGTGGTCCTAATCAGCATTGATTGTCCAGACCTGCATCACTGAAAGTGCTAAATAGAAAAACCTGGTCCTAATTAGCCTTGATTGTCCACACCTGTGTCACTGAAATTGCTAATTAGAAAAACCTGGTCTTAATTAGCCTTGATTGTCCACACCTGTGCCACTGAAATTGCTAATTAGAAACTTCAGGTCGTAATTAGCCTTCATTTTTGCTAATTAGAAACACCTGGTCAAATTAGCGCTGATAGGCCACACCAGTGTCACTGAAATTGCTAATTAGACACAGGAGGTCCTAATTAGCCTTGATTGTCCACTTCTGTGTCACTGAAATTGCTAATTGGAAAAACCTGTTCCTACATAGCCTTGGTTGTCCACACCTGTGTCACTGAAATTGATAAAGAAACACCAGGTGCTAATTTGCCTTGATTGTTGCTAATTAGAAACACCTGGTCCTAACTGGCCTTGATTGGCCAAACCTCTTTCACTGAAATGACTAATTAGACGCAGGCGGTCCTAATTAGCCTTGATTGTCCACACTGTGTCACTGTAATTGCTAATTAGAAGCACCAGGTCCTAATTAGCCTTGATTGGCCACACCTGTGTCACTGAAATTGCTAATTAGACGCACCTGGTCCTAATTAGCCTTGATTGTTCAAACCTCTGTCACTGCAATTCCTAATTAGACACACCTGGTCCGAATTATCCTTGATTGGCCACAACTGTGCCACTGAAATTGCTAATTAGACGCACATGGTCCAAATTTGCCTTGATTGGCCACACCTGTGTCACTGAAATTGATAATCAGACGCACCTGTTCCGAGTTAGGCTTGATTCACCACACCTGTGTCACAGAAATTGCTAAATAGACGCACGTGGTCCTAATCAGCCTTGATTGTCCACACCTGTGTCACTGGAATTGCTAATTAGAACCACCTGGTCCTTATTAGACTTGATTGTCCACACCTATGTCTCTGAAATTGCTAATTTGAATAATCAGGTGCTAATTAGCCCTTGATTGTCACTAATTAGAAACACCTGGTCGAAACTAGACTTGATTGTCCACACCTGCTTCCCTGAAATTTCTAATTAGAAACACCTGGTCCAAACTAGCCTTGATTGTCCACTCCTGTGCCACTGAAATTGCTAATTAGACCAACCTGGTCCTACAGAGACTTGGTTGTCAACACCTGTGTCACGGAAATTGATAAAGAAACACCAGGTGCTAATTAGCCTTGATTGTTGCTAATTAGAGACACCTGGCCATAACTGGCCTTGATTGGCCACACCTCTTTTACTGATATGGCTAATTAGACGCAGGTGTTCCTAATTAGCCTTGATTGTCCACACCTGTGTCAGTGAAATTGCTAATTAGACGCTGGTAGTCCTAATCAGCATTGATTGTCCAGACCTGTGTCACTGAAAGTGCTAATTAGAAAAACCTGGTCCTAATTAGCCTTGATTGTCCACACCTGTGTCACTGAAATTGCTAATTGGAAAAACCTGGTACTACATAGCCTTGGTTGTCCAAACCTCTGTCACTGAAACTGATAATTAGGTACAGCTGTTCCTAATTTGCCCTGATTGTCACAAAGTAGAAACACCTAGCCCAAATTACCCTTGATTGTCTACACCTATCTCTCTGAAATTGCTAATTTGAAACACCAAGTCCTAATTAGCCTTGATTGTAGCTAATTAGAAACACCTGATCGAAACTAACCTTGATTGTCCACACTTGTTTCCCTGAAATTGCTAATTAGAAACACCTGGTCGTAATTGGCCTTGATTGTCCACAACTATGTCACTGAGAATGTTAATTAGAAACACCTGTTCCAATTTAGGCTTGATTGGATACACCTGTGTCACTAAAATTAGTAATTGGAAGCACCTGGTCCTATTTATCCTTGATTGGCCACACCTGTGTCTCCGAAATTGCTAATTAGATGCACCTGGTCTTAATTAGCCTTGATTGTCCATACTGTGTCACTGCAATTGCTAATTAGATGCACCTGGTCATAATTAGCCTTCATGTCCAAACCTGTGTCAGTGCAATTGCTAATTATACGCATCTGTTCCTAATTAGACTTGATTGTATATACCTGTGTCACTGAAATTGCTAATTAGACGCCCCTGATCCTAATTAGGATTGATTGGCCACAGCTGTGTGAGAGAAATTACTATTTAGAAAAACCTGGTCCTAATTAGCATTGGTTGTCCAAACTTGTGTCACTGAAATTGATAATTAGAAACACCTGGTCCTAATTAGCATTGATTGTCACTAGTTAGAAACACCTGGTCCAAATTAGCGTTAATTGGCCACACCTCGTTCACTGAAATTGCTAATTAGACACAGGTGGTCCTAATTAGCCTTGATTGGCCACACCTGTGTCACTGAAATTGCTAATTAGAAACACCTGGTCCTAATTAGCCTTGATTGGCCACACCTGTGTCAGAGAAATTGCTACTTAGAAGCAAGTGGGCATAATTATCCTTGATTGGCCACACCTGTGTCACTGAAATTGCTAATTAGACGCACCTGGTCCTAATTAGCCTTGATTGTTCAAACCTGTGAAACTGCAATTCCTAATTAGACGCACCTGGTCCGAATTATCCTTGATTGGCCACAACTGTGCCACTTAAACTGCTAATTAGAGGCACATGGTCCAAATTAGCCTTGATTGGCCACAACTGTGTCAGAGAAATTGCTAATTAGAAGCACGTGGGCATAATTATCCTTAATTGGCCACAGCTGTGTCACTATAATTCCTAATTAGACGCACCTGGTCCGAATTATCCTTGATTGGGCACAACTATGCCACTGATATTGCTAATTAGACACACATGGTCCAAATTTGCCTTGATGGTCCACACCTGTGTCACTGAAATTGCTAATTAGACGCACCTGTTCCGAATTAGGCTTGATTCACCACACCTGTGTCACTGAAATTGCTAATTAGACGCACGTGGTCCTAATCAGCCTTGATTGTCCACACCTGTGTCACTGGAATTGCTAATTAGAACCACCTGGTCCTTATTAGACATGATTGTCCACACCTATGTCTCTGAACTTCCTAATTTGAGACACCAGGTGCTAATTAGCCTTGATTGTCAATAATTAGAAACAACTGGTCGAAACTAGACTAGATTGTCCACACCTGTTTCCCTCAAATTTCTAATTAGAAACACCTGGTCCAAACTAGCCTTGATTGTCCACACCTGTGCCACTGAAATTGCTAATTAGACCAACCTGGTACTAATTAGACTTGATTGTCCACACCTGGGTCACTGAAATTGATAAAGAAACACCAGGTGCTAATTAGCCTTGATTGTTGGTAATTAGAAACACCTGGCCATAACTGGCCTTGATTGGCCACACCTCTTTTACTGAAATGGCTAATTAGACGCAGGTGTTCCTAATCAGCCTTGATTATCCACACCTGTGTCACTGAAATTGCTAATTAGAAAAACCTGGTCTTAATTAGCCTTGATTGTCCACACCTGTGCCACTGAAATTGCTAATTAGAAACACCAGGTCGTAATTAGCCTTCATTTTCGCTAATGAAAAACACCTGGTCAAAATTATCGCTGATAGGCCACACCTGTTTCACTAAAATTGCTAATTAGACACAGGATGTCCTAATTAGCCTTGATTGTCCACCTCTGTGTCACTGAAATTGCTAATTGGAAAAACCTGGTCCTACATAGCCTTGGTTGTCCACACCTGTGTCACTGAAATTGATAAAGAAACACCAGGTGCTAATTTGCCTTGATTGTTGCTAATTAGAAACATCTGGTCCTAACTGGCCTTGATTGGCCAAACCGCTTTCACTGAAATGACTAATTAGACACAGGCGGTCCTAATTAGCCTTTGTTGTCCACACTGTGTCACTGAAATTGCTAATTAGAAACACCTGGTCCTAATTAGCCTTGATTGGCCACACCTGTGTCAGAGAAATTGCTACTTAGAAGCAAGTGGGCATAATTATCCTTGATTGGCCACACCTGTGTCACTGAAATTGCTAATTAGACGCACATGGTCCAAACTTGCCTTGATTGGCCACACCTGTGTCACTGAAATTGCTAATTAGACGCACCTGTTCCGAATTAGGCTTGATTCACCACACCTGTGTCACTGAAATTGCTAATTAGACGCATGTGGTCCTAATCAGCCTTGATTGTCCACACCTGTGTCACTGGAATTGTTAATTAGAACACCTGGTCCTTATTAGACTTGATAGTCCACACCTATGTCTCTGAAATTGCTAATTTGAAACACCAGGTGCTAATTAGCCTTGATTGTCACTATTTAGAAACACCTGGTCGAAACTAGACTTGATTGTCCACACCTGTTTCCCTGAAATTTCTAGTTAGAAACACCTGGTCCAAACTAGCCTTGATTGTCCACACCTGTGCCACTGAAATTTCTAATTAGAAACACCTGGTCCAAACTAGCCTTGATTGTCCACACCTGTGCCACTGAAATTGCTAATTAGACCAACCTGGTACTAATTAGACTTGATTGTCCACACCTGGGTCACTGAAATTGATAAAGAAACACCAGGTGCTAATTAGCCTTGAATGTTGGTAATTAGAAACACCTGGCCGTAACTGGCCTTGATTGGCCACACCTCTTTAACTGAAATGGCTAATTAGACGCAGGTTTTCCTAATTAGCCTTGATTGTCCACACCTGTGTCACTGAAATTGCTAATTAGACACACCTGGTCCTAATTGGCCTTGATAGTTCAAACCTGTGTCACTGCAATTCCTAATTAGACTCACCTGGTCCGAATTATCCTTGATTGGCCACAACTGTGCCACTGAAATTGCTAATTAGACGCAAGTGGTCCAAATTAGCCTTGATTGGCCACACCTGTGTCAGAGAAATTGCTAATTAGAAGCACTTGGGCATAATTATCCTTGAATGGCCACACCTGTGTCACTGAAATTGCTAATTAGACGTACCTGGTCCTAATTAGCCTTGATTGTTCAAACCTTTGTCACTGCAATTGCTAATTAGACGAACCTGGTCCTAATTAGCCTTGATTGGCCACAACTGTGCCACTGAAATTGCTAATTAGACGCAAATGGTCCAAATTTGCCTTGATTGGCCACACCTGTGTCACTGAAATTGCTAATTAGACACGCCTGTTCCGAATTAGGCTTGATTCACCATACCTGTGTCACTGAAATTGCTATATAGACACACGTGGTACTAATCAGCCTTGATTGTCCACACCTGTGTCACTGGAATTACTAATTAGAACCACCTGGTCCTTATTAGCCTTGATTGTCCACACCTATGTCTATGAAATTGCTAATTTGAAACACCAGGTGCTAATTAGCCTTGATTGTCACTAATTAGAAACACCTGGTCGAAACTAGACTTGATTGTCCACACCTGTTTCCCTGAAATTTCTAATTAGAAACACCTGGTCCAAACTAGCTTTAATTATCCACACCTGTGCCACTGAAATTGCTAATTGGAAAAACCTGGTCCTACATAGACTTGGTTGTCCACACCTGTGTCACTGAAATTCGTAAAGAAACACCAGGTGCTAATTTGCCTTGATTGTTGCTAATTAGAGACACCTGGTCCTAAGTGGCCTTGATTGGCCAAACCTCTTTCACTGAAATGACTAATTAGACGCAGGCGGTCCTAATTAGCCTTGATTGTCCACACTGTGTCACTGAAATTGCTAATTAGAAACACCTGGTCCTAATTAGCCTTGATTGGCCACACCTGTGTCAGAGAAATTGCTACTTAGAAGCAAGTGGGCATAATTATCCTTGATTGGCCACACCTGTGTCACTGAAATTGCTAATTAGACGCACCTGGTCCTAATTAGCCTTGATTGTTCAAACCTGTGAAACTGCAATTCCTAATTAGACACACCTGGTCCGAATTATCCTTGATTGGCCACAACTGTGCCACTTAAACTGCTAATTAGAGGCACATGGTCCAAATTAGCCTTGATTGGCCACAACTGTGTCAGAGAAATTGCTAATTAGAAGCACGTGGGCATAATTATCCTTAATTGGCCACAGCTGTGTCACTATAATTCCTAATTAGACGCACCTGGTCCGAATTATCCTTGATTGGGCACAACTATGCCACTGATATTGCTAATTAGACACACATGGTCCAAATTTGCCTTGATGGTCCACACCTGTGTCACTGAAATTGCTAATTAGACGCACCTGTTCCGAATTAGGCTTGATTCACCACACCTGTGTCACTGAAATTGCTAATTAGACGCACGTGGTCCTAATCAGCCTTGATTGTCCACACCTGTGTCACTGGAATTGCTAATTAGAACCACCTGGTCCTTATTAGACATGATTGTCCACACCTATGTCTCTGAACTTCCTAATTTGAGACACCAGGTGCTAATTAGCCTTGATTGTCAATAATTAGAAACAACTGGTCGAAACTAGACTAGATTGTCCACACCTGTTTCCCTCAAATTTCTAATTAGAAACACCTGGTCCAAACTAGCCTTGATTGTCCACACCTGTGCCACTGAAATTGCTAATTAGACCAACCTGGTACTAATTAGACTTGATTGTCCACACCTGGGTCACTGAAATTGATAAAGAAACACCAGGTGCTAATTAGCCTTGATTGTTGGTAATTAGAAACACCTGGCCATAACTGGCCTTGATTGGCCACACCTCTTTTACTGAAATGGCTAATTAGACGCAGGTGTTCCTAATCAGCCTTGATTATCCACACCTGTGTCACTGAAATTGCTAATTAGAAAAACCTGGTCTTAATTAGCCTTGATTGTCCACACCTGTGCCACTGAAATTGCTAATTAGAAACACCAGGTCGTAATTAGCCTTCATTTTCGCTAATGAAAAACACCTGGTCAAAATTATCGCTGATAGGCCACACCTGTTTCACTAAAATTGCTAATTAGACACAGGATGTCCTAATTAGCCTTGATTGTCCACCTCTGTGTCACTGAAATTGCTAATTGGAAAAACCTGGTCCTACATAGCCTTGGTTGTCCACACCTGTGTCACTGAAATTGATAAAGAAACACCAGGTGCTAATTTGCCTTGATTGTTGCTAATTAGAAACACCTGGTCCTAACTGGCCTTGATTGGCCAAACCGCTTTCACTGAAATGACTAATTAGACACAGGCGGTCCTAATTAGCCTTTGTTGTCCACACTGTGTCACTGAAATTGCTAATTAGAAACACCTGGTCCTAATTAGCCTTGATTGGCCACACCTGTGTCAGAGAAATTGCTACTTAGAAGCACGTGGGCATAATTATCCTTGATTGGCCACACCTGTGTCACTGAAATTGCTAATTAGATGCACCTGGTCCTAATTAGCCTTGATTGTTCAAACCTCTGTCACTGCAATTCCTAATTAGACACACCTGGTCTGAATTATCCTTGATTGACCACAACTGTGCCACTGAAATTGCTAATTAGACGCACATGGTCCAAACTTGCCTTGATTGGCCACACCTGTGTCACTGAAATTGCTAATTAGACGCACCTGTTCCGAATTAGGCTTGATTCACCACACCTGTGTCACTGAAATTGCTAATTAGACGCATGTGGTCCTAATCAGCCTTGATTGTCCACACCTGTGTCACTGGAATTGTTAATTAGAACACCTGGTCCTTATTTGACTTGATAGTCCACACCTATGTCTCTGAAATTGCTAATTTGAAACACCAGGTGCTAATTAGCCTTGATTGTCACTATTTAGAAACACCTGGTCGAAACTAGACTTGATTGTCCACACCTGTTTCCCTGAAATTTCTAGTTAGAAACACCTGGTCCAAACTAGCCTTGATTGTCCACACCTGTGCCACTGAAATTGCTAATTGGAAAAACCTGGTCCTACATAGACTTGGTTGTCCACACCTGTGTCACTGAAATTACCAATTAGAAAAACTGGTCCAAATTAGCGTTGATTGTCCACACCTATGTCTCTGAAATTGCTAATTTGAAACACCAGGTGCTAATTAGCCTTGATTGTCACTAATTAGAAACACCTGGTCTAAACTAGACTGATTGTCCACACCCGTTTCCCTGACATTTCTAATTAGAAACACCTGGTCCAAACTAGCCTTGATTGTCCACACCTGTGCCACTGAAATTGCTAATTGGAAAAACCTGGTCCTACATAGTCTTGGTTGTCCACACCTGTATCACTGAAATTGATAAAGAAACACCAGGTGCTAATTAGCCTTGATTGTTGCTAATTAGAAACACCTGGCCGTAACTGGCCTTGATTGGCCACAACTCTTTTACTGAAATGGCTAATTAGACGCAGGTGTTCCTAATTAGCCTTGATTGTCCACACCTGTGTCACTGAAATTGCTAATTAGACCCTGGTGGTCCTAATCAGCATTGATTGTCCAGACCTGCATCACTGAAAGTGCTAAATAGAAAAACCTGGTCCTAATTAGCCTTGATTGTCCACACCTGTGTCACTGAAATTGCTAATTAGAAAAACCTGGTCTTAATTAGCCTTGATTGTCCACACCTGTGCCACTGAAATTGCTAATTAGAAACTTCAGGTCGTAATTAGCCTTCATTTTTGCTAATTAGAAACACCTGGTCAAATTAGCGCTGATAGGCCACACCAGTGTCACTGAAATTGCTAATTAGACACAGGAGGTCCTAATTAGCCTTGATTGTCCACTTCTGTGTCACTGAAATTGCTAATTGGAAAAACCTGTTCCTACATAGCCTTGGTTGTCCACACCTGTGTCACTGAAATTGATAAAGAAACACCAGGTGCTAATTTGCCTTGATTGTTGCTAATTAGAAACACCTGGTCCTAACTGGCCTTGATTGGCCAAACCTCTTTCACTGAAATGACTAATTAGACTCAGGCGGTCCTAATTAGCCTTGATTGTCCACACTGTGTCACTGTAATTGCTAATTAGAAGCACCAGGTCCTAATTAGCCTTGATTGGCCACACCTGTGTCACTGAAATTGCTAATTAGACGCACCTGGTCCTAATTAGCCTTGATTGTTCAAACCTCTGTCACTGCAATTCCTAATTAGACACACCTGGTCCGAATTATCCTTGATTGGCCACAACTGTGCCACTGAAATTGCTAATTAGACGCACATGGTCCAAATTTGCCTTGATTGGCCACACCTGTGTCACTGAAATTGATAATCAGACGCACCTGTTCCGAGTTAGGCTTGATTCACCACACCTGTGTCACAGAAATTGCTAAATAGACGCACGTGGTCCTAATCAGCCTTGATTGTCCACACCTGTGTCACTGGAATTGCTAATTAGAACCACCTGGTCCTTATTAGACTTGATTGTCCACACCTATGTCTCTGAAATTGCTAATTTGAATAATCAGGTGCTAATTAGCCTTGATTGTCACTAATTAGAAACACCTGGTCGAAACTAGACTTGATTGTCCACACCTGCTTCCCTGAAATTTCTAATTAGAAACACCTGGTCCAAACTAGCCTTGATTGTCCACTCCTGTGCCACTGAAATTGCTAATTAGACCAACCTGGTCCTACAGAGACTTGGTTGTCAACACCTGTGTCACGGAAATTGATAAAGAAACACCAGGTGCTAATTAGCCTTGATTGTTGCTAATTAGAGACACCTGGCCATAACTGGCCTTGATTGGCCACACCTCTTTTACTGATATGGCTAATTAGACGCAGGTGTTCCTAATTAGCCTTGATTGTCCACACCTGTGTCAGTGAAATTGCTAATTAGACGCTGGTAGTCCTAATCAGCATTGATTGTCCAGACCTGTGTCACTGAAAGTGCTAATTAGAAAAACCTGGTCCTAATTAGCCTTGATTGTCCACACCTGTGTCACTGAAATTGCTAATTGGAAAAACCTGGTACTACATAGCCTTGGTTGTCCAAACCTCTGTCACTGAAACTGATAATTAGGTACAGCTGTTCCTAATTTGCCCTGATTGTCACAAAGTAGAAACACCTAGCCCAAATTACCCTTGATTGTCTACACCTATCTCTCTGAAATTGCTAATTTGAAACACCAAGTCCTAATTAGCCTTGATTGTAGCTAATTAGAAACACCTGATCGAAACTAACCTTGATTGTCCACACTTGTTTCCCTGAAATTGCTAATTAGAAACACCTGGTCGTAATTGGCCTTGATTGTCCACAACTATGTCACTGAGAATGTTAATTAGAAACACCTGTTCCAATTTAGGCTTGATTGGATACACCTGTGTCACTAAAATTAGTAATTGGAAGCACCTGGTCCTATTTATCCTTGATTGGCCACACCTGTGTCTCCGAAATTGCTAATTAGATGCACCTGGTCTTAATTAGCCTTGATTGTCCATACTGTGTCACTGCAATTGCTAATTAGATGCACCTGGTCATAATTAGCCTTCATGTCCAAACCTGTGTCAGTGCAATTGCTAATTATACGCATCTGTTCCTAATTAGACTTGATTGTATATACCTGTGTCACTGAAATTGCTAATTAGACGCCCCTGATCCTAATTAGGATTGATTGGCCACAGCTGTGTGAGAGAAATTACTATTTAGAAAAACCTGGTCCTAATTAGCATTGGTTGTCCAAACTTGTGTCACTGAAATTGATAATTAGAAACACCTGGTCCTAATTAGCATTGATTGTCACTAGTTAGAAACACCTGGTCCAAATTAGCGTTAATTGGCCACACCTTGTTCACTGAAATTGCTAATTAGACACAGGTGGTCCTAATTAGCCTTGATTGGCCACACCTGTGTCACTGAAATTGCTAATTAGCTGCATGAGGTCCTGATCAGCCTTGATTGTCCAGACCTGTGTCACTGGAATTGCTAATTAGAACCACCTGGTCCTAATTAGCCTTGATTGTGCACACCTATGTTTCTGAAATGGCTAATTTGAAACACCGGGTCCTAATTATCCTTCATTGTCCCTAATTTGGAATAACTGGTCGCAATTAGCCTTGACTGTCCACACCTGTTTCACTGAAATTGTTAATTAGATACACCTGGTCTTATTTAGCCTTGCTTGGCCACACCTGTGTCACTGAAATTGCTAATTAGAAAAACCTGGTCTTAATTAGCCTTCATTGGCTATACTTGTGTCACTGAAATTGCTAATTAGAGGCACCTGGTCCTAATGAGCCTTGATTGTCCAAACCTGTGTCACTGAATTTTCTAGTTAGAAACACCAGGTCATAATTAGCTTGATTGTCACTTATTTGAAACACTTGGTCATAACTAGCCTGATTGTCCACACCTGTGTCCCTGAAATAGCTAATTTTAAACACTTGGTCCAAATTAGCCTTGATTGGTCACACCTTTTGCGCTGAAATTGCTAATTAGACGCACCTGGTCCTAATTAGCCCTTATTGTCCAAACATGTATCCCTGAAATTGCTAATTTCATGCACCTGGTACTAATTGGCCTTGATTGGCTACACCTGTGACACTGAAATTGCTAATTAGTCGCACCTGGTCCTAAGTAGCCTTGATTGTCTATATCTTTTTCACTGAAATTGCTAATTGGACGCACTTGATCCTTATTAGGATTGATTGGCCACACCTGTGTCAGAGAAATTGCTAATTTGAAGCACGTAGTCATAATTATCCTTGATTGGCCACACCTGTGTCACTGAAATTGCTAATTAGACAAAGGAGGCCCTAATTAGCCTTGATTGTCCACCTCTGTGTCACTGAAATTGCTAATTGGAAAAACCTGGTCCTACATAGCCTTGGATGTCCACACCTGTGTCACTGAAATTGATAAAGAAACACCAGGTGCTAATTTGCCTTGATTGTTGCTAATTAAATACAACTGGTCCTAACTGGCCTTGATTGGCCAAACCTCTTTCACTGACATGACTAATTAGAAACAGGTGGTCCTAATTAGCCTTGATTGTCCACACTGTGTCACTGAAATTGCTAATTAGAAGCACCTGGTCCTAATTAGCGTTGATTTGTCACAACTGTGTCAGAGAAATTGCTAATTAGAAGCACGTGGGCATAATTATCCTTGATTGGCCATACCTGTGTCACTGAAATTGCTAATTAGACGCACCTGGTCCTAATTAGCCTTGATTGTTCAAACCTGTGTCACTGCAATTCCTAATTAGACGCACCTTGTCCGAATTATCCTTGATTGGCCACAACTGTGTCACTGAAATTGCTAATTAGATGCACATGGTCCAAATTTGCCTTGATTGGCCACACCTGTGTCACTGAAATTGCTAATTAGACGCACCTGTTCCGAATTAGGCTTGATTCACCACACCTGTGTCACTGAAATTGCTAATTAGATGCACGTGGTCCTAATCAGCCTTGATTGTCCACACCTGTGTCACTGGAATTGCTAATTAGAACCACCTGGTCCTTATTAGACTTGATCGTCCACACCTATGTCTCTGAAATTGCTAATTTGAAACACCAGGTGCTAATTAGCCTTGATTGTCCACACCTGTTTCCCTCACATTTCTATTTAGAAACACCTGGTCCAAGCTAGCCATGATTGTCCACACCTGTGCCACTGAAATTGCTAATTGGAAAAACCTGGTCCTACATAGCCTTGGTTGTCCACACCTGTGTCACTGAAATTGCTAATTAGACCCTGGTGGTCCTAAACAGCATTGATTGTCCAGACCTGCATCACTGAAAGTGCTAACTAGAAAAACCTGGTTCTAATTAGCCTTGATTGTCCACACCTTTGCCACTGAAATTGGTATTTAGAAACACCAGGTCGTATTTAGGATTCATTTTCGCTAACTAGAAACACCTGGTCAAAAATAGCGCTGATAGGCCACACCTGTGTCACTGAAATTTCTATTTAGAAACAGGAGGTCCTAATTAGCCTAGATTGTTCACCTCTGTGTCACTGAAACTGCTAATTGGAAAAACCTGGTCCTGCATAGCCTTGGTTTTCCACACCTGTGTCACTGAAATTGCTAATTAGAAACACCAGGTCATAATTAGCCTTCATTTTCGCTAATTAGAAACACCTGGTCAAAATTAGCGCTGATAGGCCACACCTGTGTTACTGAAATTGCTAATTAGACAAAGGAGGCCCTAATTAGCCTTGATTGTCCACCTCTGTGTCACTGAAATTGCTAATTGGAAAAACCTGGTCCTACATAGCCTTGATTGGCCACACCTGTGTCAGAGAAATTGCTGCATAGAAGCACGTGGGCATAATTATCCTTGATTGGCCACACCTGTGTCAGAGAAGTTGCTAATTAGACGCACCTGGTCCTAATTAGCCTTGATTGTTCAAACCTGTGTCACTGCAATTCCTAATTAGACACACCGGGTCCGAATTATACTTGATTGGCCACAACTGTGCCACTGAAACTGCTAATTAGACGCACATGGTCCAAATTAGCCTTGATTGGCCACAACTGTGTCACTGTAATTGCTAATTAAACGCTGGTGGTCCTAGTCAGCATTGATGGTCCAGACCTGTGTCACTGAAAGTGCTAATTGGAAAAACCTGATCCTAATTAGCCTTGACTGTCCATACCTCTGTCACTGAAATTGCTAATTAGAAAAACCTGGTCTTAATTAGCCTTGATTGTCCACACCTGTGCCACTGAAATTGCTAATTAGAAACACCAGGTCGTAATTAGCCTTCCTTTTTGCTAATTAGAAACACGTGGTCAAAATTTGCACTGATAGGCCACACCTGTGTCACTGAAATTACTAATTAGACACAGGACGTCCTAATTAGCCTTGATTGTCCACCTCTGTGTCACTGAAATTGCTAATTGGAAAAACGTGGTCCTACATAGCCTTGGTTGTCCACACCTGTGTCACTGAAATTGATAAAGAAACACCAGGTGCTAATTTGCCTTGATTGTTGCTATTTAAATACACCTGGTCCTAACTGGCCTTGATTGGCCAAACCTCTTTCACTGACATGACTAATTAGAAAGAGGTGGTCCTAATTAGCCTTGATTGTCCACACTGTGTCACTGAAATTGCTAATTAGAAGCACCTGGTCCTAATTAGCGTTGATTTGCCACAACTGTGTCAGAGAAATTGCTAATTAGAAGCACGTGGGCATAATTATCCTTGATTGGCCATACTTGTGTCACTGAAATTGCTAATTAGACGCACCTGGTCCTAATTAGCCTTGATTGTTCAAACTTGTGTCACTGCAATTCCTAATTAGACGCACCTGGTCCGAATTATCCTTGATTGGCCACAACTGTGTCACTGAAATTGCTAATTAGATGCACATGGTCCAAATTTGCCTTGATTGGCCACACCTGTGTCACTGAAATTGCTAATTAGACGCACCTGTTCCGAATTAGGCTTGATTCACCACACCTGTGTCACTGAAATTGCTAATTAGACGCACGTGGTCCTAATCAGCCTTGATTGTCCACACCTGTGTCACTGGAATTGCTAATTAGAACCACCTGGTCCTTATTAGACTTGATCGTCCACACCTATGTCTCTGAAATTGCTAATTTGAAACACCAGGTGCTAATTAGCCTTGATTGTCCACACCTGTTTCCCTCAAATTTCTATTTAGAAACACCTGGTCCAAGCTAGCCATGATTGTCCACACCTGTGCCACTGAAATTGCTAATTGGAAAAACCTGGTCCTACATAGACTTGGTTGTCCACACCTGTGTCACTGAAATTGATAAAGAAACACCAGGTGCTAATTAACCTTGATTGTTGGTAATTAGAAACACCTGGCCGTAACTGGCCTTGATTGGCCACACCTCTTTTACTGAAATGGCTAATTAGACGCAGGTGTTCCTAATTAGCCTTGATTGTCCACACCTGTGTCACTGAAATTGCTAATTAGACGCTGGTGGTCCTAATCAGCATTGATTGTCCAGACCTGCGTCACTGAAAGTGCTAATTAGAAAAACCTGGTCCTAATTAGCCTTGATTGTCCACACCTGTGTCATTGAAATTGCTAATTAGAAAAACCTGGTCTTAATTAGCCTTGATTGTCCACACCTGTGCCACTGAAATTGCTAATTAGAAACACCAGGTCGTAATTAGCCTTTATTTTCGCTAATTAGAAACACCTGGTCAAAATTAGCACTGATAGGCACCACCTGTGTCACTGAAATTGCTAATTAGACACAGGAGGTCCTAATTAGCCTTGATTGTCCACCTCTGTGTTACTGAAATTGCTAATTGGAAAATCCTGGTCCTACATAGCCTTGGTTGTCCACACCTGTGTCACTGAAATTGATGAAGAAACACCAGGTGCTAATTTGCCTTGATTGGTGCTAATTAAAAACACCTGGTCCTAACTGGCCTTGATTGGCCAAACCTCTTTCACTAAAATGACTAATTATACGCAGGCGGTCCTAATTAGACTTGATTGTCCACACTGTGACACTGAAATTGCTAAATAGTACCACCCTGCCCTTATGAGACTTGATTTTCCACACCGATGTCTCTAAACTTGCTAATTTGAAACACCAGGTGCTAATTAGCCTTGATTGTCACTAATTAGAAACAACTGGTCGAAACTAGACTTGATTGTCCACACCTGTTTCCCTCAAATTTCTAATTAGAAACACCTGGTCCAAACTAGCCTTGATTGTCCACACCTATGCCACTGAAATTGCTAATTAGACAAACCTGGTCCTAATTAGACTTGATTGTCCACACCTGTGTCACTGAAATTACTAATTAGAAAAACTGGTCCTAATTAGCCTTGATTGTCCACACCTATGTCTTTGAAATTGCTAATATGAAACACCAGGTGCTAATTTGCCTAGATTGTTGCTAATTAGAAACACCTGGTCTTAACTGGCCTTGATTGGCCAAACCCCTGTCACTGAAATAACTAATTAGACGCAGGCGGTCCTAATTAGCCTTGATTGTCCACACTGTGTCACTGAAATTGCTAATTAGAAGCACCTGGTCCTAATTAGCCTTGATTGGTCACACCTGTGTCAGAGAAATTGCTACTTAGAAGCACGTGGGCATAATTATCCTTGATTGGCCACTCCTGTGTCACTGAAATTGCTAATTAGACGCACCTGTTTTGAATTAGGCTTGATTCACCACACCTGTGTCACAGAAATTGCTAATTAGATGCATGTGGTCCTAATCAGCCTTGATTGTCCACATCTGTGTCACTGGAATTGCTAATTACAACCACCTGGTCCTTATTAGACTTGATTGTCCACACCTATGTCTCTGAACTTGCTAATTTGAAACACCAGGTGCTAATTAGCCTTGATTGTCACTAATTAGAAACACCTAGTCGAAACTAGACTTGATTGTCCACACCTGTTTCCCAGAAATTTCTAATTAGAAACACCTGGTCCAAACTAGCCTTGATTGTCCACACCTGTGCCACTGAAATTGCTAATTGGAAAAACCTGGTCCTACATAGACTTGGTTGTCCACACCTGTGTCACTGAAATTGATAAAGAAACACCAGGTGCTAATTAGCCTTGATTGTTGCTAATTAGAAACACCTGGCCATAACTGGCCTTGATTGGCCACACATCTTTTACTGAAATGGCTAATTAGACGCAGGTGTTCCTAATTAGCCTTGATTGTCCACACCTGTGTCACTGAAATTGCTAATAAGACGCTGGTGGTCCTAATCAGCATTGATTGTCCAGACCTGCATCACTGAAAGTGCTAATTAGAAAATCCTGGTCCTAATTAGCCTTGATTTTCCACACCTGAGTCACTGAAATTGCTAATTAGAAAAATCTGGTCTTAATTAGCCTTGATTGTCCACACCTGTGCCACTGAAATAGCTAATTAGAAACACCAGGTCATAATTAGCCATCATTTTCGCTAATTAGACACAACTGGTCAAAATTAGCGCTGATAGGCCACACCTGTGTAACTGAAATTTCTAATTAGACACAGGAGGTCCTAAATAGCCTTGATTGTACACCTCTGTGTCACTGAGATTGCTAATTGGAAAAACCTGGTCCTACATAGCCTTGGTTGTCCACACCTGTGTCACTGAAATTGATAAAGAAACGCCAGGTGCTAATTTGCCTTGATTGTTGCTAATTAGATACACCTGGTCCTAACTGGCCTTGATTGGCCAAACCTCTTTCACTGAAATGACTAATTAGACGCAGGCGGTCCTAATTAGCCTTGATTGTCCACACTGTGTTAATGAATTGCTAATTAGAAGCACCTGGTCCTAATTAGCCTGGATTGGCCACAACTGTGTCAGAGAAATTGCTAATTAGAAGCACGTGGGCATAATTATCCTTGATTGGCCACACCTGTGTCACTGAAATTGCTAATTAGACGCACCTGGTCCTAATTAGCCTTGATTGTTCAAACCTGTGTCACTGCAATTCCTAATTAGACACACCGGGTCCGAATTATCCTTGATTGGCCACAACTGTGCCACTGAAACTGCTAATTAGACGCACATGGTCCAAATTAGCCTTGATTGGCCACAACTGTGTCAATGTAATTGCTAATTAGACGCTGGTGGTCCTAATCAGCATTGATTGTCCAGACCTGCGTCACTGAAAGTGCTAATTGAAAAAACCTGATCCTAATTAGCCTTGATTGTCCACACCTCTGTCACTGAAATTGCTAATTAGAAAAACCTGGTCTTAATTAGCCTTGATTGTCCACACCTGTGCCACTGAAATGGCTAATTAGAAACACCAGGTCGTAATTAGCCTTCCTCTTTGCTAATTAGAAACACCTGCTCAAAATTTGCACTGATATGCCACACCTGTGTCACTGAAATTACTAATTAAACACAGGAGGTCCTAATTAGCCTTGATTGTCCACCTCTGTGTCACTGAAATTGCTAATTGGAAAAACCTGGTCCTACATAGCCTTGGTTGTCCACACCTCTGTCACTGAAATTGATAAAGAAACACCAGGTGCTAATTTGCCTTCATTGTTGCTAATTAAATACACCTGGTCCTTACTGACCTTGATTGGCCAAACCTCTTTCACTGACATGACTAATTAGAAAGAGGTGGTCCTAATTAGCCTTGATTGTCCACACTGTGTCACTGAAATTGCTAATTAGAAGCACCTGGTCCTAATTAGCGTTGATTGGCCACAACTGTGTCAGAGAAATTGCTAATTAGAAGCACGTGGGCATAATTATCCTTGATTGGCGATACCTGTGTCACTGAAATTGCTAATTAGACACACCTGGTCCTAATTAGCCTTGATTGTTCAAACCTGTGTCACTGCAATTCCTAATTAGACGCACCTGGTCCGAATTATCCTTGATTGGCCACAACTGTGTCACTGAAATTGCTAATTAGATGCACATGGTCCAAATTTGCCTTGATTGGCCACACCTGTGTCACTGAAATTGCTAATTAGACGCACCTGTTCCGAATTAGGCTTGAATCACCACATCTGTGTCACTGAAATTGCTAATTAGACGCACGTGGTCCTAATCAGCCTTGATTGTCCACCCTGTATCACTGGAATTGCTAATTAGAACCACCTGGTCCTTATTAGACTTGATCGTCCACACCTATGTCTCTGAAATTGCTAATTTGAAACACCAGGTGCTAATTAGCCTTGATTGTCCACACCTGTTTCCCTCAAATTTCTAATTAGAAACACCTGGTCCAAGCTAGTTATGATTGTCCACACCTGTGCCACTGAAATTGCTAATTGGAAAAACCTGGTCCTACATAGACTTGGTTGTCCACACCTGTGTCACTGAAATTGATAAAGAAACACCAGGTGCTAATTAGCCTTGATTGTTGGTAATTAGAAACACCTGGCCGTACCTGGCCTTGATTGGCCACACCTCTTTTACTGAAATGGCTAATGAGACGCAGGTGTTCCTAATTAGCCTTGATTGTCCACACCTTTGTCACTCAAATTGCCTAATTAGACGCTGGTGGTCCTAATCAGCATTGATTGTCCAGACCTGCGTCACTGAATGTGCTAATTAGAAAAACCTAGTCCTAAATAGCCTGATTGTCCACACGTGTGTCACTGAAATTGCTAATTAGAAAAACCTGGTCTTAATTAGCCTTCATGTCCACACCTGTGCCACTGAAATTGCTAATTAGAAACACCAGGTCGTAATTAGCCTTTATTTTCGCTAATTAGAAATACCTGGTCAAAATTAGCACTGATAGGCCACACCCGTGTCACTGAAATTGCTAATTAGACACAGGAGGTTCTAATTACTCTTGATTGTCCACCTCTGTGTTACTGAAATTGCTAATTGGAAAATCCTGGTCCTACATGGCCTTGGATGTCCACACCTGTGTCACTGAAATTGATGAAGAAACACCAGGTGCTAATTTGCCTTGATTGGTGCTAATTAGAAACACCTGGTCCTAACTGGCCTTGATTGGCCAAACCTTTTTCACTGAAATGACTAATTAGATGCAGGCGGTCCTAATTAGCCTTGATTGTCCATGCTGTGTCACTGAAATTGCTAATTAGAACCACCCTGTCCTTATTAGACTTGATTGTCCACACCTACGTCTCTGAACTTGCTAATTTGAAACACCAGGTGCTAATTAGCCTTCATTGTCACTAATTAGAAACAACTGGTCGAAACTAGACTTGATTGTCCACACCTGTTTCCCTCAAATTTCTAATTAGAAACACCTGGTCCAAACTAGCCTTGATTGTCCACACCTGTGCCACTGAAATTGCTAATTAGACTAACCTGGTCCTAATTAGACTTGATTGTCCACACCTGTGTCACTGAAATTACTAATTAGAAAAACTGGTCCTAATTAGCGTTGATTGTCCACACCTATGTCTTCGAAATTGCTAATTTGAAACACCAGGTGCTAATTTGCCTTGATTGGTGCTAATTAGAAACACCTGGTCCTAACTGGCCTTGATTGGCCAAACCCCTTTCACTGAAATGACTAATTAGACGCAGGCGGTCCTAATTAGCCTTGATTGTCCACACTGTGTCACTGAAATTGCTAATTAGAAGCACCTGGTCCTAATTAGCCTTGATTTGTCACACCTGTGTCAGAGAAATTGCTACTTAGAAGCACGTTGTCATAATTATCCTTGATTGGCCACACCTGTGTCACTGAAATTGCTAATTAGACGCACCTGTTCCGAATTAGGCTTGATTCACCACACCTGTGTCACAGAAATTGCTAATTAGATGCACGTGGTCCTAATTAGCCTTGATTGTCCACATCTGTGTCACTGGAATTGCTAATTAGAACCACCTGGTCCTTATTAGCCTTGATTGTCCACACCTATGTCTCTGAAATTGCTAATTTGAATAATCAGGTGCTAATTAGCCTTGATTGTCACTAATTAGAAACACCTGGTCGAAACTAGACTTGATTGTCCACACCTGTTTCCCTGAAATTTCTAGTTAGAAACACCTGGTCCAATCTAGCCTTGATTGTCCACACCTGTGCCACTGAAATTGCTAATTGGAAAAACCTGGTCCTACATAGACTTGGTTGTCCACACCTGTGTCACTGAAATTGATAAAGAAACACCAGGTGCTAATTAGCCTTGATTGTTGGTAATTAGAAACACCTGGCCGTAACTGGCCTTGAATGGCCACACCTCTTTTACTGAAATGGCTAATTAGACGCACGTGGTCCTAATCAACCTTGATTGTCCACACCTGTGTCACTGGAATTGCAAATTAGAACCACCTGGTCCTTATTAGACTTGATCGTCCACACCTATGTCTCTGAAATTGCTAATTTGAAACACCAGGTGCTAATTAGCCTTGATTGTCCACACCTGTTCCCTGAAATTTCTAATAGAAACCCTGGCCAAGCTAGCCATGATTGTCCACACCTGTGCCACTGAAATTGCTAATTAGACGCTGGTGGTCCTAATCAGCATTGATTGTCCAGACCTGCGTCACTGAAGTGCTAATTAGAAGATCATGGTCCTAATTAGCCTGATTGTTCACACCTGTGTCACTGAAATTGCTAATTAGAAAAACCTGGTCTTAATTAGCCTTGATTGTCCACACCTGTGCCACTGAAATTGCAAATTAGAAACACCAGGTCATAATTAGCCTTCATTTTCGCTAATTAGAAACACCTGGTCAAAATTAGCACTGCTAGGCCACATGTGTCAATGAAATTTCTAATTAGACACAGGAGGTCCTAATTAGCCTTGATTGTCCACCTCTGTGTTACTGAAATTGCTAATTGGAAAATCCTGGTCCTACATAGCCTTGGTTGTCCACACCTGTGTCATGAAATTGATAAAGAAACACCAGACCGTGCTAATTTGCCTTGATTGTTGCTATTAGATACACCTGGTCCTAACTGGCCTTGATTGGCCAAACCTCTTTCACTGAAATGACTAATTAGATACAGGCGGTCCTAATTAGCCTTGATTGTCCACACTGTGTCACTGAAATTGCTAATTAGAAGCACCTGTTCCTAATTAGCCTTGATTGGCCACAACTGTGTCACTGAAATTGCTAATTAGACACAGGAGGTCCTAATTAGCCTTGATTGTCCACCTCTGTGTCACTGAAATTGCTATTGGAAAAACCTGGTCCTACATAGCCTTGGTTGTCCACACCTGTGTCACTGAAATTAATAAAGAAACACCAGGTGCTAATTTGCCTTGATTGTTGCCAATTAGAAACACCTGGTCCTAACTGGCCTTGATTCGCCAAACCTCTTTCACTGAAATGACTAATTAGATGCAGGCGGTCCTAAATAGCCTTGTTTCCACACTGTGGCACTGAAATTGCTAATTAGAAGCACCTGGTCCAAATTAGCCTTGATTGGCCACAACTGTGTCAGAGAAATTGCTAATTAGAAGCAGAGTGGGCATAATTATCCTTGATTGGCCATACCTGTGTCACTGAAATTGCTAATTAGACGCACCTGGTCCTAATTAGCCTTGATTGTTCAAACCTGTGTCACTGCAATTCCTAATTAGACACACCTGGTCCGAATTATCCTTGATTGGCCACAACTGTGTCACTGAAATTGCTAATTAGATGCACATGGTCCAAATTTGCCTTGATTGGCCACACTGTGTCACTGAAATTGCTAATTAGACACACCTGTTCCGAACTAGGCTTGATTCACCACACCTGTGTCACTGAAATTGCTAATTAGAACCACCTGGTCCTTATTAGACTTGATCGTCCACACCTGTCTCTGAAATTGTGAATTTGAAACACAGGTGCTAATTAGCCTTGATGGTCACTAATTCGAAAAACCTGGTCGAAAACACTTGATTGTCCACACCTGCCCTCAAACAATTAGAAAAACCCTGGTCCAAGCTAGCCATGATTGTCCACACCTGTGCCACTGAAATTGCTAATTGGAAAAACCTGGTCCTACATAGACTTGGTTGTCCACACCTGTGTCACTGAAATTCATAAAGAAACACCAGGTGCTAATTAGCCTTGATTGTTGGTAATTAGAAACACCTGGCCGTAACTGGCCTTGATTGGCCACACCTCTTTTACTGAAATGGCTAATTAGACGCAGGTGTTCCTAGTTAGCCTTGATTGTCCACACCTGTGTCACTGAAATTGGTATTAGATGCTGGTGGTCCTAATCAGCAGTGATTGTCCAGACCTGCGTCACTGAAAGTGCTAATTAGAAAATCCTGGTGCTAATTAGCCTTGATTGTCCACACCTGTGTCACTGAATTGCTAATTAGAAAACCTGGTCTTAATTAGCCTTGATTGTCAACACCTGTGCCACTGAAATTGCTAATTAGAAACACCAGGTCGTAATTAGCCTTCCTTTTTGCTAATTAGAAACACCTGCTCAAAATTTGCACTGATAGGCCACACCTGTGTCACTGAAATTACTAATTAAACACAGAAGGTCCTAATTAGCCTTGATTGTCCACCTCTGTGTCACTGAATTGCTAATTGGAAAAACCTGGTCCTACATAGCCTTGGTTGTCCACACCTGTGTCACTGAAATTGATAAAGAAACACCAGGTGCTAATTTGCCTTGATTGTTGCTAATTAAATACACCTGGTCCTTACTGACCTTGATTGGCCAAACCTCTTTCACTGACATGACTAATTAGAAAGAGGTGGTCCTAATTAGCCTTGATTGTCCACACTGTGTCACTGAAATTGCTAATTAGAAGACCTGGTCCTAATTAGCCTTGATTGTTCAAACCTGTGTCACTGCAATTCCTAATTAGACGCACCTGGTCTGATTATCCTTGATTGGCACAAATGGTCACTGAAATTGCTAATTAGATGCAAATGGTCCAAATTTGCCTTGATTGGCCACACCTGTGTCACTGAAATTGCGATTTAGACCAACCTGGTCCTACATAGACTTGGTTGTCCACACCTGTGTCACTGAAATTGATAAGAAACACCAGGTGCTAATTAGCCTTGATTGTTGGTAATTAGAAACACCTGGCCGTAACTGGCCTTGATTGGCCACACCTCTTTTACTGAAATGGCTAATGAGACGCAGGTGTTCCTAGTTAGCCTTGATTGTCCACACCTGTGTCACTCAAATTGCTAATTAGACACTGGTGGTCCTAATCAGCATTGATTGTCCAGACCTGAGTCACTGAAAGTGCTAATTAGAAAAACCTAGTCCTAAATAGCCTTGATTGTCCACACCTGTGTCACTGAAATTGCTAATTAGAAAAACCTGGTCTTAATTAGCCTTGATTGTCCACACCTGTGCCACTGAAATTGCTAATTAGAAAACATGGATTTAATTAGCTTGATTCACCACACCTGTGTCACAGAAATTGCTAATTAGATGCACGTGGTCCTAATTAGCCTTGATTGTCCACATCTGTGTCACTGGAATTGCTAATTAGAACCACCTGTCCTTATTAGCCTTGATTGTCCACACCTATGTCTCTGAAATTGCTAATTTGAAACACCAGGTGCTAATTAGCCTTGATTGTCACTAATTAGAAACACCTGGTCGAAACTAGACTTGATTGTCCACACTGTTTCCCTGAAATTTCTAGTAGAAACACCTGGTCCAAACTAGCCTTGATTGTCCACACCTGTGCACTGAAATTGCTAATTTGAAAAACCTGGTCCTACTAGACTTGGTTGTCCAAACGTGTGTCACTGAAATTGATAAAGAAACACCAGGTGCTAATTAGCCTTGATTGTTGGTAATTAGAAAACACCTGGCTGTAACTGGCCTGAATGGCCACACCTCTTTTACTGAAATGGCTAATTAGACGCAGGTGTTCCTAATTAGCCTGATTGTCCACACCTGTGTCACTGAAATTGCTAATTAGACGCACCTGTTCTGAACTAGGCTTGATTCACCACACCTGTGTCACTGAAATTGCTAATTAGACGCACGTGGTCCTAATCAGCCTTGATTGTCCACAACTGTGTCACTGGAATTGCTAATTAGAACCACCTGGTCCTTATTAGACTGATCGTCCACACCTATGTCTCTGAAATTGCTAATTTTTAACACCAGTGCTAATTAGCCTTGATTGTCCACACCTGTTTCCCTGAAATTTCTAATTAGAAACACTGGTCCCAAGCTAGCATGATGTCACCCGACACCTGTGCCACTGAATGCTAATTAGACGCTGGTGGTCCTAATCAGCATTGATTGTCCACACTGTGTCACTGAATGCTAATTAGAACCCTGTCCTTATTAGACTTGATTGTCCACACCTATGTCTCTGAATTGCTAATTTGAAACACCAGGTGCTAATTACCTTGATTGTCACTATTAGAAACAACTGGTCGAAACTAGACTGATTGTCCACACCTGTTTCCCTCAAATTTCTAATTAGAAACACCTGGTCCAAACTAGCCTTGATTGTCACACCTGTGCCACTGAAATTGCTAATTAGACTAACCTGGTCCTAATTAGACTTGATTGTCCACACCTGTGTCACTGAAATTACTAATTAGAAAAACTGGTCCTAATTAGAGTTGTTGTCCACACCTATGTCTCTGAAATTGCTAATTGAAACACCAGGGCTAATTTGCCTTGATTGGTGCTAATTAGAAACACTGGTCCTAACTGGCCATGATTGGCCAAACCCCTTTCACTGAAATGACTAATTAGATGCAGGCGGTCCTAATTAGCCTTGATTGTCCACACTGTGTCACTGAAATTGCTAATTAGAAGCACCGTCCTAATTAGCCTTGATTTGTCACACTGTGTCAGAGAAATTGCTACTTAGAAGCACGTGGCATAATTATCTGATTGGCCACACCTGTGTCACTGAAATTGCTAATTAGAAAACATGGATTTAATTAGGCTGATTCACCACACCTGTGTCACAGAAATTGCTAATTAGATGCACGTGTCCTAATTAGCCTTGATTGTCACATCTGTGTCACTGGAATTGCTAATTAGAACCACCTGTCCTACATAGCCTTGATTGTCCACACCTATGTCTCTGAAATTGCTAATTTGAAACACCAGGTGCTAATTAGCCTTGATTGTCACTAATTAGAAACACCTGGTCTAAACTAGACTTGATTGTCCCACCTGTTTCCCTGAAATTTCTAGTTAGAAACACCTGGTCCAAACTAGCCTTGATTGTCCACACCTGTGCCACTGAAATTGCTAATTGGAAAACCTGGTCCTACATAGACTTGGTTGTCCCACACCTGTGTCACTGAAATTGATAAAGAAACACCAGGTGCTAATTAGCCTTGATTGTTGGTAATTAGAAACACCTGGCTGTAACTGGCCTTGAATGGCCACACCTCTTTTACTGAATGGCTAATTAGACGCAGGTGTTCCTAATTAGCCTTGATTGTCCACACCTGTGTCACTGAAATTGCTAATTAGACGCACCTGTTCTGAACTAGGCTTGATTCACCACACCTGTGTCACTGAAATTGCTAATTAGACACACGTGGTCCTAATCAGCCTTGATTGTCCACAACTGTGTCACTGGAATTGCTAATTAGAACCACTGGTCCTTATTAGACTTGATCGTCCCACATACCTCTGAAATTGCTAATTTTTAACACCAGGTGCTAATTAACCTTGATTGTCCACACCTGTTTCCCTGAAATTTCTAATTAAAACACCTGGTCCAAGCTAGCCATGATTGTCCACACCTGTGCCACTGAAATGCTAATTAGCGCTGGTGGTCCTAATCAGCATTGATTGTCCAGACCTGCGTCACTGAAGTGCTAATTAGAAAAACCTGGTCTTATTAGCCTTGATTGTCCACACCTGGCCACTGAATTGCTAATTAGAAACACCAGGTCATAATTAGCCTTCATTTTCGCTATTAGAAACACCTGGTCAAATTAGCACTGATAGGCCACACCTTGTAACTGAAATTTCTAATTAGACACAGGGGTCCTAATTAGCCTTGATTGTACACCTCTGTGTCACTGAAATTGATTGGAAAAACCTGGTCCTAATAGCTTGGTTGTCACACCTGTGTCACTGAAATTGATGAAAGAAACACAGGTGCTAATTGCCTTGATTGTTGCTAATTAGAAACACCTGGTCCTAACTGGCCTTGATTGGCCAACCTCTTTCACTGAAATGACTAATTAGACGCAGGCGGTCCTAATAGCCTTGATTGTCCACACTGTGTCACTGAAATTGCTAATTAGAACCAAATGGTCCTTATTAGACTTGATTGTCCACACCTATGTCTCTGAATTGCTAATTGAAACACCAGGTGCTAATTAGCCTTGATTGTCACAATTAGAAACAACTGGTCGAAACTAGACGTGATGCCACACCTGTTTCCTCAAATTTCTAATTAGAAACACCTGGTCAAATTAGCCTGATGCCACACCTGTGCCACTGAAATTCTAATTAGACTAAGGTCCTAATTAGACTTGATTGTCCACTCTGTGTACTGAATTACTAATTGGAAAACTGGTCCTAATAGCTTGGATTGTCCACACCTGTGTCACTGAAATTGTAATGAAACACCAGGTGCTAATTTGCCTTGATTGGTGCTAATTAGAAACACCTGGTCCTAACTGGCCTTGATTGGCCAAACCTCTTTCACTGAAATGACTAATTAGACGCAGGCGGTCCTAATTAGCCTTGATTGTCCACACTGTGTCACTGAAATTGCTAATTAGAACCACCCTGTCCTTATTAGACTTGATTGTCCACACCTATGTCTCTGAACTTGCTAATTTGAATACCAGTGCTAATTAGCCTTGATTGTCACTAATTAGAAACAACTGGTCGAAACTAGACTTGATTGTCCACACTGTTTCCCTCAAATTTCTAATTAGAAACACCTGGTCCAAACTAGCCTTGATTGTACACCTGTGCCACTGAAATTGCTAATTAGACTAACCTGGTCCTAATTAGACTTGATTGTCCACACCTGTGTCACTGAAATTACTAATTAGAAAAACTGGTCCTAATTAGCGTTGATTGTCCACACCTATGTCTCTGAAATTGCTAATTTGAAACACCAGGTGCTAATTTGCCTTGATTGGTGCTAATTAGAAAACACCTGGTCCTAACTGGCCATGATTGGCCAAACCCCTTTCACTGAAATGACTAATTAGATGCAGGCGGTCCTAATTAGCCTTGATTGTCCACACTGTGTCACTGAAATTGCTAATTAGAAGCACTGGTCCTAATTAGCCTTGATTTGTCACACCTGTGTCAGAGAAATTGCTACTTAGAAGCACGTGGGCATAATTATCCTTGATTGGCCACACCTGTGTCACTGAAATTGCTAATTAGAAAAACATGGATTTAATTAGGCTTGATTCACCACACCTGTGTCACAGAAATTGCTAATTAGATGCACGTGGTCCTAATTAGCCTTGATTGTCCACATCTGTGTCACTGGAATTGCTAATTAGAACCACCTGGTCCTACATAGCCTTGATTGTCCACACCTATGTCTCTGAAATTGCTAATTTGAAACACCAGGTGCTAATTAGCCTTGATTGTCACTAATTAGAAACACCTGGTCGAAACTAGACTTGATTGTCCACACCTGTTTCCCTGAAATTTCTAGTTAGAAACACCTGGTCCAAACTAGCCTTGATTGTCCACACCTGTGCCACTGAAATTGCTAATTGGAAAAACCTGGTCCTACATAGACTTGGTTGTCCAACCTGTGTCACTGAAATTGATAAAGAAACACCAGGTGCTAATTAGCCTTGATTGTTGGTAATTAGAAACACCTGGCTGTAACTGGTGAATGGCCACACCTTTTACTGAAATGGCTAATTAGACGCAGGTGTTCCTAATTAGCC